>VZRX01016555.1:0-22712 GCA_013398075.1 Notiomystis cincta
AGAAAGAAAGAAAGAAAAATTTTTGAACCTGGTTTTCTTAGTGGAATGAAAGTAGGAATATTCTTTATGCTAGTCTGGCTTTCAGCTTGTGTCGATGCACTGAAAATTATTTGGAACATTTTATTTGTCTTCTAACAGATGTACTGAGGAAGGATTGGAGCAACGTGCTGGTTGTAAACAGTGAATGAAGGGAGAGTTCATGGTCATCAAATCCGAGAGGATATTGGCATACACTTGCCTGTAACCAAGCACCTCTTCTTGTAAAGCTAAAATGCCTTCAATTGTCTCTTCACAGGTGTTCTCTCTTCCTTCTTCCTCAAGTCCTGCACAAACTCTTAACAGAATTTGAAGTAACTGAAAGCTATTCACCAGTTCAACTTTCATCCTTCTCAGTTTCTTCCCACAATTATTTCATCATCATGTAGGTTTGACTCAACCCTCCTTTCTGTCCATTCTTGGTTTGTAAAAGAAGGGATGATGTCATTCAATCACAATTTTCTTCAGGTAGGTATCATTCAGTCTTTGAATCAGAAACCCTCGTTGTCCTTATTCTAAAAACTCCCTCTTTCTGTTTTCATTTGATCTTTTAAAACCTCTTCATAGAGCTGAAAAAAGAGACAAATCCTTACACCACTATTGTTAACATGTTAGAGGCAATGACTAGTTCATTTTGAGTTTTGTTGTTAAATCAATCCATTCAACAACAGTGCTTAGCAATTGTTTTGAAAATGAACGTGCTGTAAGAAAGAGAATTAAGTTCATTTCAGATTACAGCAATTAACCTGAACTTTGGGGTTATTCAAACTCGGTGAAGAGCAGAGCACACAGTTGTTCTTGTTGTCTAATCCAGGTGTGACCTTAGTGCATGTTGCAGGTTTGAAGTCCATGACACTTTTGCTTGGATCTACATGCAAGAAATAGAGTAAATATAAAGTGATTTAGGAAGGGAATCTTAATTGTGCTCTTAGTTTATTTTTAAAGTCAATACAAATGAAACTAAGCGAAATATTATTCCCCTTGTGCTAAACTTTCTGAGTTTCCAATTTTGAACTCTAGAAATTCTGAAATTAAACCTTCCAGAAGGCAGACCAGATTCCAAACCACTATGGTTCATTTCTGGAAGAACCATGTTTACATTTATCGTAAAGAGTCCAACAGAAGAGAAAATTGAGTTTCAATCTCCTGCAAAGCCAGCAAATATACTTAGGACCATGCTGTTACTCTCTGTGAGTGTAATAGATAATAGTGCACCTAAAATGTGCACAGATAGCTGTGTGAGCAAAAATCTGCCATTAAACTCTGACACCTCCCCCAGAAATTCAGAAGTTCATTAAAATATTTCTAATAGACATTAGTTATACCTCTCTAAGGGATACTAGCTTTCTTGCAGCGCAGAGATATTAAACGCAGAACTTCCACACCAGACAAGCAATTAGTCGTGTGCAGACAGATCACCTAGCTGCTCATTTATTCTTTAATTGATTTGAGTTAAATAGATATTTTTAAAAGGGTCCAGTAACTGAGAGAAGTAGTCTGAGCCTACAGAAGGACCTGCAATTTTATCTATCTTCCTGTACTCTCATCCCAGATGAGTAGAAATAGTAATGCACATAGTTTCCATCTATGCTTTAAATCCATGCAGGCTTGTAGCTTTGCATCCAGAGATTAGTCCTATAGACACAATAATTTGGCAAACCACATTGTAAAGAATGACCACAGGGAATAAAGCAAGAGTGTCCTGTGTTGTCTACTTATCCAGCACATTTTGGGAATCAAAATAATAAGTTGAAGAAAACACTCTAATAAGGAATGAGTTTAGCCTCATGATGATACTAAAGGGTAGCAATAGCTATTCTGAAATGATGCTACTTATTACATTGTATTTACATTTTCTTAAGTGCAGTTTCCATTTTTTTCATATCCCTGGGACAATTTTTTTTCCAAATGCTGACCTGTCCAATCAAAGCAAGGATAATGCCATATAATGTTTAAAACAGACTACAGGTTTCTAATGAAGATTTCACAAAATGTTTAAAGTCAGCAGTGTTTGATAATTTCATTGGCTAAAGATTTCCCTTCCACATGCAGACAGTCAGCTAACTGTGCCATCAAAAATTTATCGACAGCTAGATTTATGAAACTTTTAACCTTGATTAAAATTCCTTAAGTTTCACTGTAATATGAATTAAGATTAATTCTGTAACTCATAAATTCAATTTACTCAGACTGGTTTTCATATGGTATATGTATGGTGAAATTTGACTTCAGAAAAAACTGTGGTAGTGGTGTAATCCCTTCACCTATACATCAAAGAAATCTGAACATTTTCTTTCTTTTCAGCAAAGTTTTTCAACCCAAAGATATATGACATAGTGAAAAGTTATGTCCACAAGAATTTATTACTATTATCCAAGTAGTGATATTGCTCATTCTTTTTCCTTTAACAGATGGGATTCAAAATGGTTCTTATTACTCATCTGAGTGGATGGGCCCTTTCATCCACTCATGGGCACACTGAATATCTAAGTTGTGCTCTGGCTCCTTAGTTTACAGTACTGGTATTTTTTTACCAACTAGAAGATGAATAGGGAAGTGGAAATGTGCATGACATATGAAGTAAAGCAAATAATGTTTTGGGGTGTTTTGTGCATGAAACTGGGTTTGATAGTCTGCAGAAAAAAAAGTAAAGGAAGAAAATTGTTTAATAATATCCTTGCTTTCTGGGGTACTTTAACTAGGAATTCCCTGGAGTAATGCCAGTGATTGTTTTACATTAAATCTTTAGGCAACACCTGAGGATGACTTGTCAGCAGTTGGCAATATAACACAACACAGCTGGACACTTATATGTAGGGTGCTGTAAATCAAGCAAAATATAAAAGGGCAATTTAAAGCTTAAGCACAAGGTGTGTTTTGTATTTACTTTTTCTGCTCTATAAGGATCAGTTTTGGAAGATATTTGGGGAAGCTTTTTATACTTTTTATATAACTTGTGCTTTTTTTTAATACTTTCAATCATAGTAGTAAAAAACAAAGTCCTTCCTTAAAGTTTGTGTTGGGATTCTGATGAGCCTCATGTCAGAGACCCAAAAACCTGTAATTACTCACCATAAAACTATGTTCCTAAGTTATTAAGCTTGTGACCAAAGTAATCAAATACCAAACCATTTTAATAATTTTTTTCTAATTTTTCAATTTAGAAAGCACCAGCTTAAATATGTTTCACTTGAAATCAGTGTTCTTTCTCATGAGCTAGAGCAGTGCTATGTTCATAGACAGTATTAATCTGCAAAATACCCTGAGAAAAGTGGGCTCAAGGTGAAACTACGTTATCTCACAGGTAAACAGATGTGTCCTCTGGTTTTTTGATAGTCTGTTTATCCATGTTGAGGACCTGGATTAATCTCGCTGTAGCTCACCCCTTCTTGTTTACCAGGTTTCCTCTTACTGCTGCCATTTTGGTCTGGATTTACCAGGGAATGACTGGGGAAGCTATCATGGTTTAGATGTAATGAGAGATGTAATATGCTAGGCTAGCTGATTAACAGAGTCCTGCTATCCTGAATCCATGTTACACTACATCCACTACATCTGTGCTAGCCTTGAGAGTCTATTCATGAGCATAATCTCTCTGGGAAACATATGTCTGTAAACCTAGAATATTCTCAAACAAAACATCTGAGCATACTTAAGGCCAGATTTTAGGAAAAGTGGCAGTGTCTATATAGTGAATTGAATAATTTTCTAAGTGGTACAAACCTGACATCTTAAACTGGTCAGGTCAGGATCTCCTAGAGAGCTGAACTATTGGTATAGTCCCTGGTGTTGTTCCCACTCACTCTTATATGAAATGGCCAGACCTGATTTGGAGCCTGCAACAGGAGTGTGAAGGCAAACCCCCATATTTAGGCTATGTTGTATCAGGTATCCTCAAGGTGAAGTAACAATTCTTGGTTTGTGTGCAGTAATAACCACAGCAGGGTGGCTATTACTCATTTCCTAAATTCATATTTGTACATCTATTTAATAGACATAAATTTTCACGAGAAAATATGCTCCTGTAGGTTCTAGCTAAAGTTTTCACTACTTTCACTGATTTTCAGAAGTATATAAATAAGTTTAAGACAAACTGATCTGATACACAGTAACTAAACTCCTGTGCTAAAGGGACCGCTCACGAATAAACTCCTTGCTGAAAGCAAATGTATTATAATTTGGGTTAATTTTAGCCTCTGTTTTTGTGAGTTATGTTTTAAGTTAATTTCTTTATATTTTCATTAAGCTAAGATTGTAAATGCATATGGTTAAAAGGGATCTGCTGAGGAATCATTACTTTTCTTCACTGTAGGTCTCTTACTTTTGAAGATGTTTCTTAGTGATCTGTCTTAAAATGTTATTCTCAAAAGATTTGTATTTTCTCTAAATGAGTCATTGGTGGTACTGTATGTGTCTGCTATAGGAATTTTTTAATTCATACATAGATTCCATTTAAAAATTCTCTTTGATTACCTCTGTCTCTATCTGTTTATAAGAAGGTAAAGAAGGGCAGTGAATATAATTAAGTAGTAAAATTTCTAATAATACAGCTTCTATAGAGCAGAAATCATGGAGATTTTGCAAAGAAAATCAAATGTTTTACTCAGTCATAGTCACACTGAATTCAAGCATGTTGAATATGATAAGAAATCTAAATTTCAATCAAGAGAAGTCACCATTGTCTACTTTTCTGATGTTTTAATTTTAAAAGGATAGGTATGAATGCTTTTCCAAAGCCTGTGGGGTTTTTTTGTGGTGAGATAATAACAATTTTAAAACAATTTCTTCTTACAAGCAAAACTAACATAAACTTTTAGTTTTCCACTTAACACTTTAAATTACCCTGGTTATTCTTTCATTATCCTTCTCTATGTGTGCTGCTGCCCATTCACTCAACAATCTCATCTTTAATATTTAATATTTAATATTTATCTCCCATTTTCCATTTGTATTTCATTTCCATTCTTTATTATAATTTTTATCAAACTGATCGGTACAATTATAGAACAATTCTTTTTCCTCTAATAGTCCAGATTAAGTACTGTAAGTCTACTGATGTTGATGAGTATGAAAAAACAGCCATGAGTGAATGGAACCAGTAGATATGAAGGCACAAGTTCTATTCAGAGTTCAACAACGTTTTTACTGCAGGACTACTGAGCATTATTGAAGGGAATCATATTTTGTATATGTGTTACATATATATGTATGTATGAATGTGTGTGCACATATACTCTAAATTTCCCTTTCCAAAATAAATAAGACAGCTGAAGACCTAGAAAACTGTAATAGTTTTCTTAATGCAGGATTTATGCTTCAAATTTTTTCACTTTTTCAAGCAATTTAATTTATGCCAATGTTTTCTCATGGGGTAGATGTGCAGAGGCACATATTTTGCTTTGTTCACTGCTGTGGTTGGTTATGTCAACATTTTAATTTGCTGCTCAAATTGTTCTATGTTTCTGGTTTCACCAAGAAAAGATAGTAATTTTAGAACATGCTGACAGTTATTTGTAGCCTTTTAGTCACTGTTTAGAGCAACTCTTGACATATCCTTTTCTCGAAGCAGAGTATTACAAGGAAGATAATGTTTAAATAAGACTCAGGGGCTGGTTTTCGAATATGGAAATAATCAATGGAATTAACAGCAGATATATAAATTGTCACTACTTTTTAAAATATTTTATTATGCCATGAAGTTCTGTTCACTTAGACCATTTAGAGAGAATTTTCAGTTCAGAAAGCTTCCTGTCAGGTTCCCAGTTAAGGATGGTATAATAGATGGAAAATAAATCACTGGATGGAAAAATTTTATATCAAAAATATATGTCTATACTAAAATAACCATTATCCTTAGGGTAATATGAAGGGAAAATACAATGCTAGTTTTCCTGTTCTTTTTCTCTTTCTGGAACTCCCTGTGTTTATAACATCCTAATTTATTGTGACATGCATCAATCCTGAAACATTTCTATGCAGGCTACTTACATGATGACCTAGTATCTGAAACAGGCACCATGCATTTAGTCTTATGGCATACCTCTGAATCACAAAATGTTAATATTCCTGTCTAAAAGAAATATGTGTGGTGGTGGGGTGGGGGAAGCAAAGACAAGGAGAAAACAGGTCTGTAAATAATTTCTCCAAGCTGAAACTCTATTGCCCATGACAGCAACTGGTGAGTGATCTCTCCCTGTCCTTATCTCTTCCTTGTGTGGGAGGCTGCAGCACATGTCCTGTTAGGAGAGGCGGGGGGAGCTGGGCTTATTCAGCTTGGAGCCAGGATGAATTCATGGGGTCCTAACAGCAGCTCCCAGTGACTATAGGGAGGTTGAAGTTGCTGAAGATGGAGGTGTTCAAGACTCAACTGGAGAAAGCCTTGAGAAGCCTGATCTGACCATATAGGCGACTCTACTTTGAGCAAAACATTTTTTGGACTGGAGACATTCTGATGCCCCTTCTCGTCCAAATAACACAATCTGAGACAGTGGTTCTATTTTCTGAAAAACTTGAATGTACTAGGAATTTGATTGAATAGTGTTTGATGAATGCAAAATGAATTGACTTTTCAGTTAAGAATACAGATGTCTGGCATCACAAAGTGCTATATATCATACAATTGCATTTTATTTATTCAGCCTGAAAATGCCCTCAGTAAGTATAACAAAACCAAACATTCACAGAGCTTAGATAAAGATTCATGAATAAGTGAAACAGACAGATCACAGTCATACACATAAATAAACTTCCATGAATGTTGTCGAATTATCTAATAACAACTACCTTTACAGAAATTTGAATCAATTTGAAAATAATTTCCAACAAGCCTCAAGTCTAGATTAATTAGATGATTTATTAATGAGAATATTTGATTAGTCTTTCTATATACAAGTTGTGTATGGTAAACAGTTCAAATTCACATGTGCAAGAGAAATGTCGTATTTCTGCTGTGCATGATTTGTATTCACCTGAAACTGCTTTATAACAGGAATTGCTATGAAAACAGATTGCTATGCCTTGTCGACTTTTATTGCATTTTTAATTGCTGCCTAAAGTTAAAGAGTAACACTCATCTCTATTTTTCTATTAAATCTACATCCTCTGACATGACAATCTTGTCTAGCAACGGTTTAGATATTCCAGGAACACCAAAAACTCACTTTTTCTTTTCCAAACTACTGATTGCTTGCTAATGGAAAAAAGTTATCCAGCACAATTTGTTTACTTTTCTTATAAGGTGGAACCATGTTGGATGCTCAAGTATTTTATTGTTTCAGCTATTCTTATTGGCAAATAACGTGCCTCAGTTCTTTTACCAGTTCCACATCAGAAAAGTAACCATCAGAATGTCACCCTTGAAGAAGTAATAACAAGAATAATTATCCTTCTAACCATGAAAACAGTGAGCCCAAAACCACTAGAGAGACAAGATACTCCAGTTCTTCACTCTCTAGCTATTTCTACCTAGGCAAATGTGTTCTCTATTTGACATTACTCTGAAGAATTTATGCTGTTCCCTGCTTTTCCAGATAATATCTAAAATATATGCCATCACAGCCTGGATCTGTGACCATCTAAATCAGCTTCAGCTTTGAACCTTTCCTAATCTCTGAAGTTTACAGGGTTATTCTTTGTTTGTTTTATTTTTGCTTTATTTTTATTTATTATTTATTTGATTTTTAAAAATCTATTTGGCTTCTTTTCATTAGTGACATTCTGCAGGGCTCCATCTTAAGCCCTGTGCAACTGTTGTTGCGGGCGCTTGATTGGTTTGGGTGAGGTTAGTGGGTCTTTGGAGATTTTGGGGGGTTTGATCATTTTGTGGTTTGGTTTTGTTTGTGAGCTTATTATTCCATTCAGAATGAAAAATGGCCAATAACATCAGACTTAGAAACTGGAGGAATCCGTGTGTGTGATTAAACTGTTCTAATACCAAAACTGATTCAGCATAAACTAATGCAAATACCAGTGGCCTGCTATCCAAGGAGATATAAATATCTCTTCAGACAACTGAGTCAATGGATGAGGAACATGAACAGGAACTCTGCTTATTTCTGTATTATATTGCACAGTTTGTAGCTCAAAGTTCTCATGACAAAAGGCTTTACCCTGAAGATATTCAGCATATAATATACTGATGAAAATCTGAGATGTTTAGTTTAAGAAGTGCTGATATATTCAAGAGCAGCTGAATGGGGATACTCTCAGAGACAGGAAAGGATTAAATTTGCCTCTTTCAAAGATCTAGGGAGTTTTATAAAGATCATATAGCTGTCACAACATGCCCATGTCCTCTTCGGGCTGTTTTGAAAGAGATTGGTATCTGAAAATAATTTTATGAAGATTTCAAACCTATAATTTCATTAAGACTTGGACAACACCTAGAAGATCAAAACCTCTAGAGGAGATAAAAGATCAGATTCTAGAATCCCATCAATTCAATGAGATCTGAGATTCCATTTTGCCTAAGATGTGGCATTATTATGCTTTTCTGGTTCCAGAGAACACTAGAAATCTGCAGATGTTTATGGGATGTGAAGTTTGCTAGGTTTTGACAGCACTTATGTAGCAGATTTCAGTCAGAAGTTTCAAATTCAGAACTGTGATAAATATGACTTAAGGTCAGACTTTTGTATTAGTTCAATTAAGAGATTTACATGGTTAATGAGTTTATGCGGTTATACTAAGGTCAAGGGTGATAATTGTTAAGAATTGTTACAAGTTAGTGAAAGTTTAAAAAGTTAAAAATGTTAATGTAAGGTTTAAGAAACTGTTCTATTGAAATGAATGGCCCAAGATGGCGACTAAGGGAAAAACCTAGAAACCGGAGTGTCTGGCACTACCAGACACGCCATTAGCATAAGGGGATAAATACATCCATCCTATTGGCCTCATGCCATCCAACCAAAGCCCCTTAGACACCAACGGGCCCATAAAAAGTGACACTGTGGATGGAAGGAGGCGTGGAGACTGAGTGGGACACACCTCTCACAAAGAATATAAAACTCGGAACTCACATCCCCTGTGTGTGACTCTGGCCCCAACCCTCGGTGGCTCCGCTCCTGGCACAGTGGCGCCGACTCCTCCCCCTTGACTCCCTAGGCTAGGCAGGCCGCCATCTTTGGCTCTTTATTGCTATTTCTTATTTCATTTAATAAAGCCTTGTTAATTTTTCTTTGATTGGCTGTCATTTATCACAAGAACCCAAGACTCTAAGTACTCTCTACACTTTCTATTTTCCTTTGTCAAAGAAACATTTTTTTTAAATCAACCATGAGGCCCTGAATATGCAGAAAAATCAAAATAAATTTCTGTGAGAACATATCACCAATAGAGGCACAGTAAAACAAGAGAACAGACAATCTTCCAGGAAATATATTCAAAAAAAAAGGTGAATAAAGACCAATTAAATAATATGCTAAAAATGGGCCTTATTACTCTACAGTTTTTCAGTAACAGATGGCCCTAAGATACACAAATGCTTCCTTTTACTGTGGTAGCAATTGATCCCAGGGCATGCCAGGGCATTCAAAACTAAGTTTATGGAAATATACATTAACTCAATGTCCTATGACAATTCAATTACCCAGACACAGTCTACCAGAAAAGGAGTAAAATTTTCCACTATAACCAGTGGGAAGTGGAAGCCATTTTGAGATAGGCCTTAACTTACTTGGCTTTTTTTTCCCTTATTTTTTCTGTGGGAAATAATGAAAGGCTAAAGGCTACCAGGGTTCTGTGTTACTAGGAACATAGAATTTGCTGCCATTTTTTGAAAGAAGAGGATGAATGCGTTTGAAGAGGTGTTAATATTGGTAAATGTTTCATAAGTAATCAAAGAGAAAATATTTTCTAGTTTCCATCATGTTCATTAACAGAAAAGTCACATTTTGCATATGTGTCTTCTCTTGCATTTGCAGAGCACCATGTCTTTATCTTGGTGACTCTGATCATCGAGCTGAGTGAATCTGATTTCCCTTTCAACAGACAATAGAATACTTGTTTCATTTGCTGCTGAATAGCGCATCAGGTTATCATGTTATTGTGCACCACCCACTTGTGTGATAATAATCTTCAAACCACTGTAATTGTTAAAACCACAGTGTTAAGTATAAGCAGGACTTTTTAAACCAATCATCAAAGGAGAAATGTGCAAAATCATACCATTAGCAGGGACTCATAATAAATGAATGAAAATTCTGCAATAAGCATCTTGCTTTTAAAAGGCTAGATTAGAGCCAGCTTTCTCCAAGCAGGAGCAACTAGTTCTAGTGTTATGCACAGAAAGTGGGATGAAGGCAGTCTTTGGCATCTATTCCATTCCAAAAGATGTTCAATGTTCAGGTCAGTTTAAGGTATGCTAATAAGATATATAATGATAAATCCTTGCTTGTCATAGGAGAACATGAAGTAAAGTGGAGGGCAACAGCGCTTTCAGTTCTTGGAGGCATGGAACTAAAGTCAAGGAAGGACAGAAGCCCTTCACTGTGTCTCATCAGGCTCCCTTTAGTCTATCTCATTTGAAATCTATAACCCTGAGATAAATGTGTAGTCTCTCTCTGATACACTGCAAAGTATTCACAGATCACAGCAAGCAGAGATTTTACAGGAGGCAGCACACAGGGAGTTCATGAACATTACTAAACAAGCCATCCAAACAACTGCTCAGATAGCTGGAATCATTTGTCTTTTCCAAAGGCTTGCATTTCAACCAGAAAAGTAATCCAAATTCCCACTAGTAAAAATGGAATTACAGGAGTATTTTTTGGTGTAAATGTAAAATCATTTTTCAATAGCCAATAAAAAAGCTGTTCCTCAACATCATCTTCCTTGAGAAATTATCATTCACAGAACAAAATATCTGGAAAGGAATAAACACACTTTTCATCAGTATACTATGTTATTTCTAATCTAAGATAATTGTTCAATGTACAATAACTATATAACAACTATTTTCCCTTTCTTATAACCTTGATAGGGAGAAGTACAGATCAATGTTTAAGTCAACAGCTCAAACATGGCCTACCCTAACACCAACCTATGGAGATAACTTCATTGTGAATAGGCAATTGCCTCCAGGCTGTCTGCTAAAACCTGTTTGAAATTACCAGGGTGGGGAAAAAACCCACTTGTAAAATCTCTCTCTTCTATTACTGCAGGAAGAGTTTTTGATATTACACAATATTCAAAACATGGAAATCATATTTAGTCATTGAATCCTCACTAAAGTATCCAAGCTGCTTTTCACCATCTGTTACATTGTACCCACAACTGTAATCTAAACCTATATTCATCATCATCATCACCATCGGCATCATCATCAAAAATTAAAAATAAATGCATTTTGGATGGAAGGTAAATATTTTTAAAAGTGTGCTCAGAGTCCTCTTTTCCCAATTTAATGAGCATATTTCCACTTTCAGTTTTCCCAACCTGCCACGATACCTTAGCATCTCCTCTACCACTGTAATTCTTTCTATGGATTAATCATAAAAAAGTTCCCCTTCTTGTTCCTTTCTCTAATCTCCTTTTTTTTTTTATTTATAGGAATATAACAAAGTGATAATTTTGCATGTATTTGTGTGATTTAATCTGACATGAAATTAATTTTTAAAAATTTTATTAAAGATTTAAGTTCAAAGAGGACTCTTATTCATTTCTTTGCCAGCTGTGTACTGTGGTTTAAATGACAGAGCCTCTGTAACTAATTCGATGTAAGAAATGGGTGCTATGCTCACAAAGATCCTGTTACTTCCCCGGTTGAGAACAGGCAGTGGCTGTGCTAAGATCTGAAACTCTACAGGAGAAGAGATGAAATTCCTACCAGGAAGCAGGGGTGGTAGACAGGGAATCATGCCTAAAAATCAGGCAGGAAAAGATATTTTATATTACACTAAGTGGCATACAGGAAACAAGACATGTTTTCTGACTCCTGACTTCTTTTGCTCTGTATTCTCTTCTTAATATCATCATCCCATTGAATCAACATCATTGACTCAAGAATGAATCACACTATTAATCACAATGTTTATGATTTTCTCCTGCATACAACATTTTATCACATTATAAGGATTTTCCAAATTCTTTCTGCTTTTATTCTTCTGTGCAGAGATAACTGCCACAAATAGCAATTCCCTTTAGGATTTACTGGAGTATTACTTGCAATCTTTGTGAATGTTACAGAAGAAATCTAAATGCAGGCTTCGAAATGTATCACAAACTACAGTTGGGATCCCTTCCAGTTAAGCTCCTTCATTAATTTTATTGTATTTGCAGCCACTGTTATCTTTAATATTTTGATTCAGTTTTAAGTCCTTGGAGAATTTTTTTTAAATGTCCTTAAACTTTAATACTCTGAAGTGTGAATTCACTTAGCTTTGAAATTGCAAATGTTTTTCACAGAAAATAAATAATAGAGAATATCCAATTGTATAATTTTAATACTTACATTTCCAGATTTTCATCTGAGTTGCCTATATTACATTTCTTATACTACAGTAATAATGATTTTCTGCACTGCAACAGTGAACTTTAATTTAATTACCATCAAGTGCTGATCACTGTACTATTTAAGACCCTTGCATTCTCCTAGGAGCTTTTCTCTGCAGTTGCGATGATGTGCCTCAACTGTTTGAAAGTTTTTACACTTAAATGAGCATTTTCTGTTCTCATCTTGTCTTAGAAATAAATGCACTTATTATTTTCATTATTTTACCTTCATAAGTAAGTTAATTGCAATCATAGTTTGAAATCCTAGCTTACTGTGTTTTTGTCATAAAGTTAAAACAAAAAAACTCTTCTGCACACATAACACATCACTTGGAGGTGCTTATCCTCCATACCTAGTCCAGAACTTTATAGTAGTAAACACTTCAGCAGAAATGTCAAAAATCATAAAGAATTGGACTGATATCTGCACCTATGTGAAAAGTCATTTGCAGATGACACAAAACTAGGAGGGATGTCTGAGTCACCAGCTGCTTGTGTTGCCATTCAGTGACACCACAACAGGATGGAAAATTTCACAGGGAGGGTTTCTGTGAAGTTGAAAAAAAAGGGAAATGTCAAGTTCTGCACCTGGGGAAGAATGATCTCCATGTGCCAGGAAGGATTGTGGGAAGCAGCACTGCTGCAGAAAAGGACCTGGGTGAACTGGTCAAGCTGACTATAAAACAACAATGTATTTTTATGGCAAAGCAGCCTCTTGGATTCCATCAGGAAAAACTGACAGGAGGTCAAGGGATGTGACCTCTGCCCTGTGCTCAGCCCTGGTGAGACACATTTGGAGTTCTATGTCCAGTGTGAAGCACAAAAACGTTGAAAGGCTTGAAGCACCTTTGCTATGAGGTAGGCTGAGAAAGACCAGATTGTTCAGTCTGGAGAGGAGCAGGCTTTCATTCCTGAGGAGGGAAACTCATTGGTGTGGGTCAATAGTTAATGAATAAAGTAAAGAACATGAAGCCAGTGGTGCCCAGTTCATAGGACAAGAGACAATGGGTGCAAACCAAAATACAGAAAAACACTAGAAAACACAATGATCAGAGAGATGCGGCCAAGAGTCACACCATGTGCCTGAGATTGTTCACAGAATCACAGAATAAACTGGTTTGGAAAAGACCTTTGAGATCCTCAAGTCCAACCTATGAGCTAACACCACCTCATCAACTAAACCATGACACTGGAGTGCCACATCCAGTCTCTTTTTAAACACGTCCAGGGACAGTGACTCCACATCTCCCTGGGCAGACGATTCAGTGCCCAATCACACTTTCACTGGAGAAGTTTTTCCTGATGTCTAACCTAAACTTCCTTTGGCACAGCTTAAGACTGTCTTCTCATTCTCTTAGTTGCTGCCTGGGAGAAGAGACTGACCCCCATCTGGTAGTTGTAGAGAGTGATAAGATTGCCCCTGAGCCTTCTTTTTTCCAGGCTAAACAACCCAAATTCACCAATATTTGAATTAACTTAGCCCCCTTAGGCACGTAGTGGTGACTAAAATCAGAGATTGAGACACATTCTCCAAGAGTAAAGAATAGAGTCTTGTCAGCTTAAAAGGAGCTTTAGATCCAGATCCATTTCAATGACCATCCTGATAATTCTATAGTTATTATAAAAATACACATGTACCACCTTATATCAGGATCAGGGGACTGGAACACTTCTCTTATGAGGACATGCTGAGAGAGTTGGGGTTGTTTAGCCAGGCTTCAGGGAGAGCTTAGAGCTGCATTCCACTACTTAAAGTGGGCTTACAGATAAAGGGAACTGTGTATCAGGGAGTGCAGTGAGTGGACAAGAAGTAATGGCTTTAATCTGAAAGAGGGTAGATTTAAATTAGATGCTAGGCAGAAATTTACTCAGAGAGTAGCAAGGCACTGGAACAAGTGGCCCAGTGGAACAAGATGCCTCACCACTGAAAGAGTTCAGGGTTGGATGGGGCCCTGAACAGCCTGGTCTAGTGGGTTGCATCCCTGCCAGTGTCAGGGGCGTTGGAACCAGATGACATGTAAGGTCCCTTCCATCCCAAACTATTCCATGATTCTGTGATGATACTATATTCAGAATATTATCTTCAGGGTTACATTCAAACAAAACTGCAACCTTAAGTATGAAAGTGATGTTTGAAAGGAGAAACTTTCAAAAATATTTACTAATTGTGATGAGAGAAATAGCTTGTGTAGGACTGGATCCATCCCACTTATTTCCAATGTTTATTTTAGCTTCCGGTGAATCACCCCTTAAAATATCTATTTCTTACCACAGACTGTAAAGTGAGACTCAATTACAAACTCAGATATAGGTGTCAACATTGTAAATACCAGAAAAGAATATCTATTTTTAAAAAAGTTCCCTCTTTTTGACGTATTCATAATGTATACAGCACAGAATTAGGATCCTTAGTGAAACTTATAGAAACACAAGAACACTGTATACAGCAAACGTTGCTTAATGTTTCACTTAGGAGGAAAAAAAACAGAATCTGGAAAACTTCCAAAATTATACATCTGTTCCTTTTAATTTACTGCTCAGAGGAATGAGCACATCAAGAAACAGCAGAAAATGAATACATTTATTATTAATTGATGTTCTCTCTATCTAAAACATTTAAATGATCCTTTCTGATGGAGAAAACCTCTGGCTGCAATTTTAGTGCCAGGAAATATGGTCAAAATACTGCATGCTTGAGCGAGAAAAACACTGACATAAATGGAAATTCTCCCAGTGCTTCTGAAGCATTAATTTAGAATTCCAGTGTAGGTCCAATGGGGAAAAACAGGATATAATTACACAGCAGAGAAAGTTAAACATGATTTATTCCAATTACCCAATTTTTGGTTGGTTTGGAATATTGTTTAGTAGTAAAATAAATGAGAAAATGGGTGTGATCACTTCTTTTGGATCTAAAAAGGCAGAAAGGGAAAAATATGTTACATCAAAATAACTTTGTAAATATGTTTTGACATACGTATAATCTCAGACAGCAAAAAGCCATGAAGCCACATGTTGCACCCATAATTAATTAGTGCACAGTGGAATTAAAAAAAAAAAAAAACAAACAAAAAAAAGGAAGAAGAAGAAGTGGAAGGAGAAGGAGAAGATTGTGCACACTGTATTTACTGTAGGACTGATGGTGCTGCTAAACATGCCCAAAGATATGATTGGAGCTACCAGCCATGGTAAGGCAAGGCTGGTGCAGTGAGGTTGATAAGGCTGCCACCAAAGAAATCAGATCCCTTTTCCTTGGGTACAATTTGTATTGCTATTGCTACTCTATCAAACAACGTGAGAGTGTTTTGTTTCATGAGCTGAACATATTCTGATTGTATTTCCTCATAAAATCTTGAGGTTCTTTGGAAATATGATGCCACTTGTCACACAATCTGCATTGGTTAGAAGCTGTATTTTTTCTTTTTGATTTCCAGGGAATTCATTAAAAATTATGTCATCATCACTCACTTTGACAATAAAAATCATCAGCCAAGACTTTTTCATTGTTTAGACTGTTTTAAAATGTACGCTTTGGAATAATGCCCAGTTTATTTTCAGCATTTCAAATCTGGTGTAATATAGGGAGTTTGTTGGGTGTTCAACTCCTAGCCCTTGAAATGTCCTTCCAATACTTACTTTCCTATAGGATTCAAATTTTTTATGGGTTAATTTCTCAAGATTGTTCCCTTCTTTTCTTCATTTGCTAGAATCAACACGTTTAACTTCTGTATTGATACACATAATAATTTAATTATTAATTACCTGCAGTTGCTATATATGCTTGTGCCTAATTCATCTGGGCCATTTCATAGATTATAAATACTCCTTATTCTTTTCATCAGATTATTTTTGCTTAATGTCATTTATATGTAACTATGATAATGACCAGGTTGGGATATGCAGTCTCTTACACATATTTGATGGGGTTTTCTACCACAGCTCTCATTTTATAAAAAATGAATCATGTGTGGTCTTTTCAAAGACCTACTGCTATACCAGGTACCAAATCAGTCCCAGCTTGCTTAGTATTCAGTATAAGGTAGAGAGGTTCCAGCTGGGATTAGGGAATTAATTAAACAGCCCATGTTTGACTAAGGTAGCTGACTATCAGTCAGAGTAGGAGTGACCCAAATATAATAACCTGTAAGTACCAATGCATTCAGCCCGAGGGAAGACCAGCAAGGAGAACTGCACTGATATCTAAAAATCAGGTTTGAAAGACAGAGGAAATGGAGGGAGATAAAAGAGAAAAGCAGTGCCTCTTTTTAAAATATTTTTGGAAAACATTTTGGAAAAAAAAAAGAAGTTAAATGAGAGAAAAAAAAAAGGAAAAAATTAAAATGACCAAAAGATAGACTGTTCCCAGAGGATGAAGTGTTTAAATTACAAAACAAACAAAAACCCCTGACAAAACCAACCAACCAACCAAAAAAAAAAACAGGCAGAAATCTGGAGAAACTGCTAAAGGAGAGCTCTCAGCGAAGTGCTGAAGGACTGAAGGCTATGTAGGATGTAGATTTTACATTTTAGGGCCACCTGCAGAACTATGCTGCTGGCTACACAAAACAAGGGGCTCATTTCCAGACTATTCAACTGAAGAGGTATCAATTTTTTTGTCGAGGACAAGACAGTCTTATGTATTGATTTGCAGGTTACCCAGTCTTTGCAGATGTCTGACTGGAGCCCTGAGTTTAGGTGTTGCTGAATAAATGTATTCTTCGACTTGAAGTCTGCCCCATTTTGAGAGGAGGAGATGAACAGAGGATGCAATTGAGATACCAAAATAGTTTTCCTAGTAAATGTTACAGAGGTACATACACCATTGAGATATCTTTAGGGAACTTGGGAAGTGAAGAGTGTTTTCTGCCAAACTTCCAGGAACCTGAGCAGGAGTGAGTGCTGTGCAATGCCAAGTTCACCTAAAAGATTCTCTGGCATCTGCAGACCAATATTTTTTCTGCATTTTAAGAGAGTCAATAGTCCTCTAATTGTTCTAGATAAACCTACAGCATCACACTACTGTCTTTTTCTCTCAGACTGAATATCTTTAGCTGCAGTTGAGATGACACGGCAATATTTCCCATTGGTATCATAAAGAGAGCTATACTGTCATATTTTGCAACTTGTTAATTAGAAAAAAGATTTTGCATGGTGTTATGAAGAGAAGGAAGAAATCTTTCCAGCAGTAAACTGTGATATCACCAATGCACCATAGTACCCAATGAGTATGGTAGACGTGAAAATACATCCACTGATTGCCTGAACTTTTCATGTGATAAAAGTTTGACCTTAGGATACCAAATTTGAGGAACCAGTAAGCTTAGCACAGTAGAACCTTTTGGAGATCTTTTATTCATGCAAAATACAGAAAGTCTTCATAATTGATTATATATTTTCCTGTTTATTTGCATTTTGTTTGGGTTTTTTAATGTCATTCTTACTTTTGAGAAATTAGATTTGAGTCAATCTCAGTAGACCCATAGTTGTTGCATGACATGTGACAATGCTACAGAACTGTTAATACAATGTGAGAACTTTTAAGTTCTCACTTTTAAGATGCATATTTAAGATGCATACTTCTGATAGACAGGATGAAATACCACTAATAAAATATCAGGATGTGCTGGCTTGGGCAGAAATTTAGGAGGGAAATAAAGGTATTGGCAAATGACTCATACAAATATTCAGAAATAGTGCAGGCTTTAAAAAATAAAAGCAGACCTAAAAGTATTTTCAGATCCTTTACTTAGTTCTTATCCATAAAAAAAAAATCAAACACCTCAGTAAAACCCAGCAGCAAATTAATTATTTTTTCTAGGGAAAAGAAGGTGAAGTAATGAAGCTGTTTAATTAAAAAAAAAAGGTTGACGTAACTAAAAATGGATATGTTTGTCCAACCATGAACATATTCTATTTAAACAATATCAGATATCTGATACCAAAATCATGAAAAGTAGTAGCACGTTTCAAAATGTTCTTTCCACTTACTTGCTGTGAGCATCAGTCTTTAAATTCTGGGAATACAAACTGTGGCTGAATTATGGCATGGAGTGAAATGAATTTTGTAGGAACAGTTGCATCTCAGAAAATAGTGTATGACTCAAACCTTTATGGTTTAATTCAACAAAACTGTCAGGCACTGTTCACAAAGTCCTAAGCATGAAGCTCCTTTCAGTAAAGGTTATTTACTGGACATCAGAGTTGGAGAAAATTATAAAAATACAACTAGTCCCTTGACCTTTCTTAACTCAAGCACATTCACCTGTCTATAAAATGATCGTGCCTGCTGTGTGACTTAGTAACATCAGCACATCACTTTGTCATGTAGGATAACTGAAGGCTCCTATTCCCTGTGTCAGGGAACATGGACTGTGTACTGCTACTGATACAGAACGTTAATGGTTACATGGGACTGTGAGCCCCCCCTACACTGTGACCCACAGAACTACATTCCTTTGTCTTTAGACGTGAGATTTCCTTGCCTTTGTTGTTTTATCCATATATCTCTCAAATCAAGACACCTTTTAAACACAAAGTAAAAAGGGAGAGTAACTAAACTGAGCTCTAGTTGATATCGGTTGACCAGATTTATATTCTGAAATGTAAGAGTAGGTGGATTTTCAGGTGTGCTCCAGAAGCAGTGCTTTCTGAACACACATGAACCACTGAAAACAGCTCCAAACCTACTTAAATTAAGAAAGCTACATGACAATTAGCGGAGTACATTAAATGAGACTAGAACAGTGGTGTGTCCCTAAGCCTCACAAATGTGCTATGCCAGATGAGCTCATGGTGCAGCTGTGGCAGCTCATGCTGGGAGAAATGCTTTTATAGATTGCCAATGCATTCCCTTACCTAAAGTGCAGATAGAACAAAGACTTTCAATTTGAAGCAAAAACACTTTTTTCAAATCTCCTGATCTCTTTAAGAGAAGCAAACTCAGGAGAAGCAGTTTATTTCAAAGGCACCAGGAGGATTGTATCCCTAGAGCTTGGTTCTAGAAGTTGTTGACAAGCTCAGGGGAGCAATTACTTCCAACAGATATGTCAGTATTTGTGAGACAAGAAAGCTTCTGCAGAAGAAAGCATAGGTGTAGTAATCAGAGGCTGCAGTGAAGCCTTTTGATAAAGTTCATTCTTTTCATGGTTCGTGTTCAAGACTCCCATGTTTGGACAGGTGTTTAAATAATTGCAGGCAGTCAGACTATAACCAAGGGAAGCACAGACTAACAAACAAGAAGTACTGCACGGTCACTTCATCTCTTGATACTGTAGTGCTATTATATAAAGGTATATTTAACCCCAGAATCCAGAAATTTTATTTTAATAAGACCACAATTAACCTTGAGAATGTCAATGAAAAGTTGCCCACCTATCTCAACTGTGTTAGGTTCAGAGGGGAAAAGATTCAGTAACACCAGAAAAACAAGAAAATGCATAAAGACTTATGTCAAATATTGCTAAAAAAGGTTTTGAAGAGGGGAAGAAGATGCTTAATATTACTCTTAGAGTCTGGTTTATTTGCTTCAAAAATTAGTCAAGGCCTGTAAGCTTCCCATGGGGCATGGAGACACTATAGATTTTCACTTGTGTATTTCCATCACACAACAGTTTAAATTGTGCTCTGAATTACATCTATATATCAGCTGTCCTTTTTTACTTCATTAGTGTTCAGTTAAAAGGAGAATTTAATTCAATATCTACATGAAGGAATAATGTGTCCAGTCCAACTCATATGTTCAAAAACTTCCATGTTCAAATGAAAAAAATTATATCCTGTCAGGTTTTCGTGGTTTGATTGGCAAAGCCAGGGCTGATCTGACCTACTGCTGGTGGCAGTTGTGGCAGGTTGACCTTGATAGGCTGCCAGAATCCCTCTCAGTGGTTCTCTCACTATCACCTTCTGAACAGGACAAGGGGATAAAATAAGGTAGAGAAGCTCATGATATGTGATAAATGTGATTTAATAAAAGAAAAGACTGTGTACAAAAAACAAATATGAAAAGGAATTTATCCACCAATTCCTATTGGCAAGTAGATGTGCAGACATCTCCTAGGGAGCGGGATGTCAGCATGTGCAATGACTGCTGTGGAAGACAAATGCCATAACATGGTGTCATATGGTCTGCAATGTCCCCTTGATCAGTTTGGATCAGTGTTCCCTCCCAGTCTCACACCCACTTCCAGCCAGCTGGCCTTTGGCTGTGGAGCGGCAGCCTTGATGCTGAGCGAGCAGCAGAACATGGTGTCTTGTCAATACTGTTCTAGCAAATGCACAAAAGTAAAGCATGGAACAGTATGGACTACTGTGAGGACAGGAACTCCACAGCAGCCAGAACCAGTGCAGGAGCTTGTCGCTGAATTGACAGCTGGGCTAAATTACCTCCAGAGGTCAATATTTCCATAATTCTAGCATCCCTTTCTTACATCCCAAACTCTTGTGTTATATGCGATCAGACTGGTTCTAGTGATTGACTTTTGCCCTTTTATTATTGCATGAATGTCATAAAATTGCTAAACATTCTCCTCATGACACCAAAAATCTCTTATTTTTTGTTTCATTACAGACCTGCTCAACTGCAAACACTATAAGCTGAAATAATGAACATAAACTACACCATAAGAATTGTGAGTCACCTTCAAATATCAAAACTCATTTGACAGTATCCAGGTCAGCAGACAATTTTAACCAAAAGATAATCATACATTGACTGCTATCTTGCTTTGTAACCTGACAATACTTTGGCCTAAATTTCTGTCTCTATTTCTTCAACATGCCTTGGGGGACACTATCTCAGTTTTATCTTTGCAGAGGAAATGAGAAAACTGTCTTTATTTGTCTTATGGCTCATGGAATTAAAAAATAAAAAAGAAGAAGAAAAAGAAAAAAACTGCTCATCCCCTTACTTGCAAGAAAATCTTTCCTTTTAGTTTAAGACAAATAGGCTTTTAGGAAGTGCAACACCATAATGCTCATGAAGGAAAAAATAAATCTGAAAGACTTCTGAAGCTTTTTAAGTAATTACCGCCACATTGTCATCACCTTTTCATTTTCTATTCAAGTCACTCCTTAGTTGGTGAAAAGCTAGAAATTGCATGACCCATTTCCTATACAGTTGGAAGACCCAGTTAATGTTTTCTTTCTTCAGATTAATTTCACTGAAGCTGCCTGAATTCTTCTAGAGAATGAATGTCACTGCAGTTAGATTTGCACCTAGGAAACGTAGGAGATAAAAGGTCATTTGTGACAGAAATCCAAACACATGTTTACTGACAGCAAAATAACATTTAGAGGTATTAGGTAAAACCATTACTTTGAGTTTTGAAAAATTGTTTCAATCATTTCCTAAAATGCACTTTGCAAAATTAGATGTGGTGTGTTTTGCAACTCAGTAATTGTTTGGTTTCCCTTTTTTCTGCTTTCTCAAATAATTTCTTGGACAGGGGCCTAGCACAAGCTTTCCATTGACATGTGCCTGCAGGGGAACAGACTCCTCAATTCCTTTCAAGAGTGTAAGAGCCTCCTGAGCTATCATGTTGCCGTGTGTATTCATGATGTAGGAAGCCGAGGATGAAGACAGCTGTTTTCAACTTGTTTTCAGCTGTAATCTGATCTGTGAGGCAGAGATGGCCTGATTGCTTGTTTCAATTCTAAACTTCATTGTGAGAAAAATCTAGGGCTTTAGCTGCTCTTCTACAGCACTGGAGAATGAGTGTCGTTCTGTGGAAGATACAAGAAGGAAATAGAGAGTTATTTTGTTTCCCTGCACAGAAGAGAAGATCAAGGACCGTTTGAGAGGGCCTTGATAGCAGAAATTGAATTTCATATTATCAAGTTCATTTTCTTTGGTTTCTTAAATAAATTCATGAGATAATATTTCTTTTTACCAAATAACTAATATCAATTTTAGCCAAATTTAACAGTTACAGAGCTCACAAAAGTGTTACTTAAATGAAATCTGGGTAAAGGAGAGTGTGTTAACAAATGGAGAAAAGCAAATTATTCAGTATTAAACATCAATTTCATACTTAAAGTGTGAATTTACAAGTAATGGTATGCCTGACTGTTGCTCATGCATGTATTTGTCTATCTTTGAAGGATTCTTTCCTTTTGCATCTAGTTGTTTTTTTGTTTTTTTTTTTTTTTTTTCATATCAGGGTGGTTGTTTTCTTTTTTTAAGTCACCAT
>VZRX01016555.1:32465-95808 GCA_013398075.1 Notiomystis cincta
CAGTCTGTGTGCCTGTGTATTGTTACTGAGGTAAAGAAATAAATCTGCTCTTTACATTTCAGCTGTGGTTTGATGGTTGCCCTTGGATACTATATGTGACAATTCACAACACATATGTACACAAACGGTTTATTTTATTTTACAGACATTTTATTTGATAACAATTTTCTGTTTTGTTCAGAAAAGCACACTTGTTTAAGGTGGTGGATTACCTTTTTTTGCTTTACTTTATCCTATATGAATGTATCAGAATCAGAGAATCACAGAATCATGGAATGACAGAACGGTTTGGGTTGGAAGTGACCTTCAAGATAACCTAGTTCCAAACCTCCCATGCTATGGGCAGGGGCACTTTCCACTAGACTTTCTCCGCCTGTCTTCTTTGGAGAGGTGTTCCCGTCCTCTGATCATCTTCACAGCCCTCCTCTGGACATAGTCCAACAGGTTCACATCCTTCTTGTGGTGGGGACCCAAGGGCTGGATACAGCACTCCAGCTAGGGTATCACAAGAGCTGTGTAGAGGGAGAGAATCACCTCTCTTAACCTACACTGGTTTTGTTGCAGCCAGGATACAGCTGGCTTCCTGGGCTGCAAACACAATTGCTGGGTCACGTTGAGCTTCTTGTCAACCAACACATGCAAATTTTTCTCCTCAGAGTGCTTTCAATCTGTTCTGCACCCAGCCTGTATTTGTGCTTGGGATTGCCCTGACTCAGGTGCAGGACCTTGCATTTGGCTTTGTTGAATGTCATGAGGTTCACACAGACCCATGTGTCCAGCCTGTCAAGGTCCCTCTGGATGGCATCTCTTCCCTCCAGCACCACACAGCTTGATGTCATCAGGAAACTTGTGAATGGTGCACTCAATCCCACAGTCTATGTCACTGATAAAGGTGCTGAACAGTGCTGGTCTCAGTGCCCGTCCCTGAGGAAATCCACTTGTCACTGATCTCTCCTTGGACATCGAATCACTGATTATAGATCTTTGAGTGTGGCCATCCAGTCAATCCCTTATCCCACAGACTGGTCCATCTTTCAAATCCATGTCTCTCTAGTTTAAATGCAAGGATGTCTTGCAACACAGTGTCAGATACTTTGCATAATTATCAGATGCTTTGCACAGGTCTAGGTAGGTTATGCCAGTTGCTCTTCCCTTATCCTCCAATACTGTAATCCCTTTGTAGGAGGCCGCCAAATTTGTCAAGTGTGATTTGCCCTTAATGAAGCCATGTTGGCTGTCACCAACCACCTCTTTATTTTCCATGTGCCTCAGAATATCTTCCAGGAGGATCTGCTTCATGATCTCGCCAGAAAAAGAGATGAGACTGACTGGCTTGTCCCAGCCCTCAAACCTCTGCAACCTTGCAGACATGATTGCTGCAGGAATCTTTGAGATGCCAACCAACCAAGTAGGAAGGAGTAACTGTTCCTTTCTCAGCTATTCTTATGGGCAATGTAAAAAGAAAACTTGTGAGTGCTTTTAATTTGCTTGTAAATACTCAATTTAAACACCTTCACCAGCAACCAGAAACTTGGATGTTTTCACACAGAAATGCATAAGAAGAAAACACATTTACAAAACTGAACAATGAGATTAGTAACTCCTGGTGATGGGGTAAATCATAAGAGACTGAGAGGTTTTTTTGTAAAGCTCTGTCAGCCATTCCTGGAGAACTGACTGATCACAGTCCAGGTAACATCACAGTGGGTGCAATAGACTGTACTGTTGTCCTACATCCATTTCTACCTACTTGAAAGGGCTTTCATGTAAACAGATGTTAAGAAGTATAAAACTAGATAAATTTGAGTGTCATGGCCTTAGCAGGTATAAGCTGTCTTTGTTAATACTAATGCTGGTAAATCAACCCAAAAAAGATGCTACAAGATTATGTCTTTAAACAACATTTAGGTGAAGAGGATCCTTTGAAAGTAAAATTTAAGTTTACACAAAAAATGTTCTTGAAGCCCCAGTTACAGCTGTAAACTTTCTCAAGCAGAAGTACGAAAGGCTGTGGCTTAGCTCTTAGGTTTCAATTTTTGTTGTTTGAATTTTGGGATTTTTTTATTTTTTATTTCATTTGTAGAGAGAATTATTCAATACTGTAATTTTCAGTTCTCATGGTTGTGTACATCTTGACATACCTTAGGCATAAAGTAAAGCTGTGCAATGTACTGAAGTGCAGTATCGTTGAATTTCTATCAGAAAGAACAATTATCAATACCTTAGATTACAGTCTTTGTTTTCCTAAAATAGAATTTTAATTAGGTAGGGATAAAATAATGTAATTTGCTATGAGAAAGTCTTATCTGTAAACCACCCTTTTTTTAGCTGTAATATTCACTTCCATACAAGCTATTTAGGAGCTCTTCTTATGACTCCAAAACATCAGCTTCACATATATGGAACATGAAAATCCTTGCTTGATTCAGGTGGGTTTTTCTGTTATCACTGCTCCCAGAGTGGCCTGTTAAGCTGGATAAATATGCTATCTTTTCCAGAACATGATAGAGTTGTTAAAGACGATACATAAAAACTGTCTACAAATCACCCATTTTTGCAAAGCAGATGAAGAAGAAAAGAAATCAACAACATTTGAAAGTAATTAAAGTGGTTTGTGATTTTTTTTTTTAATTTTTTTTGTCATTAAAATGCACTGTGTTTTCTGCTTGGTAACTATATGTCTGCAATGACAATGTACTGCTTACACATCTGTAACACTATTTGCTCTAATTTTCTCCTTCCTTATTCTTCTGCATACAGTTAGGATTGCCAGAAAATGTTTAACATATATTGTAATAAAGTCCATCCTGTTTTATGAAAATGCCAAATTTATTTGTTGTGTATACATATATTTCTTTCAGTCTTCTCTTTCTTCCATTACCTGGTCTAATAGCTGGTATTCGCTGAAACAAATTCACCTTGGAATGAGTCTAAATATTTCATAAGCTTGATTTAATTGCTGTCATTTCCAATAGCTTCTCTACTCAGGAGACATTCTTTTTATAGGAACCCTACTGGATTTTTACTGTCAATAAAAATTTTTTTAGACATCATTAAGTTATATTTTAAGGGTGAATGAACCTCTAGAGTTTTTCTCCTGATGGCTGTTAATTTCAAATCTACAATATTTATTTCTCTGTCAAATCTTAGATTCATTTCAGGCTTAATAAGACAAACAATAGTAAAGGAATATGTAAACCTTTAGTAGTTTTTATTTGTGTGTCAATCACCATTGTGTAGATAGTCTGCTATAGATAATTTTACTTTCCACGCATTTTTCAAGCATGTGGAACCAAAAAATAAATAGTATTTGAAGAGATTACATGACCTAATATGAAAAATCATGCTATAATATCATTTGATTACTTCTTTCTGTTTATTATTTGGTTTAATTTCATTATAAACTCTTTACCAAAATTAAGTTTAAAAATGCATTCACTTATTGTATATCACCCTTGTGACATACAATCTTGTAAGATTTTTCAGTTAGAAAATAGCAAATGCTATTAAAACTTGCAATTAAGTCTAAAATTCTATACCCTCTTCAGAAATTATTAAATGAAGTATTACTTCTAATCTTTCCTTGTTTCCCTTGTGTATCTATGTTTATGTGTTCAAATAATACATCAAGCCATAAATACACTGAGCCATAAACTCGCCCTGCTGCATGAAATGACAGCATGCTTGTTCACATCCACAACTGTGTGGAGAACATATGTGATTACCCAAAAGGTAAATACATGAACTAGCACTTTGAGAAAAGCACTAAACTTACTGTAGCTTAGAAACAGGAAGTATGATCAGAAGGAACAGGAAAGGTAAGGAGCATATTTAAAGATCCTAGTTTTTATTCCTCTGAAATAGTTCTCTTGCAGTACTGTGGAGATAGCTCTAAACAACATTATGCGTCCTATGAAAAAGCACAGCATTGTAACCAACATCATTGCATTTGTTCATCAGGAAAATCAAATGGATGCCTGATGGGTAATACAAGAATCACATGATCTGAATGATTGAAGTTCCCTGTAGTTATATCCATATTGTGTTGTGTCTGGCCCTTTCCTATAAAACCAAATCAAATGTCTTTTTTTGTTAACATGGGTCTGAAAAACATTGGGCCAAAACTTCTTAATAAGACAACTTGTGGGTCTATTTGCTGTAGCAAGTTCTGTGGCTCAGCAAGGCTGTGTTTACAGAGACAAACATTCTCACTGAGGATGTGATGTCTACACTATGTGCCTTACGTACAAATTTAATTTGGATTGGCTTTAGCTGCACTTGGCTGAGTTGTACTGAGCACCCTTTAGCAGCCGAGGTGCATTAAGTACTATCCTGAACTGAACATTTTAATTTTGTCAAAAAGAATCTGGTTTGTAGTCAGAAACATCTGAAGTTTTCATGAAACAGAATTTTCCTGTGGACTCATCTCTCAAAGTTCATTTCAGCATTTAGGAGAAGTTATGAATTTCAAAAGCAGTTCACATGCACAGATATAATTTCTCCATTCCCTCCTTTTTGTGCTCTGACAGAATATTTAAAACATTTTTGAATAGTATAACAATGCTCACAGACATATATGGGTTGCCATGTAAAAATATGACCATAATTTTTTTCAAATATATAGACAAATTCTCTGTGCCAACATTCAATAAATAATTCTTGTGTTCATGAAAAAAATATGTCTTTTTTTATAAGCTTTGCTTCAAGTCACATCTGGAATTGCAGTAAATTATATAGAACCATATATAAGAAATAGTAGAAAGACATTTTATATTATGGTGACAAGTATAAATAAATAAAAAATTCATACTAAATTTTGAAAACAATTGACTTGACCAAAGTGTAAAAAATGGGTACTGAAATAAAAGTCAAACCAAAGAAAGCAAACAAACAAAACATCAATAAAAAGCTAACCCAAAAAATTCCCAAACCAAAAAAAAGTGAGACCTAATTATTTACAATGCAATAATTGTGAGGTTTTCAAAAGCAATATAAAAACCTCTTTCGTGACTTGCATTTAAAGTGAGATCCAAGACTCTTTCCTCTTCTTTCCTCGTCCTTCCACTCCTGCTCTTTTTCCCTTCCTTTTTCCTCTGTTTTTTTCACTATATGCATATTGTGTACCAGTTCATCAATATGGTATTTGAGAACCTTTGTGAGACCTTTTCAAAACCCAGTGCTTATTTTATAATTATTTTAGGCATAAAGATGTAGAAGGAAATTTTTAAAAAAAGAATGGTTCAAAATATTTAACATTGAGAGAAACTACTCTTACTGAATAAATGGTACTAAAATTAGTTGCTGCAAATACTTCTAACACTGATAACTATTGAGATAATAAACATTTTAAGAAATGAAGAATGTGAGACACAGACTGTACCTTGTAACACAACATGTGCTATGTAAATCATACACAACTTCAGGTAATTACTCCCACATTATTAAACATAAACTGTAGTTTATCTCAAGCTTTATCCTGATATATGATATTCCAAATTATATGCAGGCTAAACACTGTATTTAAATGTGTGAGTGTAATATGTTTCAACTAAACAATTAAATGAAAGTTGGAGCTTGCTAATTATTTCCAGTATAGAGAGAAATTGATGATGGGATAGAATAAAAAACAAATTGGGTCTAGGACATAAGTTTTTACTGTCCTGACTAATTCATTCATATATAATGCCAATGTCATTTTCATATTTTATCTCCGAAAGAGAAGATATTAATTCTACCCATCTAACTAGCTAGTTCTGACAATACTTCATCCCAACTCTGACTGTTATTTGGCCAAAATAATAATTTATACAACTCTAGGCAGAAGGAAACTATATATTTCACTTAAGAGAAATTTTGTGAAAATGCTGATTCAGGGCTGAAATGTGATGATAGTGCTGTATTGGGTTTGCATGGCCAAGTTTTGGTAGCAGAGAACTGCAAGGATGGTTTCTGTGAGAAGCTACCAGAAACTTCCTCGATGTCCAGCAGAGTCAGTCTCTGGTGGCTCCAAAGACAGGTGTACTTCTGGTCCAGGCTAGGCCACTCAGAAATGGTGGTAATGCCTCTGTGATAACATGTTTAAGAAGAAGGAAAAAAAAGGAATTATTGTGCAGATGTAATTGCAGACAGAGAAGAGAAGAGTGAGAATATGTGAGAGGAACAACTCTGCAGACACCAAGGGCAGTGGAGAAGGATGGGGAAGGAGGTACTTCAGGTGCTGGAGCTGAGATTTCTCTGCAGCCCATGGTCCAGACCATGTGAGGCAGCTGTGCCCCTGCAGCTCATGGAGGACCACGAGGATGTAGAGATCCACCTGCAGCCCCTGGAGGAGACACACACCGGAGTGGGTGGCTGCCTGACAGGAGGCTGTGAACTCATGGGAGGTCCATGGAGAGAGAAGCTCATGCTGGAGCAGCCTGTCCTTGAAGAATTGCAACCTTGAAAGACCCACACTCCAGCAGTCTGGGGAGGACTGTTGCAGTTTGCAGCAGATCTATTGCTCATGAGATGGATTCACATTGTAGAAGTTCATGGAGAACTGTCTCCCATGGGAGGGACACCATGGTGCAGCAGTGGAAGGACTCCTCTCCCTGAGCAGTGGGAGAAACAATGATTGATGAACTGACCATAACCCCCACTGCCTGTCTCCCTGCACCTCTAGGGGAGAAAGCAGAGCTGGAAAGGAGGGAGAGGTGAAGGGAAGGTGATTTTAAGGTCTTATTTTACTTCTCATTATCTTGCACTGATCTTGTTAGTAATAAAGTCAGCTAATATTTCTAATTTGAACCTGTTTTGCCATGGCAATATTTGGTCAGGGATCTCTGTCCTTACCATAACTCATGAACCCTGAGTTATATTTGCTTTCCTTTGTCCAGCTGCAGAGGGAAGTGAGAGATTGGCTTTGATGGGTGCCTGGCATACAGTGTCAACCTACTACAATTCCACATTCCTAGAGGTTTTTAAGTTCAACAGCACATTACACTGTGTTTTTGGAACAAGATTTGGTTGGATTTCTCCCAACCGCCAGTTTAGCCAGAATTATTCTGTCTCTAAACTTCCCCATGGGAACAACCCAAATCCTTGTCTGTTTCTTCCTGCTTTCTGAAAACCAATGCATATACAGATACTACAAAACAAATCAAATGCTAACCTTGATTGCTGTGAAGGTCTGTGAAATTATTTGTATAGTAAAGCTCATCTTGTTGTGTCTATTAGTTTTGTGCTTTAATACCTATTGTTCTATTTTCTCCATCAGAAAAGTAATTCGATGGTTTTTTGGTTTTGTTTGGTTGGTTTTTAATCTATATTTTTCATTAATGTGGTCAGTGTTTTCCTCCACAGCTTTATTATGGTTTTATCTAATCCCCAGACCCAGAATAACCACAAAAGTATTTACATTAAAGAAAAAGATACTTTATAAGTTTGAAAGAGGACACATATCAGCAGAAACATAGCAAAAGGACATAAAACCTAGATTGAAGCACTTGGATGTTGAGTTTTATTCTTGTACTTCTCTGTTAAAATTTATTAATTAAGACCATTTTTGAGGAGGTATGAAATTCCCAAGAAGCTGACTTGTAGTTTCAGTAGCAATACAGTCAATGGTATGACAAAGAAGACAATTATATTTATGGGCCAAAATCCATACAGACAATAATTACCTTTAAAACACATTATACCATTCAGAGTCAGCGTTCACTGTGATTCATATTTATGAGGGTATGAGGAGACAGGTTAAACAGATCCTGTATTAGATCAATTTATATAATTGGAAAAATGCCCAGGTAGCTTCCTAAGTTCACATGCTTGTAATCTGCTTTGAAATAGAAACAGTGACTCTTGAACGGACATAAACATTTAGGATAGTTACTCCAAGTGGAATATGCTGCCTTTCTACAGAACAGTTGAGTAGAAGGGATGATAGGCAGGGGATGACAGTAAAACAGATGAAAGACAAGTTTATATATAAGAGAAGCAGACACAAACTGACTCTGCTTGCAGTGCTGCTGGGTTGGGGTAGGACAAGCATAATATAGAGAAGTTCCTATATCCTGAGTCCATGACTCAGGGTGCTCAATAGATTTGTGCAGTTGGAAAGGAGCTTTGAAGCTGTCCCTTAAGAACCTAGATTATGAGATCTTGGTAAGTAGTTGTCTTGTGAAAAAAATGCCCACTTAGGGGTAATTATTTGGTTTATGCTTTATCAGGTGTCTGTTTGAGCTCACTTCAGTGTATTGTAGTTGGTCAGCTTCACATACATAGGTGTCCTTGAAGGGACTCTATTTTACTCTGGAGGGTGCCATTTGAAAAAATAGCAGGGGATATCTGCAAATGTATTTCAAGACATGAATGAATAGCATTTCTTTACTAATTTTAGCCTTTGTTTTAGGTTATGGTGATATGTGATTACTAGTGGTTTACTATCACTGACATGTTTTCCTTTTTGTATTACATTTCCATATATTTCTTTTGGGGGTCATTCAAAGATACGATCTGGAAAAGAGTTTGATGGTGCAAATTTCTTTCACTCAGATGATCTGGGTATATCAACTAAATCTTTAATGGTCTGGCTGTATATCAAAGACTTTTTAATGTGTTTTTCAGGTGTTTACTGACTTTTCTGATCTGTGAGATATGTAGCAGTTTATAGTAGCAACTTGTAGTTTATCATCTCATGCTGCCTCTGGTGTCTGAATTAATAGCAAGGAAGCTGCAGCTAGGGGTGATGGAGGAGCATGTCAGAGCTGGATGATGGAGAGATGGTAGATATAGAATTTGTGATAAAAATTGGTGAGTCAAGGTTAACACAGATGTTACTCTTGTCATCTAAATATGTTAGCTACACCAAAATACAGTTGTTTAGATTCAGTTCCTTTAAATAGCTACAGAAACTGTACATGTATTATGAACTACATATTTGCACTATTTTGACAGTAGTAGCTGTGCACTCTGTTGAAACTGTCATTTATTTCAGGTAATTTTTCCTGTGGATAAGAAAATAGTAGATAGTAGATGTTGGATTGTGTCTCACTGTTCAAACTGGAATTACAAGTGTTTGTTCTTAGCTGTTGCTGTGTTACTCATGGGAAGGACCAAATTACTAATCACACTAGTTTTTCTTCTACTCAAAGAAATGAGATATTTTACCACTCATGTGCTAAAATCGTACTTCGACTTTTCATAAATTTCCAGTTCTCCATTTGATACAGTTCTGGCATGGGAATGTTTCAAGCTATCAAGAATTGTGAATCCAATGTGGAAATTGTTTACTCCTCTTTCGCAATGTAAATAATTTCACCAAAACCAAAGTCATGCTTTGTCTTCCCAAAGTTAGAGATGTACTTTGGCAGTCAGATCTGAGACCAATACAAAGGCTTAAAACATTGCTAGCACCAACATTACATTGATGAATAATGTTTTGGAATAGAACAGAGTATTTGGGATAATATTAATAAGTTCTTCTACTTAGAGCCAACTTTGCTCCCATTAAAGTGAACACCAATGTCTCAGAGTTTAGAAATCTCACAGCTGCAACCATACTGATGACAACTACCTCTAAGGCATTTAATTTCTCTCCTTAAATTAGTGAACTCTATATCTGCTAGTTCTATGGCCTGTACTCTTCACATATTAAGAGAAAAAAATGTAATGAAATAGGGTAACCATGATAGGATTATGAAACATATTAGAAAAACAATAAATGTACTATATTTATTTATTCATATATATCTCAGTGAGTGAGCAAAAGAGAATGATGTATTTGTAAAATGCCAACAGAGTGTAGATGACAAAGCAGTGGCATGGATATGTAATCAGCATTTAGAGTAAGAGAGGATGTCAAAAACAGTATTAGTACTATTAGTTTTGTAACTGGCCATCAATAGAAAACTCTTTCACCTCCAGGTTGAAAGGATCAAAATAATTCTACATCCCAGGCTCCAATAAACTGGCTATTTTACATCAAATAATATCTGTCCTGCATTAGGGACTGTTATATCACTGAAGAATTTGTCATCTGAATAAAACATTAAATCAAAGTCTTTTCTGCTCTGTAGGCATTATAGATAACATGACATGACTAATAGGAGAGTAATAATGATTTGAAATCTCCAAAGACTACTGACTTGATGTTTATCAAATATACATAGTGGATAATGAAAGCAATTTGTAAAGACTTGATGATCAAAAAGTCTAATACACAAAAAGGAGGTGGGACTTCTTAGGGACAAGTATCCCACTCTATTTCATACACAGACCCAAACTGTAGTGAAGATATGGGCTAAAGCAGGAAATTTCTAAGGCAACTGAGTGACTTTTTGTATTCACTATGTTCTGTTGACTTTCAAAATGATGTTTTTTATGACTATTTCAGTATTTCTACCTAGCAGAAGGAGGTGAAAAAAATGGTGAAAACAGACAGATTTTAGAAACACAAAAAGAGATGAAACGAGTCATTTTTCATGCCAATCTATCGCATAAACAGAAGATGAATGATTTTCCTGTGTTCCCCTGTCATATGCAATACTCTGTGTATTCATATACTTTCCAAAGCTGTAGTTCATTAAGCATATTTTTTTTCAAAGTTAAATATTAAAATTGCAAATGAAGTTACATGTATTGCCTATTATGATTCTGTGAAATGCTGTGGAAATTTCAGTAAGGTTACATGTAGTTGTAAAAAGATGGAGCCCACAAATAAAGTTGCCACTTACCAGCTTTTAATGGGGAACTCATTTCAATCCTAAACCTTAACTTTTAGACGTGTTTGCGACATAGATTGAAGTCATCTTCATCAATGGATCAGGGAACTACATCAGTTAAGTGGATCAACTGGTTGTTCAATTTATTGAGTTAATCAATAAAAATACTGCCTTTCTGAAGCAGCCAGACCAGGGGTTCTTGACCATCTAGTCCAGCCCCCAGCTACAGTGTCCAGCTGACTTTCAAGCATTTCCAAGATTGGAGGTTCCACCACCTAGCTGCATCACCTGTTGTAGTGCTCAGTTACCCTTACAGTAAAAACATTTTGTAATGGTCAGATAGAACCTCCTGTGTTTCAGTTTATGCCCATTGCCTCTAGTCCTGTCACTGGGCATCACAGAAAGGAGCCTGTCTCCAAGGATTTTGAAACCTTCTTCCAAGTCTTTATGCATACTGATAAGATCCTCCATGAGCCTTCTTTTCTCTAGGCTAAACAGTCCCTCCCCATGCTTCCAGTCCTTCCTTACAGAAGGAAACCCCCTTCATCATTTTCATGGCCCTTTTATTCGCTCAGTCTGTCCATGTCTCCTGTACTGAGGAGCCCAGAGCTGGACACAGCCCTTCAGCTGTGGCCTTCCAGTGCTGAGCAGAGGGGAAAGATCACTTCCTTTACCTGCTGGCTAAGCTTTTTCTAGTGCAGCCCAGGGCATCACTGACCCTCTTTGCAGCAGGGACCTGTTGTCAGCTCATGTTCAAATTGGTGTCCACCAGGAAACTCAGGCATTTTCTGCCAAACTTCTTCCCTCCAGGGTGGCAGCCAGCATTTGTTGGTGTCTGGGGTTGTTCCTCTTGCATGTCTCCTTGTTGACCTTCAGGTGGACCCTGTCAGCCCATTTCTCCAGTGGATTGAGGACCCCCTGAGGTACCAACCCCTCCTCCTGGTAGTGTGTCATCTGCAAAGCTGCTGAGGGTACAGTCTGCCCCATCAGACAAATCATTAATGGAGGTTTTAAACAGGACTGGACCCAGCAGAGACTTCTGGAGTTACACCTCCAGTTTGTGGCCTCCAACTGGACTTTTTGAAATCCTTAACCACCCACTGAGCCTAATCATTCAGACAGTTTTCAATACGTGTGTTCAAAGTATGTGTATATACATCAAGTATGAAAGAAATACTTTCTAGAAATATTCCCTTCTTTCTTGAAATCTTTAAATTGGATGATAAAAAAAGACTAATTAGCAAGTCAGTAGAGAAAAAAATATATGATTGCCTGCCAACCTTTGTGTATAGAATAATTAGAAAATGAAATGAGAAAATGTGGGAATGATAATCTTCTATTGGTGTAATCTTCATATTTATCTAGTACAGTAAGCAGAGACTGATAGGAAGACATCTCATATGTTTCCTCCTTTCTGATAGATAAAAGCATATACCACAGAGAAAAAAAAATATCAGAACAGTGAAAAAACAAAATTCTTTTAAATATAGAGTCTTCTTTTGCCAGGCTTGGGTGTATCATTTGCAAACTCATTACCACTGAATTTATTTAGTCATGATTGGTTTCAATACAAATCATTAGCAAGACAGATTTAGAAGCACTTATCCAAAGAGTAGTGTTAGACAGCATATTCTAGGCTTTTAAAGACAACAGCATGAATTCAGGACCATGGCTTTTCTAGGAAGAACAGTGAGGAACAGATGTCAGGAACAGTAAATGCAACATGACTGTGGAGAGGATCTGTCACTTGTTGAAAACAATAAAATGTACAGTGTAAGTCTCCCACAGAAATCTTGATATATCAGATGTAACTGTGAAACAGAAAAGCAAGCTAATGACTAATGAAAATATATAAAAACAATGTAGGAAAACAAAGGATCAAAGCCCAGATCTTTAGGTTATGTGGTTTAACCTCAGCTTGCAAATAAGTGCCATGCAGGCAATTGCTGAAACCTCGGATGGGATGGAGGAGACAACTGGAAGGATAAAAGCAATTAAACTTGTGGTCTGAAATTTCATAGGTAAAGCAAAAGCTATATGCAGAAGCAAAGGAAAACAAGGAATTCATTCACCACTTCCCATGGACAGTCAGGTGTTCAACTATCCCTAGGAAAGCAAGGCCCCATCATGTATAATGGTGGCCTGGGAAGGCAACCACCAGCACTCTGAACATCCTCCCCTTTCTCCTTCTTCCTCCAGCTTCATGTGCTGACCAAGACTCTATATGGTATGGAATGTCCCTTCAGACCAGCAGTCCCTGCTGTGTCCCCTCTCAACCTCTTGTGCAGTTTCAGCCTTCTTTTTGTTGAGGTGGCGTGTGGAGCAGGAAAGACTGTGCAAGAACAGCTCAACCGCAACTAAAGCATCCCTGTTCTATCAACACAAATACAGCACAAATACAAAACACAGCACCATACCAGCTACTGAGAAGAAAATTAACTCTGCCTTTATTAGAGATGGGAGTGTGTTCACTGTGCACTAAATTAGGTCTTACATTTTAGCTTCCTCAGAAAATAATATAGTTTGTACACACTGAAACTACTCTTCAGAATAAACCATCAAATGATAAATGACAGTCATGTGGCTTCCTGCACCAAAACTCTGCTGCTGACCTGAGCTAGTTTTTCACAGATTTTCTATCCAAGGCTTATGAAGAACAAAAGCACAGAGGGACATATATCCTCAGTAATTACTTTAAAAACATACGTATTGGAATGCGTCAGATTAATTCTCAGTGACACCAGATTTATTTTCAATTTTCTTCTTTCCTATTTTCTATTTTTTTAACTTTTTTTTTCTATTCACATTATAAAAAACCCTGTGAGCAGAATTAAAACTGTTACTCTATAATGCACTATTGGAACTAATAGTAGAATCTAAGTATTTCTAATCATTCTTGCAATATGGCTTCTAGTAATGCAAGTCTTTCTTCTACTTTTCATTTTCAAACAAATTCCTAGAATTAAAGACACCTGGGATCTGTGAAATTTTTTTGCATAACTAGAAGTACTATAATATGATCCTGCATCACATCTAAATCAGTACATCTTGCAATTATTCATGTCAGAAGTGTTTTGCATTCTACCAGCCCATACGTTTTTCTCAGTTTTTTATTAACCTTGTTCTTTTCTTGTGACCTTTATGGTATTTTCCCCCCTCATTGGCCATTTTCTTCCCAGAGATTTTGCCATTTTTTTCTCTAGATTCAATAAGACTCATCTGAGACACTGATAATGTTCTCTGGATGAAATATGCTAATTCTTCTTTTTCCAGGTCACATGTAGTTTTTTCCTGTAAAGAAGAAAGAAAATTATGTTGTAGCAATTTAACCTGAACATATTTTATATATAACTTCAGAAAGATGGAGGGTTTTTTTAAGAATACAACATCATTTTTTCAGACCAACTGAATACTAAAGCAGTACAAACAGTATTTTAACTCCTGAAATATCAAATTGATGCAGCAGATTATCACAAGCAGAGAGCAACATATGTTATTTTACTTTAGAGATATGTAAATGTATTTTATTATGATTCCAGTAAAAACTTGAAAGCACATAATCTATCATGAACTTGTCCCATCTTTTCTTATTGTTCAAGTCCTAATCTGATTGAATCATAATGAATACTAAACAATCACAAGTAATGCAGCAGAAATAAAGGTTTTAAATCATGCATGCATTTTTGAAAATTGAGTACATTAACTAATATGAGAAACAGAAAGCAAATTACAAGTTTTAAAGCAGGGATCATTATGTTATGTATCAAGTCTAATTATTCATTCTTGATCCATAAAGAAGAAAAATGGAAAAAAAATGCTTTTATGTAGCAAATAGATTGTACAGTGTCACTGCTCATGTTGAAGTCAGACAAACTCAAATGACAATTAAATCACAATTCAGAGTGAGTAAGTATTAAAAGAAGCAGACAAAGATGGATTCAATGCAAAGGTTAGAAGCAACAAAACCACAAAACTAACATCAGTTTTATTTACCTGCTTCTTGAATCATATGGACTATCTTTAATTTTAGATTTACTCTAAGTAATTGTTTCTGGCATAATGATTTATGGATGGTTTGCTAGGTTTGAAGCCAAATTTAAAATGCTAAAATTTCATAAGAAACCCTCATTCCAGCTTTTGAGTGTTCAAACTTAGAGGAGACTGTTGGTGATTGCAAACCACTGATAATATAATTCAGTTCATGTGTGACAAGTAAAATGAAACTGTAATATCTTCTCATAATGTTGTTTTGTAATCTGTGATGAATGAAATGGAGAGGGATTTCTATAGAATCACAGAATAATTTAGGTTGGAAACAACCTCTAGAGTCATTGAGTCATTTATATTGATACAATGATATGTTACTGAAAATTGCATACATGTTTAATTTCAGGAAATATTAGCACATGGTTCTCTTTCAGGATGTAAAATTATTTAAATCATTGCAGAAATAATACAATTATTCAGGAAGCAGTAGGACAGTAGAGCTAATCTACTTCTTTTACAAATTAATCTAAAAATAATTAAACTGTTCTCAGTGAGACCTAGTATGCAGAAGAACATTTTTTTGTTTTGGCTTATTGGATTTTTAAAATTTACTTAGGTCCTGCCCAGCCATCAGTTGGGGTTATACACTGCACAATCACACTAGTATTACATAATGCATATAGATCTTTCTGGTTGCCATTGTATTTCCCATGAGGTTATGTGGCTACAGTCCACTTCCTACTTACCAGTGACTAATTCACAAAAGACATTTCCTTATTTTTAAGGAGAGAGAGAACCTTACTAAGACTAAAGGAAGGATTAAAGAACATCAGTAGAGATTTTTTTTAATTACAGAGCACTAGCATCTTTTTTTTCAATCCTATTTTACATTTTTGCTTGACAGACCATGTAGTATCATTAAGCTGATTAACAACATATGAAAAATACATTTCTTAATGTTGACAAAGAACTCCTAGACTGATCCCAACATTAATATTCTGCATTGAAATAATTTGAATTTTGATTTTTACCTACATACAGTTATATTTTTGTTTTGGGTTCTAAAACTGATATGTGAGTGTGGTCTGTGGAGCAGAACTAAGATTTTATATTAATTTTTCCCATGTTGCTGACTGCAACTGTTGCTGTGTTTGAACTAAACCTTATTTTTCTTTTGTTTCCTTATAAGTGAAAGAGGGACTAGTGTCCATTTTGTGGATAATAATCCATGTTGAAAAACCTACCAGAAGGGATACACATAAGTGGCAGATAGTCTGCCTTTGTTTCTGTGTGCAGCAAACAGCACTGAAAAGTGAAGAGTTGCTGAATACTAATCTGAGGAATGAAGAGAAACAGAACAAGTGCAAATCCAAAGGCTCTTTCCTGTTTATGTAACACACTACAAGAGCAGTAAACATGTTTGCTGCCATAAATATACAACATTGTTATTATAATCTTAGCACATAGTAATTAAAGATAATCAGAAGACTCAGTACAATGCAAACAGGAATGAACACTGGGCTGAATGGAGATTTTCATTCTTGCGACCAAGTTATAAACTGATCAATTCCAGTAGCAAAAAAAGAAGAGGTGTATGCTGACTGCTGACAGAGTTTGAATTAAAGATGGTTAAAATAGCATAGACAGAGTGAGGAGAAGTCTGGAAAGCTGCCTAAACAATAAGATCCAACTGAACTAAAAATTAACTTTTTCTAAACTAATAGTAAATCTAGTATCAAATGATATTATCTCATCTGTATGTCCAGCCATCTTTTCTGCTTTTCATTAAACAATATTTCATCTGTCCAGAATAAGACCTAATTTACAGAAACATCCAATTTTTCTCTCTTTCAGTCAGTCAAGCACTTGGCTAAATTACAATCGAGATAATGAGAAGTCCACAGCTTACTCAAGTCTCTTATGAATCAGGGCATGATTCACCTCATCTAACTTTAGACACCTACAAAGCATTTAATCGTCTGACCTATTTTAGGCAGGTACTTTGCAAAGAGATAAACCCCTCCTTTGATGTGTTCTTTTCTGCAATTAAACTATAAAAGTTTATTTCCAATCAGACTATAAAGAACTTAACTCACTCAGACATCGAAATTCATGTTAAAGACTTTGCATCTGGCCATGTGAATCCCAGACAGGTGTCTGATCCTGTTTTAGTTCATGGAATCCTTGGGTCTGCCAAATTATGAGCCAGTAAGTGACGATTGCACAGAACCTAGAAAAACAAAATCTGTATTTTTGGGAAAAGAGTCTTTGACTCAGCTAGACTAAATGTTTCACTGTACCTATTATTACTGAAGAATTTAATTTTTTCTGAATTCTGGTAAGAATAGTATTGGTCAAGTAAAGCATTGAGCTTGATATGAGACAAATTTCATGGAATATCAGATTGTGAACTGAGTACCTCAGTGATTTAACATTAAAAAAAAAAAAAGACTAATGAGGAAACTTTAGTAAACAATATAAAAATATGTAAATAAAATCTAAAAAATACCAACCAACCAACCAACCAACCAACCAACCAACCAACCAACCAACCAACCAACCAACCAACCAACCAACCAACCAAAACCCATTGAAGTGTCATGGATATTGTCTTGCACTCAACTACAAAATCTAGTTTATTTAAAAGCTATTTCATGATGCTAAACAAATATCTGCTACTACATATTCTGGTCTCACTGAATGTGAGAAAATAAATTGCTGAAGTCACAAGCTCAGATTTGAAGACTCATGGAGAGTTAATTAGCAAAACATGGAAAGTCTGTAAGTTGAAGGCAACAGAGGAGAAGCTTTCAGAACACAGATGGCACTGGGTCAGGATAAACCAGATGAACTTCATTTTATGGGGACAACATGAGAAAAGTGTAGGACTGTGTCTAGAACTAAAGCTGGAGGAGAACACATGCAGTCTGTTATGAAGGTGTGTATGTTATTTTGTGATGCCAGGCAGAATGCATATTCCACCTCAAGGCACTTTGCAAAGCAGGGGTGGGAAGCAGTATCGGAGCAGCCATAAGAAGTACACTTTTCTTTCCCTCCAGATTGATAAAAAGATTAATGTCTCTAATGAGGATTGATCACATTTCCCAGAACTTGTAAAATTGCAATTGTAATTGTCACAAGAGTTGGAGAAAGCTCATTTGCACTTGGCAGGCTCTTCTCCAGTGAAGAAATGTCACTGCTCCCACTCTAGTTAAGTAAAGATTTTGTCTTCTCATTTTTCACACGTTTCTACTTTTAAGCTACTTAGAGAAGAAATTCTTCACATTTTCTTCATATTTTTGTACATCAAGCATTGACACACTTCCTTTAAATGATTTATTACCTAAATATACAGTAACATAGATTAGAGTAGGAAGTCAAAAATCCAGATTTTTTTCAGCAATTTAAAAAGTATGCAAGAATGGCTAAAAGAGAAACAGTTAAAAAGAAAGATTAAGTCTGAGAAAATGAATCAAAATTAATTAATTATACCATAAGAGCCATATTAGTGTCACCAACTTGATGTAGCACCAGACAGCAACATCATTGTCCACAAATCTGGCAACTCCTCAATAAAAAAAAAAAAAGCAAAAATTTTATAGGATTGGATGAATTCTGATGATAAGAGACTGTTACTAAAAGACTGCTACAGTCAGGACTGAGAGGAAACATAGAAAAATAATAATACTTAATCTGTGCTAGGAAAGTTCTTTTTTTAATAGATGAATCCCACAAAAATCCTGAGTTTTCTACTTGTTCATCAAATACAAATATGTAATACATACAGCTTCATAAACCAAAAAGTTCAGGAGTGATATATAGTGTTATTTAGTATCTGTTTGAAAAAAAAACAAAGCTTTTCTCTTTTTTAGTCTTCTATGTCCCTTGTGGTTTTCTGTTTTCTGTTCATTGGTCTTTCTTTATCAGCCAGAAAATCTTGGTTTGAGTAATATTGGGCAGGCCACTCACGGCAAATTTTGCCCAGAACACTGGCGTTGGACAGATCCAGTGTTCATATGGACTTAATTCAGTTTTTGAGTGGTGAGAGAGCAGATTCTGAAAGAGAGGAAGAGCAGGGAATTTGTTTGGCAGAGGTAAAATATCATGGCTGAAAAGAACAATGGAGTTTGAGGAACTAGGAGGGTAAAGGAAGCTGAGAGGGGTCTCTGAGGGATTTGAAAAACTCAGTTGCAAAGGCTGGAAGGGTTAGGGACAATTGTGAGAGAGTAACTGGGAGAAGTAAGGAAAAATTGTCAGGGGACTGGTGGAAGCTGATGATGGCATATAATTTTTTTCTGACTGTAACAAAAAGTGTTAGTGCTTTGATTTTATTTCTTAATTTTTCAAGTATAAGTATTTTTAACATAGTTAATTAAACTATTTGGGCCACAATCCAGAAAGATGCCTAGGGCCACAAATTAGCTAGGCTCTTAGGCATATGAAGAACCTCAACCATGTGTGAATATTCACGGGCTTATGGCTTTATATGCTTAAGTATGTATTTTAAGTGATGTAAACAGAACTATTAATGTATATTTTTATCCTAGAAAGAAACCTACTTTCTCTAGCTATAGCTCCAGGCCAATTTAATTATGTCTCATAGGAGGCATGGTTTAGTCTGATTGCCAGAACTAGATCTCAAACCTCTCTAACATGTTGCAGTATCGGGTGTGGAAGAAACTTGCCCTTCCCACGTTTCTTTTGTTCTCAGGATAAAGAACATCATCTTCTGTGAATGTTAACATCTAGAGACTACATCTCACTGTACTGACCTGTCTCACAGAATGTGGAATGCCTCCCTACATATTTTCAGGTCTCTCTACTTTGGGGAGAGAATGTTACACATGGCATAGTACCTGTACAGCATTGTAAACCCACTGGCAAGGATAATCATGTTATTGTTATCACTATCATATTTTAACAGCTTCTGAAGTCTTCATTATTCTTCCATACATCTACATGCAGTCAGTCATCTAGTTCAGCTGCTTACTTGATACTAAATCAGCACTGAAAAAGCATGCTTTTGTGTCTCTGCTTTCAAAGGTGTTGCTTAAACATAGCACAGAGGCGGCTGCTGGGCTTAGCAAAGGTAGGAAGAATTAAAAACACCATCTGCACCCCCATCCGTGTGTTCCATAAACATAAAAATATGCCATGAATGAAGATGGCAGAGAGAATGTTCAGATCTTGAAGAAAGAAAGATAAATAGGTCATAGTTTAAATATACTCATCTGAGTGAGAGAATAACTCTAGAAATTTCAGCTAGCAGTAAAGGAACACACAGATACAAGTGACACCTATTCCTTGGAAATTAATTACCATATTAGAAAAAAACCCCAAACAACAAATAACAACTTCAAAAAAAGCCCATATATAAAATAATTGCATGTCCATGTAAAAATTTTAGATTTGAATACAAAATCTCTAGGGAAGAAAATAATGAATATGCTGCATAGGAACATGGGTTCCACAATTGAGTGGTTTGGGGTATTTGGGTTTGGATTTTTTTGGTTGTTTGCTTGCTTGCTTGGTTTGTTGGGTTTGTTGGATTTGTTGGGGTTTTTTGGTTCTTTTTATGTTGTTTTGGTTTGTTTGTTTGTTTTTTTTTTTTTCTTTTCAAAAAGGTAGGCTTGGTTAAATATATAGAAAATACATAGAATGAACTGGAAAGGACCTCTAAGATCATCTAGTCCAAAAGTCCCAAACATGTATCTAAATCCTAAAAAAATTGTTCTATATTTCTAGCTATATTGAAACAGTTTTCAAAACTGTGTAATATTTGTGATTATGACATTTTAAAAGAAACTGCAGGGACACATTGGTAACGTATACACCAATAAATTTAATTTTGTTTTGGTGACAATCTTGAGGATTATTTTAAATGATCAGCCAGAGAAATATTTAGAATAAACAGAATTTGATTAAGCTCTTCATTTCAGCTCTTAATTGTCGTCTTCTAATTAATTTTGAAATCTGTGGACTTATCATTGGATTTCCAACAGTAAAATCTGGAAAATGGAAAGGCGGGGAGGAGGCATTAGGTAAAAATTGTTAAAGAATCAGTGGAAACCTACCTAGTGTGCTTCTTTATTGGTTTTGTTTTTAATGCAGAAGTTCCTATTTTATGCCAGGTATTTTTTTTCCTATTTTATTTCCAGCTAATGGCAGCTTAGCTAAAGAACAAAAGTGCAAACTATTTCCTCTGCATAATGAAAGCACTCTTTCTTGAAACATCAGAAAGCAAAACAGTGAGGTTGAATTTGAACCTATTTGTTCAAATTTTCTCCCATACCCTAAATGATAAGAGTCTGTTAATTCTTCAAAGAGCAGAATGAAAGAATCCAGATATACTGAACTGCAAGCTACAAAACACATACTGCTTCATGATTTATCTCATATTCTTTGCAATTTACTTCTAAAATGAGAACAGTCCAAAGGGATTATATATATACTTCAAGAATAAACACATATTTGCTTTACAAGGAGAGGGAGTAAGCTGCCTTTTAAGATTTATACTCATACTTCATTCAGAGCACTGTAAATTAAGCCTGTAAAGTAATCAATGATATTGTTCAAATTCTGTACAGTGAAAGTATGTTTAAAAGTCTTTCCAGGATCATGAAAAACTCTTACTCTTATGTGCAAAATTCTGAAAGCAAACTTGATTGTGATTTTGATCATCTCAGTTCTGTGTATCTTCAGACATCAGAGAATCAGGACACCATGTAGGTTGAAAGGGTCCTCCAGAGTTCATGTGGTCCAATAATTGCTCAGAGCAGGTCTGCCTGAAGCAGCTTGCTCAGATCCTTCTCCTGAATAACTGCAAGGCTGGAGGTTCCTGTGAAACCTCTGTCACTGGCAAACTATACTCACAACAAAACCATTTTTCCATATATCAAATGACTTCCCAGTTTGGGTTTCAAATAAACCCAACTCAGGTTCATTGCCTCTCCTCCTATCACTGAGCATTACTTAGGAGAATCCTTCACATCCTTTCATCAGGGCTTAAGAAAGGAGTAACCTCTTTCCTTTAATTTTCTTCTTAAGGCTGAAGAAAATAGTTTCTCTCAATCATTTCTTATATTTCACACTCTCCTGACAGTCTTGGCAGCCCTCTGTACTGGACTTGCTGGTCATCGCCTTGATAAGAGAAGTCAAAGTGTTTTAGCAAGGCCAGGTTGGTGAGATACAGACTGGATAAGTGGATGACAAGGCAGATATGGTACTGGCCAGACAGGGTGGCCATCAGCCATATTGTCCTCATGGCATCACATGAATGGGATTTTCATGAAAACTGTGCCAGCAACAGAAGTGTATTCTTGTCTCTTTCCAGATGTGCCACAGTTGTGCCTGTGCAGAAACTTCCTTAGTGTTAGGAGGGAGGCCTGCCTGTGTCAGGGGTGGGCACTGCAGCCATGTCTGCAGAGTCAGATGGAGCTCCTGGTGTGAGATAAAGGAGCAGAGGTCTGCCTGGCTCAGAGCTGTGTTTCTCTGTACAGCAGAGATGGCCATTGACTGCTGATGTTTGTAGAGAGGGCGCAGTGGCTTTCTGCAGCTGAGTATAGATGCTCTGATAACGAATCACTAGTTTTGTGTATCAAAGAACAGTGTCTATGACAAAACAAGGATCACTCAAAGTCTCTGCCAGGTTTCCAGAACAGCAGAACACATTTCTCAGAGAAGTGGTGGAGTCTCTAACTCCCCTGAAGCAGCGAGAGCCTCAGCAACCTGCTCCAGGTGACACTCTTCTGCACAGGACTAATGCCATAAACTACCTTAGAGATCCCTTGTAACATCATCCATTCCATAACTTTGTGATTCTATGTGGTTACCTTGGATATATGTCCCTGATAGAGATTTGGTGGTTTTTTTCATCTATGGTGAATAAACTCTAATACTTCAATCATTTTTGTCATAGTGAAAGGCAGATGTCTTACACATATTTATCATACTAGAGCTACATAGAAATGGAATCCAGTGCTGGAATAAAGGCTTGAGGAAGAAACCAGAAGCAGTGTATGCTGGTGCCATGGAATTGACAATGCCAAAAATTAAGGTCTTCCTGTTTAGAGAATTGTATAAAAAATATATATCTGTATGAGTGCCTGTAGTGCACCTCTGGCTTTGCCTGAAATCGTGATGATATTGCAGGTATTTGATTCTATGTTATGATTATTGCACAGATGAGAAACTAATATTGCAATCAAGTTGATTTAATTATAGGAAAGAAGTTCTAATTATTTTACTGATCATCACAAAATTTTATTGTAGCAACTTTAATATGACTCTCTGACAGAGTGTTTTCTGTATGCTGTGATACAAGAGGAGTTCTGGCTATTTCAAAAATAGGACTAAAGTTCTGGTTATGTCAAAAATGTGGACAGTTGTCATGGAGTAGTCAGAACTAAAGGAGAACTGCTAATCAGATCAGAGAAAAAACATTAATGTGAAAAGATTATGATTGCCTGATAGAAAAATAGAACCTTCATATGACCATGAAACTCGAAACAGTGAAAGGTTAATACCTCAAGAATACACTTGTTCCCTTCATTTCTACAAATGATTACAGAATAAGCAGAACTTCTTTAGTTTTCCATCCTCGTAGAATATGGTAAATCAGTACCATGCAAACATTAGGTCTAATTTATTACAGCTGTGCAACTGAAGACATTAGGTGCTAGCTAATAGTACTAAAAAATCAAGTCATATTATATATTCAGAAATGCATAGATTGTGCTGAGTGCAAGGCACTGCTAATAACTTTAACCTGATTATGTGATTAGGATACACACTGAGGAACTAGCCAATTAAAATAACTAGGCAGAAAAATTCATTATAAAGTATGTAAAAGGCAAATTTAATATATAAAAATAGCAGTTTATAATTTTTAAAATAGTAGGTTTTGGTTTTGCATTTTGATTGTTGGATTTTCAGAGATGAAAGGATACAGTTCACCATTTATAGGAAGTATGGAGACATTTGATATTATCAAAAAGGAAAAGAGCTCCACCTGAAAAAGTCAAATATAGCTACCTAATGACCAATTCAATCCTGAAACAAGATCCATGGCCAGACCACGACTTCCAGAGAGTGACTGTTCATCAGTCAATACTAATACAAACTGGGAAACAATGATGCAGAGTTGACAAGCCTGTGAAACCCAACAATGACTGTAGAGAACATCTGCTCAGAGAAGGAAAATATATTATAAAAGTCTACTGACAAATACTGTTAAACTACTATCAAGGTGCTATTTCTAAATATCAAGTTACTTTCAGTCAATTTCTTCTTCTTTGGGTTTTAATTGACTAAGTCTATGCCTTAACTATCCATTGTGGATATATTTTTGTTAACTAAGGATATGGAAAAAATTGATTTAAACATTTCAGCTATGAAGTTATTGCAGAAGTTGTTTAAACATTCTGAAATAACAAGGGTAGCCTAAAGAGTAGTTCTGTTAGCAGTGACTGTAACCAGAAAACTTCATCATGAGAGTATTTAGTAAAAAAACAAGACCAAAAATAATAATGTTAGTACATAAAGATTCTTTTTGTCTAACAAAGTGTGTATCTAAACTATGTGATATCAAGAACTAGTCAGAGTATTTAAAAATTGTAGAAATATTATGTTGCAAATACAACCAGAGTTCATGAATGGTCACAGAGGCTTGTTAACATCTTGGATAGAGGCAACATACAAACCCAAGTGGTCCATCCTCTTCAATGAAGAACAAGAAAACAACAGGAAACTGTTGCCTGTGCAAAGAGACTAAGACTTTATAAAGGTGTTTCATCCTGTTGATATGAAGGCAAATTCAAAGTGCTGGAAAAGATACACGGATCAAATTGACTGTGATAGAAATTAATTCCCTATTTTCCAGCAGTTCAGATTGAAAGACTAGTAACATTCTGTAGGGACCAGAGAATAGACATTTGTTTCTTATCATTAAACAGAAGAGTTGGTGAATAAGAAGTACAAGAAATAAATGAACAATTATTATCTACAATTTTTCTGAAATCCTGTGCAGAATCAGAATATATATAGTATATTCCATAGTATATAGAATATTGATTTCAGAGAGTCACACAATCCCAGAATCACAGAAAATTTGAAATTGTAAAGGACATCCAGAAGTCATCTGGTGCAACTCACCAGCTACAGCAGGGTCACCTAGAGCTGGTTGTAGAAGACCATATCCAGAAGCTTTTGAATGTCTCCAAAGAGGGAGACTCCACAACTTCTCTGTGACAACTGTGCCAGCTACCCTCACAGCAAAAAGGTGTTTTCAGATGATCAGGGAGAATCTCCTGTGTTTCAGGTCACAAGGCACCACTGAAACAAGCCTGGTTCTATCCTCTCTAACCAGCCCCCCCATTTCTTGAGCAATGAGCCTGTGTTTATTCAGGCTTCCATCCCTTAACCAGTTTAGTTCCATTTAGACTTTAACATTTCTAACTTTATCTCTGGATTCTACCCCACTAATCCTAGACAGAGCTTCCATTCACTCCAGCTGCTCTCTCACATAAAGGCAACTATCCCTCCTCTTATTCCTTCTCTGTCCTCCTTAATGAGCCTGTATCCCTTCATTGCAACACTCCAGTCATGGGAACCATCCTGCAAAGTCTCCAAGATCCCAATGTGATCAAAGCCCTGCTTTGTTTATTCCCCATGCTGCCTGCATTAGTATACAGGTACTTCAATGAGCCATTCCAAGTTGAGTTCCTGGAAAGGATTGGGAGATCTCCCCTGAATGGTGCCCTTTAGACACTTCCTTGCTGATGTGCAAATGCTTTCTAGTCATATCCCTCCATGCCCTTTACCCATTGACCCTGTCCACAGGTTTCTTTCAGTGCTGCTATTTGCTCTTGCCTTCTCTCATCATTCTTAGTTTAAATTGTTAACTCTTTCTACCCAGCTGCAGAAAGAAACCTCCATACATAATATAGGTGACAAATAAGGAGGCAGAATATCTGTAGTTAGGATATCTGATAGCTGGATAGTTGAAGAGATGAAATATTGTGAATTGAATGTGAAAAAGTGATGGTGTGATTTTTACAAACTTTCCTGTTACATATCACTTTAATTCCTGCAGCATATTTTAATTCAAATGAAATATGTAAGAAATATGTCAACCATTCCATTTGAATAACACAAATAAATCTGTCCTCTGATATTCTTTCAGAGATCATTTTCTGTAGATATGCTTCAGCTCTACAAGGTCCTTGACTCATGAAGTTGGGATCAAAACTAGCAAAACGGAACAATAATGAACCTGACATTTTGTCTCAGTTAATCTGCAAACTTTCCAGGATCCTGACAACACACAGATTAAGAGTCAGTTCATATAATTCCAGCCACTGGGATAGAGTTTCACTGGTCTTCAAGATAAAATCCTCTTTCTAACGCACAACAATTTTAGGGATTTTAAGGACAGCTTAAAAAAGGAAAAACACACCAAAAACATATCCTTACCCTATCTGGGTCTTTATTTGGCTGCCACTTTCTAGTGAGTCCTAAACAATTTAAAATCCTTGTTAAATTCAGGGCATATATAAGGCCTTAGAGCACTTAGCCTGTCCTCCTTTAAAATATGACAGAATAACAGTTTACAGCAGTCTGGATTGTACAGAGGCTGGAGCCATTCCATTTCCAATAACCTTTGCAGGTTCCCCAACCTCTCACTGATTAATTACTGAATTAATGACTAAAAGTATCTCCTACTAAATAAATTCAAAGTGCATTCACCTCTACCTAACCAAAATATCATGTAGAAGCAAAAAACTTGGAAAGAGAATGAAAGAGTCTCACTTCACAGGAGAAAAGATTCTTGACAATTAGTGTGTCTATCTTTAAATCCTGTATTTATGATCTTTTCCCTTTCACACAGAGCTTGAAGACTGTTTTCCAACCATATTGCCTAAAAAGGTATGTTCTTGTAAAACTTAGTACACAACTACTTATACCTTCTTCTTTCAGTGCCTACTTATGCAACATCTTTTTTCCAAGCTCTCCAAGACAACCAAATTGAACATCATTGCATCCCAAACTGTGTCTCAAACCAAGAATTTCAACATCAGCTCACCACTGATTCTTCCCTGCTCAGGGCAGATGCTGTAGTAAACATCACACAGCAGTAGAGCACTGATCATCCAGGCCATAATAGTTCTGTCCTTCAACACCAGTAAAGCTTGAGAAATCCTGCAATGTGTGAGCATTTAGACAAGCACCAAGCTGTTTTCCATAAGTGCACATGTAAATCTGAAATGGTGCTGAGGGCCATTGTCATGGGTACATAAATACTGAAGCTGACTAGCAAGGTTAGAGTCTCTGTAAACCTCCTGGGCCATGAGACTGATATCTTTCAACCACTGTGACAATAGTCTCCCCTTCACTATTTCAACCCCATCTGGGAGTGAGTGCAATTAACACTCTGAGTAATTAAAAAAAAAAGTCCTAATTGCTCTGTCTCACCCTCAGACAAAACCAGACAGAATCACTCTATGAGGATAAACAGTAGATTGTCTAAGATGAAAAAACAAGAGAAAATGTTGATCATTTTAGTAGGCTACATATTCAGACATAAAAACTCTGAGTACACAGGTTTCTTCTTGCATTCTTCCCATGCTGGAATTGACCGCACATACTTCTTGTTATAACTAGTGGATCTCAACCTATAAATACCCTACACTTTAGTTTTTTTGGTCATTGAAAACTGTAGTATTGATGCACTCATTAGAGGAGTGTTATTCTGCTATAGAAGTTGCAAAATTTGTCTATCCAATATTTTATCTTTTATTCTGCTAGAATATCCTTAAATTTATTGTGTCCTAAAACTATTCCTTAAAAATCTGTTCACTTTAAGTCCTTTACTAGTACGTGAGTTCATTACAATAGCTTTAAAAAGAACAGCTGTGGGGTTTTGCTACTGAACATGAATGACCTTACCTTAAGAATAGGATAATGTATTACAGACACGTTGAAGCATTCATATTTCAGTAGCTAAAGGAACCAGACCCAAAATACAAGGAAAATTAAAAATAGCTTATGATATATGTGTACTGCTTCATTGCTGGTAACCTTTTGTACAAATATATTCTCCATATGATTAAATCAAATCCACATTGGTCTAAAATCTATATAAATAGTTAAAAAAGATGGTTACTGAAAAAGGCTATTTCGTTTGACACAGTTCTTTATTTCAGACTGCCTTAAGGTATTGTAAGAAATAATACTTGGATAATTTTTATTTGTAAGTAATTTATATATGCAACCTGTTAGAAATAAAACTTTCTGATAGTGCCCATAAAAGTTGAATTAGTAACAGATAGCACTACACTTATGTCTGCGATTTAATGTAGCTCCTTAATTGGATACTACTCCAGCAGCTGACATTCTGAAAACCCCAGAATTCAAATTATTTTGGCAAAATTTCAAGTCCATGATCTCACTATTTATACTATACACATAATGTGTATAGTGTTGTAAATACAAAAGTCGAAGAACTTGTGCTCTTAGAAGTGCTTTTAAATAATCATAGTTTATCACAAACTTCTGTTTTTTTATTGAGGAGATAGCTTTATTATTTTGGGAATTTATATTGTCAACATTAATACAATGAAAATGTAATCAAATTGCATTGTATCTCATGGATTATATTTCAAACTAAAAATACAGTTAATGCCAAATCATTTATACTGGTTTATATCTCAGTGTCTCCTCCCTAAATAATCTCTAAACAATTCCATTTGTTCATTTTTAGTAGTTTGTGGTTAATTATTCACTTTCATAGACAGATAAAAACTGGAAAAGAAATTAAAACAATTTTTCAAACATTTTTCTCTTTTTATTAATGCAGTTAATTTCTGATATTATAGGTTAAGGACTGAGACATCAGTGAGTTTATAAAAAGTCTTGGTGAGAAATCAGGGACATAAAATTATATTTGGCAAAATATACTGATGTTTTAATCAACAATAATCACCAAGGAAGATGAAAATTACAAATGTAAATATTACATTTTTTCTGAAAAGCTCTGAAAAGCTGATCAATTCAAATATAAAACTAGACAGCACTGGCAGCAAGATAGGTGGGGTCTTAGGTAATGAAATAATTTCTTCCCAATGGTCAACTTCCATGATGCCTCTTATCAAGACTTTGGTAGAGGTAGCAACAGATTGCAGCCAAAATAAAAATATGGCAAAGCTTAGATTTACGCCCAAATGAGACATAAAAATGTAGTATAAAAAAATTAAATCACAAGTAGAGAAGTTGAGAAGCTTGTGAGGAAATAACAATCTAGTAGTTGTGTTAGAAAAGTTCAGAGGATGAAGAATCGTGATGGCTATATTAAGCTGTAAGGCCTCTGGAAACACCTGTTTACAAGCAGGGTTTAATCGGATGGAAAAATAAAGTGGATAGTACAATAATTTTTGAACATGAAATCATGGAAAAATTTAGTTTGGAAAAGACCTCTAAGATCATTGAGTACAACAGTTAACCCAGCGCCATCATGTTCACTGCTAGAAAAACACACACAGGTTCTGTCTGGAATCACAAAAAAAGTGATTTTTGATCTGTCCTTTGGCTTTAGTAATCCACACACTGGAAAACTGTCTGCATGATAAAGATCTTGGCACATGTGTTTTGAAACCACCACAGTTTCATACAAATCTGTCTTGGTAGTCCTGCACAATAATTCCTGTGACAATGGATGGGCCTTTTAGAAGAAACTGTAAAAATTAGAATCAAGGAACATGCAATAAATTTGAATAAATACATAATACCAGATTATATTATTCAAATTATATAATTGATTTTGCTCCAATGTTTAGCAGTTTAAATTTAATTTGTGAAAGTTTCGTATTTTCAAAATACCAGACCATACTTTTTGATTCACCGGATGTTCACAGAATTATTTCAGATATACCAAGTTTATTACAGAAGATTACTTACCTGCTTGTATAATTGTCACACTGGAAGAATTTAAACAATTTCTTTGCACATTTAGTAAGCTTGTGGTATAAATAAATTATTAGAAAGAACTTTTTTTTGAGGTACATCATCACAGTGGAAGAATAAGCTAATTATAAAAGATAGTTCTTTCTGTTGTAGGATTTGCTGTAGAATGCTTTAATTTGGTAGTCTAAATGCAGCACACATTAATCTGTTTTGAGTTCTTCGAATGTCTAGGACCTGAACTCATGTATCCTGATAAACATAGCAATGATTTTGGGGGTGTACTCAAACTTAAACAAGAGGTAAGTAAAACTTTGGTCAGGTATTTGAAACAATTTTCCCCCTTGAAATAATTTGGTTCACCCAACTCTTTAGGAATATTGAGTCTCTTCTATTTCCTCGAAAATGACAAGATGAGTAGTCATCTCTGAAATCTTTCTAAAAATGTTTGGTTTTCAAAACAGCTGTTTCAGAGCACCAGTGACAAGTTTAAAGCTGACCTTCATAGAACCCAGTGGATTCTGAACCCAGTACGATTTAAAAAATCAAGTGTGCATTTAAGTAGTAACAGATTTTGCATTGAAATCATGCATGCCAAAGTTTTCATCTTCAAAGCACTTTTCAGATATGAGTTAGTTACTACTTGTGTTATGTTGAAATGGGTAAGTGGCAAATTCAGCTTTAATTGTGAATGGAAATATAAGGATGAGAACTAACCTACTCTAGTTAAAATGTAAATCTGTGGAGTCTAACTCCATGTAAATTCAGACTAGAATTCACAGTGGTTGTTAATAGACTTAAAACAATTTAGGGTATCTTGTAATCATCACCTAGACATAGAGGAAAAAATTTCAGTATCCGAATCTACAGTAGAAGAATGATACTTTCAGTCTGTATGCTCAGTTTTAACAATTTCCTTATAATAACTGTACCTTTTGTGATTTCCTAGTAAGTTTTGAGACTCACCACATCTCAGAAAATGTGCAAGGTTTTCAAGGAGAAACTCATCAAATGTGGTTATTTGCTAATGCGGATCATTGACTGTTCACTCAAATATTTTAATAGTACTGATTGTGTTAGATAAAAAAGTAGTATGTAAACATGATTCAGAGGCTGTAGAAGATGAGGTTGCAAGTGAGGGACACTAGCAATAAAATTACAGTGTTTTGTAGAAATAATGGCAAATATGTGAATGAGATGTTGGCCTCCTTAAAATGACAATTCCTGCCTTCTCAAGAAATCATATAAAGCAACATTTGCCTTCTTTTTTTAACTAAGAAGAAAAATATATGTATCTACATTTCTTGTTAAGTTTTAAACCAGAAATTTATATTGCTACATGTCTCTTTTCATTGAAACAAAACATATAATTGGTTAAGTAGTTTCATTGTATAAGAAAAGGATGAATAGTCATGCAGGGAAATTATCTGATGTGGAGATTTTACCATTGATGATGTTTCAGTACATAAAACAATTAACATTTAAAAGCAGTTTTTATACTATGTTGCTTATAGGAAAAGTATTGGTCTTGATTTTGGTCTAAATCTAATAGTACTTGAAATTTCCATGCACATAATTTAGAAAATTTCTATAAAGAAGCAAAATTCTTTCTCGTACTTGAGAGAGATGTGTGATCATAGCAAATAACAACTAGAGAAAAACATGTCTGTAGGCTAGAGAAGAAATATAATACTTTCTTTTCTTGATGATTTCACCATGTTTACAGAAAATTGCATACATTATCCATGGCCATAACAAAAAACCAAAAAAAACACCTCTGAGACTGCAATAGCTTAAACATTGCTAAAATCATGGAAGGACTTTTGCCCACTGTAGAAAACTGCAAAGAAACAGCTGTCCATCTTAACCACCAAAGACTGTCCCTCTCCAAATATGGCTATGAACTGGAATTTGGATGGCGACAGGGAGCTTGATATAAGATAAAGGGGATACTGTTGCCTAATCATCCCAGGTCTGGGGAGAAGAACGCACCCAAAGTGTTACTGGAAGAGAGACTGGGATGCTGAGGACTCAAACATTGAAGGAGGAAGCTTATGACATGAAAGCACCTGCCCAGGTGCAGAGGGTGAGCACATCCCAGCTCAGGCTGCAGCTGGATGTTGAACAAGATGAGGGAAGAGGCAAAACCTGTGAGGCAGATAACTCCCCTGGGGGAGGTATGTGAAGGTGTTCACCTCTGCTGGCAGGATGTAATGGACTCAGCTGCACAGATGGAATTAGACAGATAGAAGGTGTCAAAGACTATTATAGTGCCCTGTGATCCACAAAATAACATCATCCAGCTGAAACTCTCCACCCCAGGGGAGGCACCTGGGAACAACCATTGAGCCTGAGTGAATATAAACCAAATAGATGTTGAGTTATTGGGATTATTCCCCACCACTTTTTTGGGACTTCCCTACCACCTCACCCACCCCACCCAGCTGTGGCCACCACTTCAAACAAGATAAAGCAACAACTAAGTGTTATCATGGGCACTATGGGTGGTGAGATCTTCACAATTTCCTCCTCTCTCTCTCTTTTCCCTTGTGTATGTCCTTGGATGATGTGCTCCCATGCTTTCATGTTGTTATATAACTGTAGATAATAATAATCAAAATGGCTGCATGCTTGTTTTCCTTTGCAACCAATTATTTCTGTAAGAAACTCTACATATGCATATTTACAAATACTGATTCATTTAGTGTTGTTTCATTCTAATTTTCCCTAAGGGATCTATTAATAAAAACCTGGGTTACCCTTGCCTTCTAGAATGGTTTGTAACAAAACTGTGTGCCCTTTCTAGAGACCTTTCAGTATTTTTTTTTTTTTAGTAAATTGCTATTCCTTCTGACTTTGCAGAGGGTAGTTAATATTACTTAGTGCCTCTACATACACCTCATTACAGTAATTACATGAAACTGACATAGCTATAAACACAAATTCTTAGAATTCAGATTATCATCTCTTAGACCACCGCCCGAAATTCAGATACCATTCCCCATGAATGATTGAAACAGATGAAGAGAGACATGTGTAATCAGGGACAAAAGATATAGCATTGTTTATGCTTCAACCATATTGTCATGGGAAGTAATCTTAAAAAGAAAGAGGAAAAAACCCTTCTAAGTTGTCACATGCGCAGTAGATGTAAATATCAAACTGTACTTCAAGAGGCATAAAGAAAAAGTAATAAATAACAACATGCTTAAAATGTTTTTCAAGAATGGATTGAACAAGGATCCCAGGGGAAGGCTTTTAAGATCTGTGAAAAATGATGGTCATGCTTTAAATGCCTGTGATGGCTGGGACTAGTTTTCCTTTATGAAATACGTTTTTGTATATGTTCAAATTGAGAGAGATGTGGGGGCAGGGAGTGGGAAAAAAAAAGTAGAATAGCAGAAGGGACTTCAGAACAGAAGGGGTAGCAAAGCATTTAAAACTTGTATAAACTGGGTAGCACTCAGGTCCTTATGCCAATTCTAAAAGAGGAAAATGAAATTGCCCCTTGTTACCCAGGTGCTAGGGCAAAACAAGACATAGCAAAAATTATTTAAATTGCTCCTTTGGAAAACATTCCACTGTTAAGAAAATGCACCTTCTGTAAGGTCCAGGAAAGTGCATAGAGCATAAAGGAGATAATTGCTAAATAAAGTTTTCATTAAAATTAATGCAGGTGAAGCCCTAATACGCACGATACAGACTTATCATCTGGCAATCGTAGCTTAATAACTTGATATTTGCAGTATCTGTGCTATCAATGTCTGGGCATTTGATCCATGACAAATGCAAGGAAATATAACCAAAAAAAGTATTGTAAGCTTGCCATTGCCTTTGCTTGCCTTATGTCTGAAGCATACACAAAGACAGCTATACAACAATGTAGAGTTTCTTTACCACACTGCTGTGATAATTTCCTTGTGAAGCTGAGCCTTAAAACAAGAATTCTGCAAAATGTAGAACTTTCATTGTGTTGCAAAATTTCTGAGTTTTGCCCTAAAACCGGAAATGTCAGAAGAATTACCCCCTCCCTTCCCAACCTCAAATTTTCACCTACCCCTTCCCTCCCTCCTGCCCCCACCCAAAGAGTAATGGAAAGAGATACAGAGTTATCAGAAAGATAATAATATTATTTTTCTAATATTTGCAAAAATATTAGAAGTTAGTTATCTTTCCTGGCGATTGTAGCCCAAACTGGCTTTCTCAATCAGCTCTGAGAAACTTTGTGCCTTGGCGTTGAATATATTGTCCTTGAGAACTATCTGGTCACAGGTCAATTGCTTGCGTTAGACCAAATAGGATGGGTTCCCCAGAGCTATGCATGCTTTTAAAGGCTCGAACTTCAATTTTCTTCATTCTCTGCATTCATGAGATTCAGGTTATTCCTATAGGGTTTAATTTCTTTCCTAAAGATGCAATTTCTTCTATCTAAAAAAGAGTATCTTTTTGAAGATGTTATCTCTATGTAATTAGATCATGACTGCTGAAATTAGTTACCGTGTCCCAATAGCGTCTTGTAGCAAGACTAGGAAACTCCTCAGATACTATGTATTATACCTACAGAGTTCCAGTACTCCTCTTAAACTACTAGTTTAATTAATGGAAATAAATCTATTCTGATCTAAATTTTTGTCACAATTTGTTGTGTTGACAACATGCTTCCTAAGCCACATCTTGGAAGATCTGGATTCAAAAAATCCTTGAGGCTAGATTCACAGTGGGAATGAAGTTTTAAAATTCCAAAGCTTGAGTTTTAGACATCCTGTTGCTTAAAGGTGTTCTTAACCCCAAGTATGAGGCCTGGATCTCATAAGAAATGTAAGAATTTTAACATATCTTCAGGCAAGTGCTCCATAGGGTGTACTTCAAACCCCTAAACTAAGCAATTAAGTTTTTATATTGTGCATGTTACACAGATAGAATCCAAGGAATGTGATATACTCAGTATGATGATTACAGACTTTACCTAAGCTAACTTAAAAAACCCAAAGTCTGAAAATAAATATATCCAAGGAAAATATGGTAGAAGTGGGATTTATATCCAAATATTCAGTAGAACATGGTGAGAAGAGGAATGGATTGAAAACTTTTCAGTGAATGCACTTTACACAACTTTGTTTTGTTTATAAAACTTCATCTTGACCCATAAGTTTTCAGTTTTTGTTCTTCCAATTCTCTTCACTGATGGGAAAAAGAGCAAGCAGCTTGGTGGGTGCTTAGCTTCTGGTCAGGATCAACACACCACAGAGATTAATTGAAATACTACTCAATAATAAAGAACGAAGGCATGCATATATTCAATGTTAACTGCATATAAACTAGGGAAAAAAACAAAAACCAAAAAAATCCAGGTCTGCATAAGAAAACCGTGTCAAAATCAGTGATAATGTCACACAAGCTATTACTGAATATAAGATTATATTAGGCGAGAAGTAGCTTTTCCTTCAGGAAAGAAAAAGCCTTCTAGAGGATAATATATCACATGCAAATTCTGTATGACTTTGAAGAGTTATGAGCAAGGACATGTTCTAAAAGCAATGGACAAATCAACTTGTTTAATCATTTGAGAACTTTATTGGTTAAGGCACAAAGACAAGTCAGATACCTCTGAAGAAAAGTGACCGATATATTTGTACAGGTCTGTCAGATGCAGGGCTCTTTGTTTGTATTTTTCTCCTGCTATTTCAGACTCATAAATGATTACCACCTGTGTACAGCCAAATCCACTGGTCACGTACTTGGATTAGCTAAACAAATACAATTTGAAAGAGATTTTTAATTTATGTGTTTGATGATATCAATAAATCCAAAATACATGAGAACACTCCTAAAGTATTTAAATCACAGTATTTTTCCATTATAAAGGTGTCAGTCTCCAGAGGGTTATTAATCTCATCTTTAAATGATCATCTAGAATTAGTGGATTAAAGAGCCCTCTAAAACTGTGGAAGTACATATTCCTCTTTTGTGACTACAGAAGAGACTGTCAGAGGAGGTAAGTTCCTCCAGCAGATAGACAGATCACTGCCTAGAAACCAACCTCTCAGCTTTGATTATTTGAAAAACTTATAGTTACAACAGAGGTTTCTAAATGAGTTTCTTTGAACAGTCAATTTGAGTGCTGCTTTGAATGTGACTCTTCTAACTTCCATACAGGCACAGAAATGCTTTTCTTACCAATCAGCTCCAACAGGAGCAACAGGAGACAGAAAGACGTTGTGGAGAAGGCCAAGTCTGAGAAAAAGGACTAAGAGTAAGGCTGTTCCACACAGCTTTCCTGAAGCATTGCTGAATGGACTTAGAAAGAATCCTTTAATATTTTCTGTCACAGAGCTACTTTAATCATTTCACCAAAAACAAGTATTATTTTTCACCTTGTGAATGCAGTTGTTCTGTGGGTCACTCATTACTGCAAATGAAACAAGGAGACCTCAAAGTCTTTTTCCTACCTCTGGCCATATGACAAAATAAAAGTTTCAGCCAATGGACTGTGAATTTCATATTTGTTTCCCTACAGATTTCATGAAGAACTAGCAGATGTGGTTTAGAAATAAAACCCAGAAAAGTTCCAAAGCTACCAGTTCTGAGAGTCATGTTTCCCTAAGCATCTAACATTCAGCCAAGTTATGCAGAAGACAAGTTAAATCTTAAATGTGTTGCTGCCCACTGTCAGGCTCCTCTCTCCCTGTTTTGTCTCCTGTGTGTCTTTAAGATTAGTAGCTTTCTCATGCAGTAATCACTTCCAATCTATGTCAATAAAACACTCAGCAAACTAAGGTCCTTTTTCCTGATGTAAATAATTCCTGCAGGAATCATCTGAAGATTTCCTAAAGGACCATCCTTCATCCAAGATTGCTGTTCCATCAGCATCAAAACTTCCTCAGGGAGTTTGGTTTTGCTAAAATATGGATTGAAATTAAAAAAACAATAAATGTTTCAAACCCAACAATGTTTCATTTCTTAACTGAAACAGAGCATTTTGACTTCCATTTCTTTATGACAAAAACCATGTCTTTTTCCTTCACATTATAAATTAGAGAATCATAGAATCACAATATAATAAATTTTGGAAGAGACCTCAGGAGATTTCCAGAACAACTTTATGCTCTGACCAGAGACCTCAAGAGAGCTGATCAGATTTCTCATGGCTTCATGTACTCAAGACCTTAAAACCTCCAGGGGTGGAGTTGTGTCTCTACTGCTTCTATTCCTACCCATTGTCTCTTGTCCCTCAATGCACTGCAGGGAAGAGCTAAGCTACAGAGCTCCTCCTTGGTCAATGGGGGCTGCTGTTGGGTTCTCCCAAAACTGTCTCTGCTTCAGGCTGAACAAACCCAGCTTTCCCAGCTTCTCCTGAGAAGTGTTCTTGTTCCCATCATCTTGGTCTCCTCCATTGAATTATCTCCAGTTTAGCAGTGGTTATTTTGCAGTGGGCAGCCCCATATTGGGCACTGTGTTTATGGCCTAAGAAATGTGAGGAGAATAGTTCCTTCCCTGGATCTCCTGGCTCTGCCTTGTTCCTACAGTCTAGGTTGCTGTTAACCCCTTTGCTTCCAGGGAACCCTATGGACCCATGCTCAGCTCTGGTGCGCAGCAGGACCCTTAAAGGCTTCCTGCACAGCAGCTGTGCTGTTGCAGGTGTTTTTTTCCTTCCCAGGTGAGAAGCTTTAAATTTATCTTTATTGATCTTCTTTACGTTCTTACTGTCTTACTCCTCCAGCATGTCTTGGATACTTTTGAATGCCAGAGGAGCCCTAGAGCCTCTTACTCCCCCTAGAGCAAAGTCATCTGCAAACCTGATGGGAATGCACTCTGATCCCTCACAAAAGTTTTGGGTATTACAGTCTCAGCACTTGCTGCCAAACTCCAGGTAGAGAATATCCCATTAACTAGCACCCTCCAAGCATAATTATACAATAATATTTTTAGCTGATCTGTTTGTCCACCCGTTCAGACTGAAAAAGAACAAATTGGAAATAAGAATATTGTGGGATACACTGTCAAATCACCTTCTTCTCTTTCATTTTCCCTGAAATTGTAATATATATCTCTCAAGACATAACCAGAAAATATTTTGACTTTTGCAAGTAACATTATTTTCTATAGTTCCAAATATTTCTGCCTTTAAATTTCTTGGAAAACTGAAAATTTTTGCACACTGAACTGGAACCAAACCAATTCTGAGTTTTGAACAGACATACTTAATAGTGGTGCTTTCACTGGTCTGTGGCACTGTTCTTTTTGTTCAAGTAAGACATACTGAGAATACTTTATTTCTTTCTAAGGATGCCTCATCAACACAGCCCAGCCTGTAGCATTATTTTTTGTACTGGAATTTTACTCATATCAATGAATGTCCTGATTAATTTTATTGCTTCAGCTTTTCATTTTTGAATTACTGCCATTCCCAGTAAGATTGGGCACATCCAGGCTCTGACCACTAATCTCCTTTGCATTATAGATGAGGCATTAAATGGCAGGACTATAAAGTAAAGGAGATAACACCCCTTACCTGCCTTTCCATGAATTTATTTACCACTTTACTGTGGGGTGGCAGATGCTCAGGTGCTCATGTGCCTTACAGGATTGTGTGGTAAGACATAATTGCTGTTTAGTAACTCTGTTGTGACCTGGTGGCTTCTGTACAGAGCCAAGGCCTTCGTTTTGAAAGGTCAAACAGAAGAACACAAGTTCTTACAAGGTATTTAGTTGAGGTTGGTGCTCTTAAGGGAGAGCAATGGTTTATGACATGTAGCCCTGATTGCCAGCATTACTAAAACTTTCTATCAATCATCTTAAAACTTTAAAGCAATATAAAATTCTAGAGACTTCAGGGTAAATTGATATCTGTTTTAAATAGCTATGAATTAGGTAATCATGTTAGCTGTTCAATAAAAGGAAGAAGTGTTGAAGTAGCTGTATACAGCTGAAGATGAGGCCACATCCACTCCTAATAAAATGTGTGAAATTGTTAAACCGGAGCAAATATACTCCACAGATGTACTGAACTTCAGGGCTGCCTTTGAGCAGGCACCGGACCAAGAACTCCTCCATTGTCCACTTTCACTCAAACCTGTTTTTTGGTTCTTCATTTCACCAGTCACTAAATATCTAAATAATCTTTGGGCATAAGAATAGAAGGCAATGGAACACAGCTCAGAGAAAGCTGATGGCACAACTGGAATCAGTGGAATCAAACTTGTGGAATATTGATGTTATTTAGGCTTGCTGAGGACCAGAGCTGGGTCACAGCTGCACACTAACTTGGCTGGATCTATCTGAGAGCAGGCCTCTATACCCTCATGCCTTGTACTCTTTTGGAGTACTCCTTACCATGAAAACTGCACACCATATACCCATTAATTTAGTAGGATTTGATAGCTGTTGTTTATCACTGTCCACTGCTCACCCCTTGTTTGTAATTCACAGGTGACTGAGTTCCTAGGTGGGTGAATTCTTTATTTCTCTGACATATTTTGATTCTACAAAAGTCAAGGCATAATCTTTGTGTAAGCTCATATCACTTAACCTGCACTGGATAAAAGCAGATTGTACAAAGATTGAAATGGTGATTACCATCAAGTCATTTAGTTTTTGGAGAAAAGCTGGTTATTTAGTTTCTTCAAGTCAACAAATGGATCCTGCTAGGGGAATACAATTATCCCCAGCCCTCAGGCACTCTTATCAGGGAAAAAAATATATATGTTTGACTCTTATTAAAGTTCAGGCTATTTACTTACTATGTTCATGGGACATCAAGAACACTTGAGTCCTGTCCAAGCCCTATGCTCAAAAATTTAGTGCTGTCTCTCTATGCGTTAAGGATAAATTTGATGAAAGCCTTTGTGAGGTCTGCTTATCAGTGCCAGTGGGTCTGCAAAGGGATTTTACTCTTAGAAGTCAGGAATGTAACTTTGCACAGTAGTGATATGCTCTACTGATTTCTCATATTCCTCTTGTAATTTCCTCCCTAACAATGTTTACTTCCTTCTGAAGATAAAGGCTTTGGAGAATTTTCTGAAACTGTGAAATCCTATTCCTTTGTCAGGGGCATTTCTTTTACAATAGATAAACTGTGTTTATCCATTGCTTCAAAACATATTTATTTCAGTTTCATCTGTTTGGGCTATATTTTCTATTTATTAGACCAGACACTTAAATTAATGTAAGTCCTTCTGTACTTAGATTAATAGTTATTTTCTTCTTCAATTCCTGCCAATTTGACATTGTCTGGATAATCTTTCTTTCACTTTCAAGCTACTGACAAATATACTGAGGGCTGGCAATGCTACTCTTAGTAGAATTGAGTAAAGGGAAAGAAAGACCGGAAAAATTTTTCTTGCTGGAATTGCAAGTCACTAATTTCTCCCTGGGAAGTAAACTTTACAAGGATGATTTTTCTTCTTTTCAGATTAAGCTGAGTGAAACTGTGTTTCTTAAATTTTTAAAAACTTTTGCCACCTGGAAAATAATAAGAAAATATTTACCTCCTTTAGATATGCTTCATAGACTTTCTGTAGAAAAGAGAAAAAATAAAGAAAAAGGAAAGAAAAAAGAGAAAAAGAAGAAAAATATTTCCATAAATCATATGCAAAGCAATTAATTATTTACTTAATATAGGAAAATCTTGACCTCCGGAAAAGCCTGAAATCTTCTGATTAGTGATCTAATCCTCTTGGAAAATGAAATATGTGGATTTGATTCATTTTGAGCCTACAGAGGAACTGAATTTACCTCTCTACCCTTCTGTACCAGTGACACATAAAGATATCTTTGTGGATGCGAGAGGACTTAAAAATCCTTTAAAACAAAGCAACCCATTTTTTTGAGAAAGGGCTTAAACAAATGTCCTGTTTGGGACATCCAGGCTTCTTGCCCTTTTTCGAGTCACATATCAGTCTAAAGGCTATATACAATTAAGTAAAGGTGTGGAGTTGTACAAACAACTTGTCCTCAGCATTCCCCGTGGAAACACATGTTTGATGATTCAGGCTCTGCCTGACGGACCATGGCCCCACAACAGTTGGGAGTAGATAATTATCGAGAAGATAAGAGAGATGGGTTAGAAACTTTTCCACCAGCGTCATAGAAAGGTTGTACATCAGCTATGTAATGCTTTCATGGCTTTTTCTACAATTTCAGAGCTGCCTTATGTCACAGTGTGAGTTTGGAGCAGGAGGGCCCATGCTCATCCTGGAAGTGACTATTCACTTAACATTAAGAAAGGTCTTACTCATATTTCATGGTGTTATTCCAAAGTATACTTGCTGAAATAACTGCAGTGATCCAGATGTTCACAAAGATAAGCAAGACTATGAGTGACTGTCATTTATCATTCTTTATGACCCCATGGTGTTTTTAGATTATTTCGAGGATGTAGGCCTAAGACAATAAATGAATGTGAACAAGGGTTTCCTTTTTTTTTTTTTCAGAAGTTAGCAGTTGTGCTTGAATTGCTTCCTGTTTTGAATATTCATTCTGCTTTATCTTTAGCATCTAATTTAGTAGTCCAATTAGGAAAAGGCCTTCTCTCAACACCCTTTATGATCTATGGAAAAAAAGTAGACGGCTCATCCTGGATTAGTTCCATATAACTAGGGCAGGTTAAGTGCTGGGTTTTCTATCTTTTGAACAGAGAGAGTGAGAGAGAAGCTCTGCCTTCAGCAGGCTCTCTCCCTCTGGAGGTGTCAACCTTCCTCTTCTGAAGGACAAAAGGAACCAGAGAGGACTGGCCTCTGAAGACAGGCACCTAAATTTGATTTTCATTAATTTAGTTGATGTGATTAAATTTGATCATGTGTGAGTTTTATTTTCATTTGGACTTTTAATACAACATTCCTTTATTTGTTCTGAACTGGCTCACTTGGAAAACATTTTGTGTTTGTGCTGCTTTGAATGCTGTGCTTTCCTAAAACCTATTTGCCAAGGACTCCACAAATTTACCTATGCCAATAGCAGAGGTTCAAGGAGAGAGATCAGAGTGTCTCTGACTACAAAACCCTGGGAGTGATATCCTGAACAGTATCCTTGGCCACAGTCAAAAATTAAAATACAGCACAGAGCTAAGTGAGAAAGACTATGGCTTCTCTGTCACTGCTAGAAATTGCTGTTCTTCACATAAATTATCTTTGTCACTGAGAATTTTTGAAGCGCAGTTGGAATGTACATACAATTGGATGCAATTACCTCAGAAGTCAGGTATTTAACAAATATGTCCCTTGGGAAAATAGTCTGAGACTTGTCTGTTTACAATGAGAAGCCAGACCCTAATTGTCTCCATCCTTACACAGACACACTGACATTTAGGTGAACACTACAGTCCTTGTCATATCTTTACAAGGCCATTTTAACAGTTTGGGTTGTTGACGCGGCCCTCTTCATAGTCCTAAAACCCAACATCCAGGTTTGACAGACTGGATTTCCCAAAAAAAAAAAATTTGGGGACAAAATCTTTGTTTCTGCTTGCAGCAAATACAAACCAGACAAATTCTTCACTGTCATTATGGTGCAGGGAAATGTATTCAGGAAAGAAGCCATGTGGCTATGTATATATTGCTGCTGTCATCAGATTCCCAGCAGTAGTTTCTATATTATGTCGTGCTCTTGGGCAGCCTCCTTCCTTCAGCCTGCTGTGGCCACCCACCAAACTTATCCCAGCTCTGTTTCATTTTCAGGGGCAAACATGGAATGAATGTTAAGTGGATGTTGTAAGCAATGTCAACTTCCTTTATATTTGTGAAAACATTTCTTCTCAATCATTCAATTCAAATATATTTCCTTCAAGATCAAGAAATGCCCTTATGTTTGGGCATAGAAGCATTTATCACTTCAAGAGCTGTCCAGAAAAGGAGATGACTGTACTGTCTTGGAAAAGTATTCAGCATGCAATATTTTCCATCCAATTCTGTTGTTCTGCCTCTGCCTCTGCCTCTGTCTGGGTCTTTATGTCTTTGTGTCTTTGACTCTCTCAAGAAACTATACAGAAATATATATGCATATTTACCAACTGGTAATTAAAAGAAGATTCTAGTTCAGCTGTTGTCATGCCACCAAAATCTTTACTTTCTTTTTCAATTATGCTATGCATTTTTTAAACTAATGGGTTTTTTTTTCATTTTCAAAACCTTTAAACAAGATGTTTGAAGTTTTTGCTGTTAAGTTTTGAAGTTTTGTTTTAGTTTGGTTTCTTTAGCTAGAAATTTATCAAATCTATTTCCTTAAAAAATATTGCATTCAATAAAAAGACATTTTTGAACCAGGAAAAAACCTTCTTTCAAAAAATGACCAATAGTTTTACAGCTTTTTCCAAGAATATGATGCAGCAAGCCATGTGAGGGTGGTTGTGGTGCATCCTTAGCAAGTCCTCTAGAATTTCTGCACGACTACAAATGTGACAAGAATAGCAATTCTTACTGCGCCAGCATTAGAGGAGCTGAGATTGCAACCCAGCTACTGACATTGAAGATGACACCTTTTGATCTAGGTCTTCTTTCTTGTATAAATAATAAGCAGTATTTTTGAGTTTTGTTGTTTGTTCACCAAGACAAGAGGCTCCTGCATCACTCTGTTGTCAGCAAATGGAAGAAAGCTGTTTCTTCATATACATGCTGTAAACAGAGTTATTTTTATAGATGAAGAATATCATGTGACCACTTTCCCACTGCTGTAATTGCTTTATAAATTTGATAATAAATAATAGTTTTAGATCAAATGAGGAAATTGCCCCTCTTTCCTCTGCTTTCTGGTACAAACTGGAAGCAAGGAAGAAAAATTGCACTTTACTTGACAACTCTGGTCATAATGAGAACTGATCTTATATTATAAACTCATCACTGATATCTTGAATTAAATTTGATTTACAGTTCTCATAATGCTTTCCCTCACTTATGTCTTTCTTCCTTTCCTTCTTCCTTCTTTTTCTTTTTTTTTCCTTCTCTGGGGGGGTTCAGTTTTATATTGCAGTCTTGGGCTCTGTCAGGCTCTTCCTAAGACTTATTGCAGACCTTCACTTTTCCTTCCTTTATTTTACACCTCTCTAAATAATCAGGAAAAGTTTTGGCTTGTTTGACAATTTATCATGCATAACATAAAGACACTGCATCCAATCAGCACAAAGATCAAGTATCCCACTGGAGAGGACAATATTTCTAAGAGAGGATACAAAGCCATGCAAACATACAGTGAAAGAAATGTTCAGGGGGACAGCCAGAGGGAAAGATGTGTGCACCATTTCAGAGCTGCCCTGAAGAGTAACTCTGCTGTGTACACTCAACTCAAGCTCTATGTCCAAGTTTTGGAAAAGGCAAAAACTATGATTAAATCTATTGTGTTTGGAGGTTTTGAACTCCTCTGAACAGAAGGGAAAAAGGAAACACACTAAGCTCTTTTTCTATAGGAAAGTGAACTGCTTTGCCTGAGTAATCAAGCTGAGAGCTGTGTGCTTCAAAGGCAATTTTAGTGGCTCACATGGAGTACCCTCTGTAGTGACTGAGAGATAGTGAAGAATGAACCTCTTAATGTGTGGTCATGAGGAGAGAAGTATACACAGGATAAAAAATATTAAAGGTATCCAACTGATTGAGGAATATGTTTATTAAAATATAAACTCTTTGCTTACTAAGTACTGATGCAAATTGAGAGTAAAAGGAATGTAGAATCCTAAGTAACTTCTGGGCATTCGAGTACTTTTTGATGACAAAGTATATTTTCTTCATAATAAAGACAAAGGGAGTAGCTTTTGTCTACTTTTTCCCATTGTATATCTTAGGTCAATGAAGTTACACTGTTACAAAGGTGGTAAAATCAAGAGCAGCTCTCTCGCTTGCATTTTTATCCAAAATATTTAATAAAATCTAGATTTTATTATTTAAGTTTCAGAAGCAAGGTGCTTTATTAGTTCTGAGTCTGATTTAATTCCCATTCTCACCTGTTTAGGTCCTAAGATCTTTACAATGTACCTGGATTTTTTTACCACCTGATGGTTAAAAGGAAAGGAAAACCATGTATAAGTCTGGATAGAGAGGAAGATGGATCCTGAAATGAGGACTGATTCTTAGCAATTTAAACCAAGACATTTTTAAAGACTATTGCTTTTATCAGAATATTCAAATCTCTATATCCTCATTTGACCTGATCAGGGTAGAGAAGGGGTAAATGTACAGCATTTATCCATTCTACTGTTTAGACACTGTTCAGACAGTCCTGAATTATATTTTGATTTTAAACTGTTCTGGTTAATTTTTAATTACTTTATGACTCCAACGTGGTGCTCTATCACTACGATTCCAATAAAAGATTAAAGAAAATCCTAGAAGTCAACTTCTTTTATTAGAAACACACAATCATGATGTTAGGATATATTTCAATCAGAAGTGAAGTCACAGCACAATATTTTTAGAAAAACAAAATATCCGCTGTTACAAAAAAATTATTAATAAACGAAACTTTCCTTTTCTATTTACCAGTGGAGCTTAATCTTGTAGATTGTAGTCATTGTTTTAAAAGGGAATTAGGAGCTGGTCTAGTATCATGCTATTAAATTGGCCACTTTTTCTTCTAGACTAAGAAGCCTAAAGTGCCTCAACCATAAACCAGGGGTACTGAAATGTGTTCAACTCTGGGGACTTCAATACATTTTCAAATTACTACAATTTAGCAATTTTTCACATACCAGGTTAGGAGTAGCTGTCCTTTTGTGCACTATGGCAAGTGCATGGTAATGCACCCTCACCCTTTTTCATTGATGGCTTGCCTAACTCTAATCACTTTTCTTTGCCCAGGGCTGAGATTATGCACAGTATTAGAGCTGCTCAGTAAATGTGAAAAGCTGGGAGGATTTAATTACAAAGTCAAGAATAATGAACTGCAAATCTACCCATCTTAGGTGGGAAAGGCATACATCCCCATGAAGATGGTTCATAAAGAAACTGCTCGAGACCTTCAAGTTGTGCTTGTTTTCTTAGTACAACATTATCCTTTCAGGTTTTTACTAAGACATAAAGAGTACCAAAACATCAGAAAAAAACTTTATACCTGAATTCCAAGTCTGATTTGCATATCTGTTTTAAAATTGGCTGATAAGCCTCTATATGCCACTGAGAGTCCTGCCTTCCCTGTGGGATGGTGAGCAAAGTTCTGCAACTGCCTTTTCCTGACAATAATGGAAGATAATAAGGATGCTATTAGAAGAGTCCCTGAAGACATAAAAAGCAAAAAAGCACAGAAGCCTGAAAAGACAGCAACATAAGCAATTGAAAACAGTATGTGGTGTGAACAGCCCACAAATGTCAGACTGCAACTTTGTGCTGAAAACAACAACATTCAAACTGGGAGAAAGCACTCATTCTGCAGATACTACATTTAAAAAGACTAGCCAATATCAGAAAACAAAAGAAATCACACTTAGTCAATACAAAAGAATGCTGCTCTTGTCTGTACTCTCAAGCACATCCTTTTAGGTTGCTACCTTTTATTGCAGTGATATTGAGGCAGGTATTAAGCTATTATGGACAGTGTGAATTTAACAAAAACTGAGATGGAACCTTACTTCTTTTCAAAGTAACATCACTAGCATCCAGGAAGCAGTAGTCACTAGGGTTGGTAATGCAAAGCCCAAGGACACAGTCTAGCATAACTCTCAATGTCACAAAAAAAAAATAAAATTAAGAACTTCATTCTGACACAGGAGATTGTTTTACCTCTCTGACTATCTATTCAACAGTTAAAGCTGAGACAGCAGGATAGGGAGATCATATACTACAAGAACCACTGAGATATTTTGTGATGAAACAGTGTTTCATTGGAAAATACGAATTGGTAGAGTATAAAATATTTCACTGAAAACCTCCTGAGCTTTCAGCAAGCAAACCTACACTGAAAGCATAGGAAAGCTTCACATTACTTTGTCCAGATTCCTGGCATATTATTCCTCATGCAGCAGCTCTGGGACACCTAATGTGCTAATGCTAAGCACACTGCCTGCATTCTCAACATTGGTGTCTTTACCTGATACATTTGGAGGGAACAAACATTATGACAATTATTATGACAATAAACCCAGTTCTTGTCATGGAACCTGTAAACACGTATTTCACAGTTTTGACTCAGCCTGCTTGCAGGTTTTATTTCAAATAGTGCACAAGCAGAGCACCTCTGTATCCTGTGTGATGTACACTTCCTGGAAGGACAGGCTGGAGAGGATGATTTTCAGGACACTGCAAAAGAGAGAAACTCTGGGACTTGCAGCTCCACTCAGATCTCATTTCTGGCTCTGTGGAAGGGAAGCTCTGGAAAGACTAATGAAGCAGCAGCAATCTGAAGCACAGTCCCCAGGGGCTCGGTATTTAGGTATTAACTTTGGCAGAGTGACTGCATCCCATGTAACAGTTCATGAGAAAGAGGGCAGGAGAGCTGTGCAGCTATTTCCTGGTGCTGGTTTTGGCTGGGATAGAGTTAATTTTCTTCACAGTAGCTTGCAGGTGGCTGTGTTTCAGACTTGTGCTGGAAACTTGTGTGTGTTGCTAAGGCAGAAATGTTTTCTGACTGCTGAGCAGCTCTAACGCCGTGTCAGAGCCTCTTCTGCTCCTCGTCCCACCAGTGAGGAACCTGGGGCTGCACAAGGAGCTGGAAGGGAACACAGCCAGGACAGCTGAGCCCGAGTGACTCAAAGGATATTCCAGACCACAGGGCATCATAGTCAGCAGTAAAAAGCTGCTGGAAGAGGGAGGAGAGAGAGACATTGTGACTTAAATAATTTTAAATAATTTGAAGTCTTCCAGAATAACATGATGGAGCCCTGCTTTCCTGGGGATGGCTGAATACCACTGGGAAGTGGTGAATTAATTTTTTTATTTTTTTTTGCTTTTCCTGCATATGCAGCTTTTGCTTAACCTATTAAACTCTGTCTATCTCAACCCAGGAGTTTTCTTACCTTTATGCTTTGGATTCTCTCTGCCATCCCATGGTAAGGCAGTGAGTAAGGTGTCTGAGGCTGAGCTGATGGATATGGTTAAACCATGACACCTCGTCACACTCACATTTCTTTAACACCACATGCAGTATCTCACCTCTGACTGTATTCTTCAACAGAATAAAAAAGTGTTTGAATTCCCTAGAAAAGAAAAATAAAGCAAGTGGTTTTCCTGTCAGCTGCACTTGTCACACAGTTTTTGTAGGGTAATAAGTATTCTTACATCTCAGCCTTCATCTAGCACTCCTAGAAATACACTTCACAAAGTTATAATTCTTCTGTCAAACACAAGTTACGGGCACAGCTCTGTCTTTGTCTGGTTTTGTCTGTTGCATGAGTTTTGTGCTGAGGTTGATTAGTATAGAAACAGATCAGGTTAAATCAACTCAATCCTACTATACTGAACCAAAAAGGGTTTTGTTCTCCAAAACCAATCTATTACTTACCATTTTTTAAAGTTGAATATTATCTAACTTCAGCAATTTAAAATAATGAGGCAGATGTAGTATAAACTTATTTTCTAAGTCTATCTATAGGTTATATTGCAAGCTTAGGCTAGCCAGTTATTCTTCTAAAAATCTTAGGCTTATCCTTAAGAACAGTCTTGTTCTCTTTGTTTTAAAATTTAATCTCTCATGGAATATTCATGAGTTCATTGGACAGTCAAGAAGCAAAGCAGTGAGCAGTACTAAGCAGAGCGGGACCATGTGGAGAATCCTGCTCCTGCTAAGCTCAGTCTAAGCCCTGATGTGTGGACTGCTGGGCAGCTTCCTCACTATGTCATCTATGTTATTACTATATCCAGGGCTGAAAACAATTCCTGTAGAATTTTCTGCTGAACACACAGCTGGAAAGACAATTTTCGTGCTGTACAAGTTTGCTTTTTGAAGGTATTTCATTATTTTTTCTGTTGTTTCCTGCACTATCACCTCTCTGCATCTTGTATCAATTATGGCAATGCACAAGCAAAGCTTTGTGAAGTTCCAAGTAGTGCATGTGTTCTTACAGGAGATTTAGAGGAGGGTTTCTGTGATAGAGTGTGGTTCCCTGTTGACACCAATGAGATTCAAAGTTAGATAGAGTTACAGCAAGTGAATTATGAAAATGAGTAGATTTGTTCAATAGCTTTCCTTTCATATCAAGGTATTAGTAATATTTACTTTTTTACTTGGAGTTCTGTTTCAACATAATTTCCTGCAAAGGAACATATTCTTTAGCAAATTTCATGGCCTAGGAATTTGAATATCAGCAAGAATTAAACAGTGTATGATAAGGATCCCTTTTGCCTTCTTTTTAGGTGTTATGAAAAAGTATTTAATGCATAATGGAACAAAGCTCTTTATTTTCTTTAAGGGTTCATTACGGAGGGTTACACTGCATGTCAATGATGGACAGTTCCACAGAGCTATGCATGGCACACAATCACATAATTACACATGATAAAATGAAACTTTCAGGCTATTTATACAACATTTCCTTTATATTATGGAAAGGGACTTCTAAGCTTTTCAAGAGCAGACAAATTATGTTTTTCTGGGATCAGGCAAAGTATCAGGAAACCTCACAATCAATAATTCAATTTACCATTTCTCAGAATTAATCCTTTTCTTAATGACTTTCCCCTCCTCACATTGATAGGCAGTCTAGACAGAGCTGCAAGACTGCAAAGTCAAAGAAATATATTGTTTCCATGCTGGAAATGATAATGGTGAAAATAATTCAGACTGACTGAAGATAGAGACAATACTGCAAAGTAGGGCAGCCTATGGCTATTATAATTATTTTTAAATATTTGGTGTCAGAGGAGCAAGGGAGAGTATAACAGCAGTTGAATTTCCATAGGTGATTTAGTTATCTTTTGGCAAGGCTGAAATGACGGATAAAACAGATTTGTTGGCTCTGCAGGAAATTACTGAGAATGCTTAGAGGTGAAGGTAAATCTCTGTGCAGAGAAGTTTATAATCACAATCTTGATCTTGGTAAGACAGAGTAGGAATGAGGTGCTCTACCACATTAGAACACTTCCAAGAAAATCTGTAAATTGGGCAGGATTAGTCCTTCCTTTCTCCCTTCCTTCCTTGGAATCAGCTTCTGGGTTCCTCACAGCAGTGAGAGCAGTGGTAACTTGCTTTGTATCACACATCTGGGTGAGAGTTGCCATGTGAGCACAGATTGAAGGGTTGTTGGCCTGTTGGTTTCTTTGTAAGGATATAATGGATCTAGACCACTGCCACCAAGAATAATTAAAAAAAAAAGAGTTATATGAAACAAAGAATTAAGCTCTCAGTTCCCTAACAAGGGAGTACCATCTGGAAAAGCTCAGAGAGAGACAGGGTTTAAAAAAAAATAGACTTTTTTTTAAATTAATAGATATTTACAATACTAGTAGCCTAAAACGATAAAAAAATAGAATCCTGCTTCTATAAAGGCTCCTTGTGCCCTGTCCACGGAGCGAGATATATTTTTTCAATTATTGGCAAATTGTTCCCCAAAATTAATTTTATAGTGATGCGAATTATTAGGAAATTTACAAGAAAAAAAGATTTTCAAATTTTTTAAATATACTTTTTTTTTAATACAGATATGAGCATCTCATTTGGACAGCTCTAATGAAATATGAGTTATGAAGTGTGGTTTTTAAGTTTTTAAATCGAAGGAAAAAATTGTTCAACTTCAGACTGATACAGCAGCATTTCATTTTAGGTTATTTTATTTAGTAATTATACAAATAAACTACATTCTCTCTCTCAAAATGATGTAAAAACTGGATATCATTTTAAGGACATTCAGTTCCTTGTTTTGTGATATTTCAGATACTGGAGTTCTCAGAAATATCTGCTTTGGCCCAGGGTCCCGTAATTTTCCAAAGTCCCAGATCTGCAAAAAACTAAGTAAATTCCAGTGAAAAGCAGCCATCATCTCAGCAGAAGTTAGCTGAACTTAGCTTCTTTTCAATTAACTATATTTGCCAAGCAAAACTCTCATTTCTCCACCTGTGGGATTACTCTTCAATGCCAGTTTTTACAAGTAAATTGTTCTTACTGTCAGCAAGGAAAAAGACAAGTATAATCCTAGATTTAGGATTTAGAAAATTGAAGTGTTACCTAAAGTCACTCTTGCACCCTTCTGCTCTGCACTTTTTTGTATGTATGACGGAGTAAGTCATAGAAACAACATTTCATTGAAAGAAAAATCATGATCATAGGACTTACTAGTTAATTAAGTGTAGTGAACTCATTGACCCTGGCAGAAAACCTGGCTATTTTTCATTAAAAATGAAAAATGGTCAATGTTCTTTGCATGCTGTAGCATCCAAAAACGTAATTAAGCCTCAATGGTAATTTTGTCAAGTTTTCCTCATTTATGGATCTGTTTATAGAAAAAGGAGTTGGTCTCACTTGAAATAATTGACTTTTAGCCTTTTTAAATCCTGATGTCTTCTCACCATTGTACACCAATTCTGGTTAAGTGATGTGAGTTCTACAGAAATGCAAACATAAAATGGTGTAGATCTTCATGAGCTAAATTTCACCAGGTGCTAGATTTAACACATACTGTATTAGCTAGTTCCTGATAGGTAAACATCTCCTAAATATGAGGCACCTGGGAGTCTTGAACTCAAGGTAAGACTGGGACTCAAGAGATCTTGGCTGGGTTTCCATTTGTACCAAAGCCTCTTATTCTGTGTGCAGTTTCCTTTGCAACCTTCCTGACTGGTCTTGATTGACAGCAACAAGATGATTCATATTTGAGGAGATTGTTACAAGAACTCTTGGGAGAGTTACACTGAAATTCCTGGTCTTGTGAGAGAGAATTTTTCACACTCACAAATGGGAATAAAGTTGCTTAACAAGAAATTTTATTTAAAGATATAAAGAAAACTCTCACAATACAGATGAATGTGATCGTGCTATATAGTTCTCAAAGAATATTTTAGAGTGTCCTCTCTAAAGAAAATCTTACACTTTATGCTACACCTAATGCCACTTTTTGTCTTTCTACTTGCTTACAAAGCTATGCCTTGCACCCACCTGTACTTCACAGACTGATTAAGCTAACTTTGGCAGCTATTCTTTCAGTTTTCAGTTCTCAGCAAAGTTGGTGCAGAGCTGTAAAATAACCACAGCCTCTTTAGCCCACCAGAAAAACCTAAACAGTTTCTTCATAAAGGTTTCATACAGTCCCCTCCCTTCTTACTCTCTCCCAGCCTTTAGCCTTTATGTTTTGGTTGTGGAAGTAAAAGACTATTTCTTTCTCCTTCATTCCATCAGATGTCAACAGAATGACCTTCTCTTCCTGTAACTTATCCCCTCCCCAGTTTTTGGGTGAAGGCTTGTGAGAATTTTACTTTCTCTTTCTCCTTCAACATCAGCAGTGTTTGTGCTTTTCTACCTTAATTTTCACCCACGTGGCTGATCTGCCTAGTTTTATTCTGGATACTTCTGTTGCTAGAAAAACAGCTCAATTTTGCACAAAGTTGGTTTTGTTTGTTTTTTGTGAAGGAAAACACAGTGCTTGAAGTTTTGACATGCAGGAAGGGGAGGAGGAGAACCACTGTGAGATGATGCTACTCCTGGAGGGGTTTCACCCTTCAATACCTTGCTGTTTCTGAATTGTGGCATTGCAATGAATATTTCTCCTTGACTATAATGAAGGTACAGTCAGCTGCAACAAAATCAGATCTCCTCAGCTCTGGGCATTTTCCAAGACAGAAGCCACAGGGCAATGATCTGAGAGCACACCTCATGTCATCCTATATCTCTCCTCAGGAAGGGCCTGACACCTTTATTCCTCATTTTCCTTCAAAATCAGAAAAATTGTTGCCCCCTCAGGACCTGATTTCTCTGCACCTTAATTCCACTTCTTGTAGTCCTTGGGGTTTCTTCCTGTTAGGCATGCAGGTGGTCTGGGCAGAGCATGATCCTTGTTCTGACACCTACAGAGCCCAGAATAACATTTTCCTAATAGTCACAGCTTCCATCTTTGCATTCCCTTTTACTGCAAACCCAATTCAATGGTAGTTTGACCTATGTAAATGTTGTTTTGTTTTACACCCTCTTTCCGAAATTCATCCTGTTTTCAGATACATTCTGACTGCAAACCCAAGGCTTTTTATTTGTCTTATTCTTACCTTTTTTCAGCCTTATGAGTTAAATATTTATACCTTTCATCTTTATGTATGATTCATAACAATCTATCAGTATTTCTCCACGTCCTGAATGTAAAATAAGCCTACATAGGTAATATAGGACACTAGCCAAATCTAGAACTGTGACTTGATACCCTGTACAAGGATGAACAAATGAAAAGCTAATTATCTAAACCAGTGCATCCCAGGAAAACAAACAAAAACCCCCAAACAAATAAATAAAACAGCTTGCACTCCTTCATTTGAAGCAGCTGATCACTAGCTGTATGAGAAGCCAGGAAAAAAAATTATTTTTAGCAAAACTTCAGGGAGTTTGTTGTTGTGTACTTTTGTTTGTGGAAAGAATTATATTTTTTTTGTGTGGGTTTGGGATTCTTTAAAATCAGAAGTAATTTAGAACATTTTGTCTACAACTATCTAACAGATACAATCAGTAGTTCATGGAAATCAGGATTTCTATGGACCCTGAAAGGTTCATTTTCAGGTTCTTGCTGGTTCCTAATCACAGGAACTCTCTGAAAGGATTCAAATAACAAAAATAGAAAAATAGCTCAAAATTTGTTTTGCTAGTAAGGAACCAGCTTTTCACGCAGGAGGACTGAGCATCACATAGCACAAAACACCTCCAGGTTCAAGTCCCACAACAAAGTCAAAAACCCAAGAACTTAAATCTTATCTTCTTAATGTTAAGAGAAATAACTCTTGAAATAGTTCTACTTTCCAAAAAAGAAACCTTTTTCTCTTTAGAAAAAAAATATATCTAGAACTAAAGTTACTTATTCAACCCAAGTTTTTTCTAAACAAGCTGCTTTTGTGTTGTCTTAATCCCCTCAAAAACATTAATAAATCTCAAAGTACTATAAAACAAGGAAAGAATTTCTGGTTTTATCAGCTCTCTGACAGCTGCAGTGAATATTGCAAACTAGCTGCTGCTTGACTATATGAAAATAAAATATCACTGCCATACTGATACAGGTCCCACTACTGGGAGAACCAAAACTGTACACACAAAACCTTTTCACATAATTTCTTGTATCTCTCTTTACCATGCATGCTTTATACACCTAAAGTGCAGATTCTGAGAGTATGTCAGTCTTTAAATATTTCATCTGTTTCAGTAATATCAAGTGAATTACTCTCAAAATAGGCAACTGATGCGTGTGTACTAGCAGCTGTCATTTTTGTGATGTTCAATACAGAATAACTTTTTAGAAGGAAATAATTTTTCCTTCCCTTGAGGAAGATTTCTGCCTAAAAAAAGATAAACATGATATAAATAATAAGTACTTGATTGTCATCTAAGGTAAGCTGATTTACATTACCCTGATAATTCTCAAAAGTGCATGTGTATGAATTGGACTGATAGAATATATTTTGTATGGATTTTGATTAGTAGATGGTGCAATGTGTCATTAACATAAACCAAGAGAAAGCTCTTGATGTACCAAAAGGACAAATAAAAGAAAATATAAGATTATAAGGTATCAATGACCTTATTGCCATCAAAAAGACTTCTCAACAGTATGCTAGATTATGTCAACTAGAAGTTACTTTCTAGTACCTGAAGAACAAAAGTTATATTCTATGAAGATAATATAAGAATTACACATATAAAGATCTATAACAATTTTCTTTGTTTGAAGGTATAAATAGAATTTTGCTGTTCCTCCCTGCAGAAAAAAATTTTATTGAGCAGGAAAATTTAAGGAATAAAATTCTTAGAAATAGAGTTGTACAAAAAATGAAACATGTTTCATCAGAAAGACATTATTTCATCCAAATCAGAATATTGTATGGATCAGAAACTTAATTGTATCAAGACAGAACTCTGAATATTTTTACTTGAAAAACTAATTTTTTTTTATATCAGACAGAGTAGTACTTAGTTCATGTCTAAAATTATTTGTTCTGAACAAAAAACATTTTTGATGTGGGTAGTTAAACAATGTTCCATCGCAATAATATGTTATTTCCTAATGACTGGTTTTCCAATCTTGACCCTCACTTGAATTTTAGCAATTGAATCTTCATAATATGTGTCTTATTTGCTATTTTTAATTGTTCTTCATAAAATAAGTCATTACCCTCATAAGGCACACTGCTTGTTATATGCATTTATAAGTATACCCTTTAAATGAGCAAACACAATTTTAATCAGTGCAGATTTTATATTGTCTGGCAAGAGAGCAAAAATGTTATATTTGGGAAGTTCTAGGCCAAGACACAGTTTGATTCAAAACTATTTCTTTCTTTACAGAGGAAATATAAAGGCTTCTTTGTATAAATGGTTTCTTTGTACGAATAATTCCTGTTACAGATCAGAAAGTGGCAGACATAAGATAAGAACACAATCTCTGTTCCGAAGAATTTAACATCAAAATAGTAGCTAAGTAACTAAATTACATAATAACAGCTTATCAAGTTGCACATCTTTGTCTACATATTTCTTTTTTGCTTCCCTGTGTGGTATAAACCAGGCTTCAATCCCATCTTTTACCCACCTGCCTGATTTTACCAGCTAATTCAAAGAATCTATTAAAATTCACAAAGTTAAGCAGCAGCTGTGTAAGTATTTGCAGGGTCAAGCCCTTGTAGTTTAAATCTTTAGTACATGTGTATGCAGAACCTAGCAATGGGGGGCCTTGAAGGCTCATTTGCATCTCCTTGGCAGAAACCTGAGAGCAATTCTTTTGCAACACTCCAAACTCCACCTTGGAAGCCCTTTGAGGAAAAAGAAAAAAGAGGGGTACAAGCCTTCCTGGAAAGAGAACATTTTTTCAGTCAAGCTACATGGAAACTACATCAAAAGAGCTTTTTGGGCAGCAAAACTTTTACACTGTCATTCAAAATATATTTCTTAGTTTGTATTTAATGGGAAAATTTTGGATTCTCTGAGTATATATTTTCTTTTAATTGATATGAGCCAATTCAAGAATATATATTTTTTTCTTTTTATTTTTCACTGCATATTTGTAAGCCAAATTAATTTTGCTAGCAGTAGACATCATATTTGCATTTCATTAGTATCCATTTTTACTGTATTTTACTAGAAAGATACCTGCAGGATAGTAGGCCGTTCGGAAACTAAGCAAACTCATAAAGAGTCTGTGTGGAGGAGTGGCTGAGAAAAGGCTGAGGTTATACATCAGTTATAGGGACTTAGTTCAGGAAAAAAAAAATATAATTTGGAAATGACTAAACTATTTTCCTTCAGGAATCTTTTTAACCATATTTTTAAAATTTTTTTTTAAACTGAATTTCCTTTCTTATCATAGGTAGACATTTTCCTTTTTTTTTCCTGGCCTTTTAAACCCTAGTTATATATAGAACTGAGAAAGAAGGCATTTTTCTCCTTGTAGGAAACTTCTCGTCTGAACCACAAAGGAAGATGGAAATTTTAAGTGTTCACTGTTTCACATAAATTTATAAATTGACTCAGAATTATATTGACTTTCTTTCAGAGCGAAATAAATTTTCCCTAAATTTGAAACACTTATTTTACTCTTCAGAGTCATAGTTAGGGCATCATCATCATAGGGGCTGGAACAGCTCCCTGTGCTGATCCTCATGGATGATGACCCCAGCCACAGTCCTCAGACACCTCTGCAGGGACAGGACATCATCCCCTGAGCTGGCATCTGGAAAAGCAGAACCATCACAAGCCCAGGCAAGGCTGCCTCATGATGGGGACTTTGAAATGGTGTGGTGTCTCCCATGTGCCATCTCCATGGCCATGATCTCCCCAAAGCATGTGGAGAACCTCACCCACGGTCCCCATGGGCTGCTCACAGCAGACTTGTGCTGCATCTCACCCAGGAAATAACATGGCAACATCCTTGCAGTTAAGGAAATTGCTGTCCATCCTCGTGGTTTGCTAGGCCATATGCTAGCATGTGTTAGGTCCATTCAATCCATCACTTTTTCAAACAATTTCCGGTTACCTGTGACAGGTAAAACACCTCAGGGATCACCCTCAGTAGGAAAGTAGGCATGCAGCCTACTTAGGGAGTGAAAGAATTTGCTACTACAACCATGGGGACCTTTCTCTATTGGTTGTCCTCAATGCCCAGGAATATTTTTGGTCATAATTTATTTAAGCGCCACGGATGTAGCTCCTGAAACTGCTCTAAAGCCCTCACTGGACCAGTAGAACTTGGAAATGTACATTACCTCAAAGAAGATGCAATCTCTGTGAAGCTGTCTAGAGTATGATGAAGGCCTATCCATGCTAAGGTAAGGCAGCACTGGAGACACCTAACCTAGTATTTACTGAACTAATTCAATATGAACTATTTGCCATTATCAAAAAAAAAAAAAGATATTATACTTTGTATTGATTTTTGCCCTATCTTGAATCCTGTTGTGGCTTGCAGTATAAACTTCAGAATTTACTAGTTACCTCTTATATCAGTGTTCAGGTGGTTCTAGCCTAAAACACATAAATCTTTCATTACAGCTCTTTTATTCTGTTTTATTAACCTATTTGTTTTAATATAGACTCATAGAGTGTGTTAAAGGTGCTCCAAATTCACCAAAGTGTAAGAGTCCCAACAGACACCGTTAAATGTCATCACTCTTTACATTTTATAAGTCATGGTAGTCATGCCTTTCAGCAAGACACAGTGTGGTATGCTTACATTCCTCTGCTTCTCATTTATATGTTAATAACTCTCAATTGCATCTATTTGATTCACATTCAATATTTCTAGTGAATTGAGGTAAGGCTACCTCATCTGAAAATAGTATCTGTTATTTTATTTTGGCCAATCCTATTAATAGGAATATTGTAATTAAACACATTGGCAAAAAAAAAAATTAAAATTAGTGATGCAAAAATTGTAGCTGTTGAAGATATATCATTGATCCAGAGGGAAATCATAAGAGTGTATTAGAAGGACTGAAATACTGAAATTCTAAAAACTGTATCATGTGCTACAGTGCAGATTGCAAGATTATCTATTTGGGATCTAATAATAAGAATTTCTTCTATAAAAGGTGATATCTTAAATGGAAAGTAGAAAAGAAGAAAATGGAAAGTAGAAAAAAAGAAAATCATATGTTAGAGTTGCCCACACGTTATATGCATAAAAATGATGCACACAAGAAGAAAGACCTCACCTGTGACAGCCAGTAAAGGTGAAGAATTGTTAAAATTGTTTATTGCATGAAGCACCATCACCAAAATGCCATTTTCAGTATATGTGTAGTTCTGATCCCATTCACTACGCAGAAGATGAATCTAACTAGAACAGATAAGTTTATTAGGATAAGACAAATGGGGTGTCTCCATTATGAGACAGAATCCATTATGAGACAGTAATTTAGTGGTTTTGCTAAACTGAATGACAAATGTGGAGAGGGTATTGCCAGTGACCACCTAAGAAGGTGACTATGTGCCAAGAGAAATAAATAGAGCACCAGTATTTCCAAGACACTTGGGGGGAAATGTACTTTCATATAGAGATATTTCAGTTTATTTGAGTTATTCTGTGACATGTTTATCCTCAATAGCAAATAATGGTACTGAGGCTTGGATGTCCATTCCATTGTTCCCTTTTATAATTCTACAGGTCATTATTATTCATTTGTACATATTTCATTTGTCCACACCAAAACAAAAATAGGTGAATCTGGGTTTAAAATTACCTTGCTCTTTTGAAACTTTAGACTTCTGTGTTACTGGGGGCAGACCACATATCACATCATCTAATTAGTTCAAGAATCTTGATGCAAGTCCTGCCATTAAAAATAAACAAACAAGCAAACAAACATCAAAATGAGAAGAAAATAGAATGACAAAGAAACACAAAATGGCTTGTAGGCACATAAAGCAAAACTAAAGAAAAAATATCAGCATTTTCTACTCTAAAAGTGATATTGTTTAAGTTAAAAACATTCCATTATTCAAATAAGATTGCTTAAAGTTAACAAGTTCTGGTGGTTTCTGTGGAAACAGGGTCAGAAAGCTATAGGTAGTCAGCGTGCCGCCGTTAGCAGAGAAGGAGATCTCTCAGTTGCAGATTTCAGGAGTTGCCTGCCTGCTGGGAAATGTATAAAAAGGCAGCTTCCAAAAGTAGTCTGCAGGGTTTCAGGCTTGTGGAAAGGATGTAAGGTTAAAAAAAAAGGAGATAATGGTTTAAAATTTATGAAAAATTCCATATATTTATGAAAAAAATGTGTAGTAAAATATCAAACAATATTAAAAAGTATAATAATTTTGCTTTACAAAATATAAACATTTTTAGTTTGCTGTATTAAAAAAAGTGGAGATTTCAGATAATTTGGTATTTTTGGGAAAAATTTAATTGCAATCATAGCAGCAGCTGCTAAGGAATCTACAGATAACTATTCAAGCTGTAAACTGATCAGCTCTGGTGCTGGTATAGTACCTGTCAGAGGCAGGACAAAATAAGAGACAACCCATAGTGGTTCTGGATATCAGGATTTATTTAAGAATCAATGAAAAGAGAACTTTTATCCTATTTGTCTCTCATATACTCTGTGGCTATGTTCACTAGATCTTAACTTCCCTTCTCAGCAAAGTTGTCACTGCTGGTCTGTAAAGTTCGGTCAGAAATCATGTCAGCCCACACCCACAGTTCAGTCCCAGGAGCTCTTGTCATCATGGGCATCCCCTAGGGTTCCTCTCCATGCATGACCCACGTTTCCAGGATCCCACCACTTCAAGGATCTTTCCTCTAGCCAGGGTCTTCACCTTTTTCTTTCCTGGTCCCCTTCTTCCTTCTAAGACAGCTCTTTTGGTAATCTTTCTTTTCTACCACTATCCCTCCCCAATCTTCCTTACCTATATAGTCTGTTTGCAGAAGCACACCATGGGATCAGATGCCTCAGTCTCATGTCTCTTCATTAATTGGAGGATTAATGAAGGAGGCTTAATGATGGAGGATAGTGACAGTAGTAATATTTTTGGTACAATAAGGAAATGGAAAACACATGGCAAAAGACAAAAGGATAATTTTGTGGAGGGTCAGGACATTTGGTCTCAGAAGGAAACTACTCTGTTCCTGCCATGCAGCTTCTGGTTGAAGACACTTTGGAAATTCCCTAGGGACGTGAACCCAGTAATGAGTTCAAGAATACAAGTATTGCCCTTTAGAAAAGCACAAACCAGCTTCCTCTGCATTTTTTTTAACTCGTTCTGAAGAAAAACCTGTTTGGCTTTATTACAAAACAATATTTTGATTTGCCCAAGTTTGAAAACACAACAATGATAAGCAACTTCTTAGCAAAATGCTGTCTTTGTGTTCTTCTTTATATGTTCCTTTCCTATCATTTGCTTTCCAAAGACCACTGTGATGCAGGAACTTGTCTAACTGATTGCTCTATAGTGCTCTATTCAAACTCTCCTTCTTTTTCCATGACCTTTATTCCCATGGGTGTTCTTAATGTTGCTCTCCTCTCAGTCCCAGCCTCCTTGATATCCATCTTGGATGCTACTATCACTGCAGCTCTGCTTTGGCCTTTTACATAGTGAAAGGGTGAATGAATCACAAGAGACCTCAAACCGATAGATGCTAAAAGGTGTGATAAGAGTGCAGAGAGCTGTCTTTTCATTTTTCACCCCTACTTATGTATTTTCTCTGTTCCTTGCAGGTTTTATGCAGGTGTATTTTTCAGGGTAGTCAAGCCTGCTGAGATGTAAAATGAAGCAGTGATAAAAGTAGACAGATGCATAAAAAATGAGATTGTGACACTCTGTTTAAGGTGCTTCTGTGGGAAACAAAAGGAAGGGAAAGAACTCTGTGAAGATTACTCTTTTAGCTCTATGTTTTCCCTACCTGTTTTATTTTTCCTTAAATCTCTTAGAATTCCATAATTATTAGGGAACCTGAAGGGTCATTAAAAAGAGATACACAAGAAGAAGAAGAAGAAGAATTTTCTTATCTGTATATTTGCAAAGATAATGTCAAATATAACCTCCTCTAAAAGCTTACAAATTGATTGCCTTTTGAAAAATATCTGGATTTTGTGGTCAATCCTTTTTGTAGGTAGAATAAATCGATGATCATGAATGATGGAAAGTCTTCTCTTTTATGAGTGGATAGTGATGGGCATCTTTGTGTTGCATTAGAAGCTCAAAAGTTGTCCATCTGATCCAGGGTTTTTTAAAGTATAAATCTTTATCTATCAGAAAAACAGTTTGTCAAGTTGAAGTGTTTTTTAAAAGTATTACTGTTTGGTTTTTTTATTAAAGTATTCAGGTCCAGATACTATTCTCAACAAAATGGAGCAATAGGCTGTGAAAATGAGAGTTCTACTTTCAAATTGTTCAGAGAAGTGGTTTAGGTCAAGGATTTCTTTTCTATGGTCAGAACTTTGCTACTTGTTTATTGATTTGTTTGTGTTGGGCTGATAAACTCTGAATGATTGGGATTTCATTCTGATGAATACCACAGCCCAGATACACAGGCTTCACAATGTCTTGGGGGACTGAAACAGAAAACGGAATGAGAAGCTGTTGCTAAAGTCATTTCTCCAATATCCAACAGAACATCAATGTTGTCTTCAAAAAGTTTCTTATGCTCTGAGCTTGCAGTGCTGCACCTATATTAACCACTTTTATAGGACAAGTGAAATTACACAGGGCACAAAACATAGCCTTGTTCCACTGTACAATCTTCTTTCACTTTGATTGCTTTGATTGGGGAAAAAGTTATTTCATACTGTTACAAAGATAAATTTACTCATTTCCTAGTGATACATTCAGAAAACATGATGTGAAATCCCAGCTAGGATCTAAATATCTACTTCAATCTAAGATAAAAATTAAATTTTCTCTTCTAATTTGTGTTATTTCATTTTCTGATTCAAAATTTCCATCACTTTACATTTTGAAGAAATCAGAGTAATTGTAATGACTCTAAAATATGTGTGTTCCACTATATTTTGGAAGTGCCAGGTATATTAATACCTTGGTACTTAGAACAGTCAAAGCCTGGGAAATGCGAATCAAACTAAGTTTGATATTTGAATGACCTTTGATAAATACATGTGACATTTTGGTAAAATAAATGATTTTGCACACATTCGTCAGAGTGAGCAAGGGTTTAGCAAAAGGTTGTTTACCTATGTCTGTAGGCACACACATATGCCTATGCACACACAGATACACATATCTACATAAAATTCCATACAAGCCCAGAAACTGTTAGTACTCTTAGGATTTCTGGCAACAATAAGGCTTCAAAATTCTAGCTGCAAGTATTCTTTACAATGAATATTTCACAGCACATTTTTTTAATCCATGTGCCATTACTAATAATATTAAACCTGTGAGAAATTATGAATGACTTCCAAAGGCAAGAATAGGTAAACTACCCTGTGCAGAAATCAAAACAATGGAAGCCCATAATCAGGCTAAATGTAAATGTTAAACTGATGGTTTAAGAACATAACTTTGTGCAGCCTTTTGGCTCCAGAATTGCCCTGGAAGTGATGAAAGACAAGAAGATGAGAAGAGCAATATTTGTTTTTTACTGAAGTTGCCAGCAATTAACAGAGATAATTGGAAAGATTTCTTACTAAAAAGGCAATTTGGAGTATAAATTGACTTGTACACAAGCAGCTCCTTTGCAACTGCTGCTGGAGTTTCTTGTTCACACAGACCAGGGACTCATTCAGGTTCTCTGCAGTTTCCTCCCTTTCTGCACCTCTAAGTTTCCTTTTGATGGACAAACTGTGTGCAGAAAGGCCACAAGCAGTTTTCAGACACAGGAGCAAAGAAGTGCTCTGAATGTCCCAGTCAGCACACATCCATATTGCTCAGGGAAATAGCCCTCTGGGGAAAGGGAAATGGGAAAAAAAAAGGAAAAGGGAAAAAAGAAAAGAGAAAAGCAGCAATAGTACCCAAAGGTTCAGTAGGAAAAACTGAGCAGGTGGAGGAGAAGGGATATAAGTGACAAAACAATTATTTTGTACCGTAGCTGGTGCATTTCCTTATTTCTTTTTAGCTAACCCTGAGGCAAAGCTCAGCTAACCAAAGATAGCTACAAACTAATCTTGCCATTCACTGCACAGCTATCTCACACATATCAGGACCAATTTCAAGACTAAGGACTATATTTGCTACAATAATTTCTTTTTTTTCTAGTTAATCATTGTTTAAACCATAGAATGAGATCTGTCCTGTTAGAACATGTGTTGGATGAAGTGGAAAAGCTCACAGGGTGTGACATAAAGCTAAAGTTGCAGTTTTCATCTGCAGCAGGTCTGTCCTGATGTATTCTTTAAACTCTGAATGAATTTTGAGAAGAAAATGTACTCTGTTAAGTATCAGAAAGTTCCCTACATTTCAGCTGAATTAAAACAAAAAAGCACCTCAATATTTATTAGTTCCTAAATTTCTTTTCAATGATTGATACTTGCACTTAAAGGCGATCTTTGATCACAGATGAACAAAGAACTGTAGAAATGCTACAGAGTTCGTCTCTGAAATACCTTTGCAAAACAAAAAACTTTCTTTTGCTACCTAAAAACAAACCCCATCAACCAACCAACCAACCAACCAACCCCATCCCACAAACAAAACCCACAAAAAAAACCAACAAAACCCCCAACCAAGCA
>VZRX01016555.1:95931-113233 GCA_013398075.1 Notiomystis cincta
CATACTCAAAACAACCAAACTAAAACCAAAAAATGCAACGAAAAAGCCCCAAGCTTTTGCATATAAGACATATACCACAGATTGGGATCAGAACATAGTGTATTTCCTCCCTTGTTAATTGCAGACCAAATGTGTGAACTAGTTTTAAATTCTTCTCCTCCATATGGAACTTTTCCAGTGCTTCAAAACTTGTCTGCTGTTATTCCAGCCGTGTGCTTTGGTCAGATGAAATACCTCCCTGGTCTCTTGAACCTCACTGTGATACGTGCCTTTCCCTCCCTGGTTATAGTGACCATGGTGTGGTGCCGTTCAGAATCCTGAGAGGATGGCAAAGAGCAAAAAGTAAGATTTCAGTGCTAGATTTCAGAGGAACTGACTTTGTTCCCTTTAGAGATCTGCTTGGAAAGGTTTTATGTCAGGAAAGGGCTATAAGGATCTGGCAGGAAAAGGGGTACAAGGAAGCTGTTTGATATTCAAGGATCACCCTCCAGCTAATGAGCAGTCCATCCCAACAACCAAGAAGTCTGCAGAAAAAAAATACAGAAGACTGAAAAAGGCAAAAAAGGATTTTCTGGCAAAACTTAGACTAGAAGGTAGATGTAGGTAGAGGCAACTCAGAATACAGACTCTGTCTGATAACATAGAGAAGTGCTTAGGGAAGTCATAACACACACAGAGTTGAATGTCACAGAAGATGCTGAAGGAAGAAAATACCTCTGTAAGGATGTAGGTAACAAAGTTAGACTAGGGAAAATATTTGTCCACTGCTGAAAGGGGCACCCAGTTTAAAATGACGGAAAATGCTGAGGTGTCTTTTTCAGTTGAGTTTTGTAAGATCCACTTCCAGAATTCTAAGGACTCAGAGACAGGGGGAAAGGTCTGGAACAAGGAAGATACAGCCCTGGTGCAAAGGGATCACTCACGTGATTTTATAAACCTAGAGGCCATAATGCAATGCACCCGTGAGTGCTGAGGGGCCTGGCAGGTGTGTCATGTAAAAATTGCCAACCCACTATTAACAAACTTTCATTGACCAGTGTGACTGGGACAAGTGTCTGAAGACTGGAGGAAAGCAAACATCTCTCTTAAACCTCTGTGATAAATTTCAGTTAAATTACTGACCTAGTAGATTAGTGGGAAGCAGTGATATTACCTACCTAGTCTTCATTAATAGGGACAATGTCTTCCATAAAAGCATCAGAAACTAGCTCTTGATAAGGGAGCTGGATGACAAGAGAGTGAGATGATTTGAAAACTACCTGAATAGCCAGATCAAGAGAGTGGAGGTCAGCAGTACAAAGTCTGGTTGGAGGTCAGTAACTGCACTTGCACCCCAAGGGCTAGTACTAGCTTCAGACCTGTTTAACACTTTCATTAATAACTTATGTGATGGTGTGCCCTCAGCAAATTTGCAGGTTGCACAAACTGAGGAGTGGCTGATAGACCAGAAGGTCATGCTATCATCCATAAAGACCTCAGCAGGATCACTGGTTTGGGCTGGAAGGGACTTTTAAAAGTCCTCTAAATTCAACTCCTTGCCATGATCACAGAGAACCCTGAGAAGATCAAGTTGCTTAAAACCCTGCCCAACATGACCTTTCTAGAGATTGGTCATTTAGAGCCTCACTGGACAACTTTTTCCAGTATCTGCTTCTCTGCTCCCAGATAGCTGGAGAGCCTGTTTGACTTCTCTACTTCCTCTGTTACTGCTGACATTCACTCTCTCAAGACAAATTTTTTCCCTAAACCTTTCTGTACCTTTGGATTTCTAACTAGTTTCCCCTTTAGGGAATAACTCATTTCTAAACTATTGCCGTGTCTGATTGACACCCTAGCCAAACCCTCATAAAATCTAGAGTACTATCTTGCCTTCAGAGTAAATTCTCTTAGGTGATATTCTTTAAAGAGCTTTTGATCTCCTACTGCAGAGTTATAAAACCTTGCTGTTGACTTCTCCTTTCGCCCAGAATTAAAAATATGGCTGAAATGTTAAACTTTCTTTTTCCCATTAGAAATGAGCAGAATAGTAAAAAAGGATAAAGATGTTGAATGCATATGACATAAAAGAGAAATCGTACATGATGCATGTGTGCAACCCATGCATGTGATTACTTTTCGACATGAAAAAATCTGAGGGCAAAGCAAGTTATGGTAAGAAACTCCAGATTCTGAGTCTACAAAAGGAGTGAAGTGTGAGGCACGTGAAGCCTGCTTGGCTTTTTCATATGTTTAATATTCATTGAGAATAATAGTAACAAAATAAAACCAAATACAGTCACTGCTTACCATGGAATTTTTTTCTCCTTTTTTTTTAGCTTCTGCCTTTTCAAAGTATGTGTTCTACGTCCAAGATTAACTTTCATAACTAGTGAGTGAGAAACACGAAATTCTGAAAAGCCAAAATTTCAAGATGATTGCGTCCCATAACTATTTCTAGACAACACCAATATAATGAATTATATCTAAAGTGGATATGTTTTAGAAGACAGTGGGAACATGAGCCATCCATGAATCATGGTCCCTTCATGCAGAAATATATGAATGAAGAACCATTGTGACATAAATTATCATGGCAGGTAATACTTATTATTCCCCTTTGAGCAATTAATTTTCTGTTTCCCAAGTCAGAACACTAACCCTTTTCTATCTTAGCTTGATGTTTGACCACAAGTTGTAAGACCAGTGGATTCTACACAAGCTTCATAGAGGTAATTTGCTTTCTTCCTAATTTTTAACTGGAATACCTCTATTTTCATACTTTGATGAAATGCATTAAAAAAAGAAGTCAAGAAATTGTCAATAATAAAAGAGATACTTAAAATCAGATGGTTAGAGAATTGGACGTTGCCAAATACATAGCAACAGGGTATTTAATATTTTCATAGTAGAAACTGTTGGCTTCCAGTTATTGGTGATGTTTGTGCTGCTCAGAAGAACAATTGCCTTACCTTGTTCTTTAACTAATCAATAGGTTGCTTATAACAAAATCATAAAATTTCCATTATCAATCTCTCATAAAGTGCTTCTGCCCATATTAGATGCTACTTATGAGGGTAGATGTGTGTTTTGCATAGGTTAACAAATTATTTTAGCAGTGAAAAGCACAAGTTTGATATTAATCATGACCTATTGCTACAGTGTTGCTTCTTTGCTAAAGTTGTCAGCAGAACGGGAGCACTGGACCAGAATTCAATTCCCCAGGATCATATAGAAAAGCAACTGTTTCCTGTGCTTCTAGATTTTAATCCAATAATTACCTCTGCAAGGAACTACATCCATCAATTACATCTATTATATTCCACGTGCCTTGGCATTTCTGGGGGCTTATAAGCACTGTAATTCACTTGCAGAACTCAGACCCCAGTGAACTGAGCACTCTTTTATTCACCTTGGAACTCTAAGGCTATCCTTGGTCATCCAATAACATCTGTGTATTACACCTACTTTTTTATACACGTCTCAAAGCACAGGTTAAGTCTGCCCCGACAGATTGCGTGAAAAAGTCTGTAGAGCTGAATAATTACAAAATTACCCCTTACCAGAGCCAAGAGTTTTTACTTCTTAAAAGAAATCTTTACTTAAATGAAAATGTAGAAGCAAAAATTGGTATGATAACAACCATAGAATTTTGAAAATCATACTCTTCATGGATAATGCAAGAGTAATTTTTTTATAAACATTGAAACTTCTTGTTATTTTGTACCTCTTTTATCTCTTGTAATATGGTAAGAAAATTTAAATGAATAGAGGTGTGAATAAATAGATAGTTGTAATGTGATTATGAGTTATTTAAGAGCAGGTCAGTAAATGAATGGATTTAACGCCTGGTAGTATGTGTTTTTATTAAGGCTCCTTGTTATCTGGGAATAGAGAAATAAGACTGTACTGCTATCTGTACTGACTGCTATATTGAACTGATTATTAAAGTTGATGTGCAGTTATTACTGTTCTTTTAAACAATTGGTGAATGGTTCAATACAGTTTGGGGTTTTTTCATGCTCTGGAGACCACTGAAACTAATTTTACGTGCTAATACAGCTGGATTGCAATTATCATGCCAATACACAAACCCCTAAACCAGAGTTTCAGGATTGTCATGGAGAGTAGGCACATAATTTGGCTAGTTTTTTTCTTTATTGTTAAGATATTTAATAGTTCGAACATCATGTGACACCAGTTTTAATGCTGTAGAAGTTTTGGGTTAAGGTCTGCAGCAAAGCTAGATTGCTGTGCCACTTCCGTCAAGAGGGCACTGAGAACCTTTCCCAGAAATTGTGCTTTAATATGGGTGAAGATCTGAGTGCTGCTCAACCTCTCATCAGCTCCTTTAAAATTCCAGTATCAGAAACTCAACAAGCACAGATCAATCTAATTCCCCAGCATCAGCAGAAGATTGAACTTGCAATGTGCTATCACTAGAACTGCAGCAAGCACATCAAATTCATTTAATGTTATCTGTAAATGTACCTTTGTTTTCTTTGTTTGTTTGGGCTGTTTTTGGATGTGGGTTTGTTGGGGATTTTTGTTAATTGAATTTTATTACTACATCTTTAATATGCACTTTTCCTAGTGAGTTATTCTGTTTCCTCTATTTGGTCTGTGCTTGATTTTCTTGCACTTTCGAGATTAAATGACACATGCTATTATGGAATACAGGTGACAAAAGCAAACAAACAAACACAAATGGATAAATACAGTGGAAAAAAGAAATCTTTTAACAGATGCTTTAATTTGCACCACATAAATTAGGTACAGAGATCTAAAAGTTAGTTAAAAATGTCGATTGGTGAAACTAGGAGTTATAATTAAGCTGTCTTTCCTGGGTGGCCTAGTTAAGAAATTTTACTGAAGTAGCTTCCACCAGTTTTTATGTAAAGATGTATTGTAGCATGCACATCACTTGAAACTAAACATTAGTGAATTGAAAAATAAAGGTTATGTAATCCTAATTTTATAACTTTAAAATTTATAAGCACTATAGAAAAGCATAGTAATTTATGTATCCAATCCACTAATGTACATTTTTAAACTGTTACTATAAAAACTGTGTTATGGTGTTGTCAGTACTTTAAGCAAAAGCATACCTGTGTTCAACAGAACAAAAAGGCCAAATACTGTAATGTCCTATATCCTATCAAATGGTAATGAAATAAGCACTTTAATTAATAATATGGCATCTGTGTTCAATGCCTCTAATCTGCATTGCATAGTCCAGAGCATAAGGTGCTCTTATTTATAGAAGATGTTGCCACAAGGTAGACAAATATTTCCATATTTCCTTTTTTTTTTTTTTTTAATTTGGGGTCATCACTAATGTTATATTTCTTATTCCTGCTTTTAATTGTAGCTGTCAGCTATCTAACAGTTATTATAAACAACTTGTAAAATTTGACAGAAGTGTGTGTGAAGACTGATTTTCCCAAAGATTATTTCCTTTCCCCCTTTTACTTCAATTCTTTTCAGAATGATGTCTATTAACATTAAATTTTGGATCAGGTCCATAAAGTGTTAAATAACCTGAGTGTTAGCATGCAACTTCTCTAAAGAAAAAATCTCTGTAAAAAACTAATAATAAAACCAATCAATAAGAACCATAGAAACTTTGGGCTAGCCTAATAATTGCACAATGTAATTAAAAAGAAGTATCTTATATAGAAAGTTGTACTCTGTTTCATTGAAATGTTGTGAGGTTGCGAAGCTTACTATGCATCTTAACTCATGGACCTTCAACCAACCCCCTTGTCTGAATACCTTTGGAATTTGGAAAAATGCAGATTTCAGACTCTGTTTGGACCATAACAGCCCAGCCATGCTGTTTAAAAAAATCTGCATTATTTATGTGAGCATTTCTCCCTTTAATAGTGCAAAAAATGCAGAGATCTATCGTAGTTTCTGCTCCGACAGAGTCAACATTTCCCTTTGTTTCGGAGGCAATTGTAAAGGAACCTGCAGCAGAGCTGTGGCCAGGTTTGCTCCTTTTTAAGGGGCAGAAAAGCAGTCAGAAGAATGGTGGGGAGGGGAGGCGAGGCACGGAGTGGTCCAGTTTGGGAGGGTTCATCTGCCATCATTTTTCATTGTTTCAGGTGCAGGGAAGAAATGCCAACTGTTGTAGTGCCTGCCATTTTCTCCTTTGTCTCGGGAAGCCGCCTGTTCTTTGCCATGGTAACTTTAGGTTGGACAGTTGGACCTCTGTAAGTTTCTTTTTTTTTTTTTTTTTTTCATGAAATCACCCTCTTTCATACACTGTTGTCATTAGTATTGTTGCTTTTAATGTTTGTTTTCCTTATCTTATTGCTCTTTTTTCCAGTGAATTTTTGCCTCAGCCCATAATCTCTGCCTTTTTGTTCCTTTTTCACTGGAGAGGGGAAGTGGCTGCTTGGAGCTTAGCTTCNTTTGTAAATTTTTTTTTTTTTTTTTTTTTTTCATGAAATCACCCTCTTTCATACACTGTTGTCATTAGTATTGTTGCTTTTAATGTTTGTTTTCCTTATCTTATTGCTCTTTTTTCCAGTGAATTTTTGCCTCAGCCCATAATCTCTGCCTTTTTGTTCCTTTTTCACTGGAGAGGGGAAGTGGCTGCTTGGAGCTTAGCTTCCAGCTGGTTTTAAGCAACAACAGAAATTTATTCCTTCTTCAGCCACCTTTTACCGATGTGTGTGATGTTTCTCAGAAGCTGAACTCGCCACCTGCCCTGGAGTAAGGGAACATTATCAAGTGTAGCTCTTACAGGATTTACTGTGATGACATATTACCCATGGCCACCCTGGTGGAAAATATAAAGTTCCCTAAGTAAATCAGACTTACAGAAGGTTATATGCTCACCCTGCTAATCCTGTTTTGGCCCAACAGAATTACTTCACATAAACCACTTCTGATGTAATTGTGCAAGTATGAATGAAATGCAGGTTTGGAAGAGTCTAAAGAAAAATGCAGCTCTGAACTTATTTATCTTTGCCTCAGAATGTGACAATGCTTTGGTGTTAGGATGAGTATTATAATTTCCCCTTTCTTTATACTTTCTTTCTCCCTCAAGATCTTAACAAAATAACTCTTATATAACAATCTGCCAAAGAAGATCATTTGTTTTGGAGTAATTTACAGGGGGAGAATAACATTGATAGGTTGTTATTTCTCCATGCTGTGGGAGTTAATTTGTTATTAGTACTATGCAGTGACAGATTCTGTTTAACTGGAGTATAAAGGCAAGAATTTAGAGAACTACAGCATCACTAAGTGCCATCCTTATTCAAAGACATTAATTTGCTTGGATAATTGTTACAGCATATAAGCAATCATTCATTGAATGAAATGTTTTGGCCTAAGAACAGTGTGATTTACAAATGTGCTTATAATACAGTATTTAAATGGGAAAAGAAAAATTGAGCCAATAGGAGGCTAATTAAATTGAGTCTATTAAGAAGAGGTTTCAAAATCTGCTTAGTAAGTATCTGAAAGAGAACATGAGGAGATTATATTAAAGGGTATTTTTGTCCTTCTGCACAATCATCAAGTATCAGATTGTTAACTGATAGGACAACCCAGCCTCTCTATTTCATGACTTCATGCAAAACTCAGGTCAGTTACTTGAATTACAGAATCATGAGAACATAGCAAGGCTTGGCTTGGAAGGATCTCAAAGATCCTCTTGTTCCAACCCCCATGCCATGGGCTGGGACACCTTTCACTAGACCAAGCTGCCCAGAGTCCCATCCAGCCTGGACTTGAACACATCCGGGGATTGCACACCCACAGCTTCTCTGGGCAACTCCTGCCAGCATCTCACCACCCTCACAGGAAAGAATTTCTCTACTGGCCAAATCAGAGCTAATGTGCCAGCAGGCTTTGATTCCCAAATTTTGCTCAAGAGCATCTGAAAGTAACACACTGCAAACAACCCAATTGCTCTCTCTTAGTCTGCCGTTTAACTTTTTAATATTCACAGAGCAGCACCAAAATGATTGCCCATGAACCACAGACAAGTGGTAACAGCCTAAAAGCTTTCTGAAAGTGAAAATAGAGAGTGTGTTAGTTTGTGGGTTTCTCCTACATTTTTATCTTTCCTTTTCCCCTTGAAATAATTAATTAAAAAATGCTACTTTTGTGGAAGAACTCGTTCAGTGTTTTGAGGCTTGTATAAATAAATCGCCTGTGCGCACTGACTGTGAATGTTCCAGATGTAGTTTCTCTCTTTGATTTAGTCAATATTAAAAACTTTGAAGTTGTATATAAATGATAAAAATGTGGATGGATATTCTGCATTCTTTTAATGGTCAAGCACTAGACCTACCCTTTGTACTAGTGATTTTAGATGAGAATCACTGAGAATATAGTCTTACAGAAGTCTGAATTTAATAAATAGTAAGAAAAAAGGAAATATTTATCAAATTATTATATATTTTTTTCAAAAATTGCTGTAATTGTAAATGTCATCTAATCTAAAAGTTCTGGCAACTAAAAGGGGAAAAATTATCTTTGTCTAAGGTTCACACCGGAAGTCATATTTCAATATGGTTTCTTTCCTGTTTAAAAAAAAATAGTAAAGAAGCCTGGTACTTTGAGTTCTCACTTAGCTAAGACTAAATAACACAGAATCAACACCATCTTATATAAAGAATACATAAATAAATAAGACACTGGGTCTTCTTTACAAAACATACAGAATCTGTAAAGGGTTCAAGCAAAGGAATTTTTCCCCTTTGAAGTTCACATTTAATGCATCCACTTTTCCAAACTTGTATCTCTACTGCATTTAATTATTTGATCTTGGAGAAAAAAATTCTATTTATCACATGGATATTAGTCATGCCACAGAATGCTTCACTTGAATTTGGTTGGGTATTACATTGAGTAGTGCACTATCCCAAGCTACATAGACTAAAATTAATTTTGATCTCCATAAACTATCAACAAGTGTGCTGTTTTCTCCAGAGCAGTCATTGCATAGTGACTTCAATGAAAAAATATTTCTCTTCAGCTGAAGCCAGTAGGTGTCTTTGTGACTAACTACTTGCTAGTTTTTGTTGCCTACAGTGCAGTATCTTGTAGTGGATAGTTCAGAATAGATGTAAAGACTTCATGTCACAGTGCAACAGAGATTGCAGATAACCAAGTTGCAGGCTTGGAAAAGGTACATTAGACAAGAGCTTGGGTCAGGCTAACTTTACTTATTTCCATACTAATTCACCCAGAGCTCCTGTGATCCTCCGTACATTACAAAATACCAAGGTAAACCTGACTGTTACTGTGTATGTTGGTATTAATAATGCATTTGGAACTCTGAAGTCCATTCAGCTCTGGTAGTTCATACTACCACTGTGTCAAAACTTATCTAGTTGAGAATAACACTTTATTGTAATTTCTGGAAAGTTAGTTTTGTTCTTTCACTTGAATTAATAGTCCTATTTCTGTTTTGCAGAATTAAAAGCTGGTATGATATTAAAGGCTTCTCTTTTAAAGTTTGGAAGTTATGGTGAACTTTAATGTCTAGAATATATGAATTTTCTGATCATGTTTTTAATAAGAATTTTTCCTTTTGTTTATGCATGTAAACATGTTTTAGTGTACTTGTAACACAGAAGCACACACTATTAAGTGCATGGTTACTTTTGCCAATGAACTGGGAAAGTTCTAGAAAGCAAAAACTGTGACAATAGATGCTGTGTGAATATATATAAAAGTATGAGGGACAATTTGATTTACCTAGAATGCCTAAGATGATCTCAGATGGAATAGTTAATAAATGATGCATTATGTCATGGAGATCCAGCACAATCAATTTTTAATCAAAACTGTGGCCTATATGCTTGTAATCAAAACCCTATTCATTGCTGAATAATTTTAATAGAGCTAAAACAAATGTAGTCATTAGGGAACATTTCAAATTTTCTTAAAATTGCTTCACTCAAAGGTAGTTAATTGAACTCATTCATTGAGTTATTTTCAGATTTAGTCTTTGCTTTTAATCTGCCACTGTGAAATTTTTGTTAGTTTTGTTTTTCTTCATGTCCGTTATGAATCCCCTCTACCACATATAACCTTGCAACGCCTTTGAAGACTTTTGTTACAATCTTCTATATCAAACCAGACTGTATTGTGACTGTATAACACTGTTAAATCCTATTTCTTTTTATATTAAAAATTTGATTTCTGGTTTTGGTTTGGTTTTTATTTTAGTGTCTCCTTTTTACAAAAAGATGGTTTTTTTTTTTTATTTTTAAATTTCTGTCAAGTGGTACAGTCATTAATGAGCAAAAAACCAAACCTGAATTTTCTGATTTCCAAGATTTTCTATACTCTGATAAGGTCAACACTGAAATTTTTTTTGTCTGGAAGAGCATCAGATATTACATTGATCTCTCTGGTGCAACTGGAATTGATGTTTTCACCCATGAACTGCCTCAGTTAAGAGGCTGAGAATTCAAAGTGTCCCAAGGAAATAACCACACATTTCCCCAGGAAAACATAGACCAAAATGTAGCCATCTGGGCAGGGCTGTACTAGGGATTTTATACTTTCAATTTTCCTGCTGCCCTTCATTGGCAAGCAAAAAAAAGTCTAGCCCCCAGCCAAATGACACCTTCCATATAACAGAAACATTTTTTTTTGTGAGTACTGCTAAGTAATGTTTTAAATCTATTTGTCTAATGTAAGCAGTGATAGCTTAGAAACCAGTTAATTAAGAAATAAAAGGACGTTAAATGCTCAGTTTCAGTTAACTGTAGATCATAACTTATTTGTAAACACTGTAATGCAAGTGGATTTTACAGACCCCTCTTTGCTATGAAGTAACAGTGAAACATTTTCATGTATCTATTTTATGGCTCTCATGCAACACTTTGAAAAAACATTTTATTTATACTGTGTTGACATAGGATTCCTCATAAAACTTGAAATTCAGTAACTGGTTTAGTAAAAGTGAAAAATGTAACTGCATAGATGAATCTTAATAAATCATGCTATATGTTATACGCTGAGATGAGTTAAAAGATTTCATGTTTTGTGACCCGTTAAAGTAAACTGAAATTTTGTTGCCACAGTAGTGATGTTTATAGTATCTTTTTTACAAGGAAGTTTTATCTTTTTGTTCATCAAGTTTACTTTGAAGATATTTCCTCATAAAATAATATCAGACTCAGTCTAAAGATATTTTTTTCATTTACTTCAGAAAAATTTCAATAGATTGCATTATTACCTTACATTTTACACATTTTTCACTAGAAACATTTCTTAAAAGAAGGATTTAGGGCATCTTTTCTGATCATGTTATTGCACTTCTTGCTGATGAATTAAACTGAAGTTAAGGACTTCGGTGTAGGCATAAATTTGTATCATTGTGGTAGAGAACAATCAATATGCTCATAAATATATATATATACAAAGTGCCAATTCTCTGACTAGTATTAAAAATCTATTGTATACTGAGTTCAGCAAAAAACTTGCTCAATACAAATATGAGCAAACATTGTAGTAGTTGGTACAAAAAATAAAGCGTGAAAGTAAAGTCTATAGCTCATTATGGAAAGATGGCTGGGGGTAAAATTAGAGAAAACTGAGAAGTTATATTTACATCCTAACAGAAGTTATAACACTGTGGAAATTACAGGGTAAAATGCAGCTGCTACTCCATGGATAGAATATGGTTGGCAGGCTCAAAACCTATTCCATGATGATTCCCCACATCCAAACCTGCAACCACAGCAGCTGCTGAGGGGGTGGAATGGAGGGTGGAGCAGAGTGCAGGCACCACAGCCAGGCTCTGTTGGAATCCCTGCAGGGAAGGATACTGTGATGGATGGCACTTGCAGCTGATAAACTGCATGGCAGCTGTCAGCCAAGAGAGAGAGGGGAAAATGTCCTGCTGCTGAGCCAGAAACCGTGGTAAAATTGCTGTCCTCAGATGAACTTGGTTCATTATAGCCTAATTGTAATATTAATGCACACCATTATCCCAAAGTTATCCCCACACTGGGAATGTACTCTGTATTTTCTTTGACTGTATCTATAAAATGAAGTGAGAGAATTTAACACCAGTAATGAAGGTATCCATGACAAGAGCCACTCAAGCTCCACCTAAACATAAAGAAATAATATAAAAGGAAGTTGAGAATGGGGAAAAGTTAGGAAAGACTCCACCATAACTGCTGAGGTAAGTTGATGGGTTGAACTTGTTTTCTCCCTGTAGGGACACATCTGTTGGGTAAGAATCATTCTATGCATGCTGAAAAATTTATTGGGTAGTAGACTTGTGTGTACATTGCTTTGAATACGTTTTTATNTTCCCCACATCCAAACCTGCAACCACAGCAGCTGCTGAGGGGGTGGAATGGAGGGTGGAGCAGAGTGCAGGCACCACAGCCAGGCTCTGTTGGAATCCCTGCAGGGAAGGATACTGTGATGGATGGCACTTGCAGCTGATAAACTGCATGGCAGCTGTCAGCCAAGAGAGAGAGGGGAAAATGTCCTGCTGCTGAGCCAGAAACCGTGGTAAAATTGCTGTCCTCAGATGAACTTGGTTCATTATAGCCTAATTGTAATATTAATGCACACCATTATCCCAAAGTTATCCCCACACTGGGAATGTACTCTGTATTTTCTTTGACTGTATCTATAAAATGAAGTGAGAGAATTTAACACCAGTAATGAAGGTATCCATGACAAGAGCCACTCAAGCTCCACCTAAACATAAAGAAATAATATAAAAGGAAGTTGAGAATGGGGAAAAGTTAGGAAAGACTCCACCATAACTGCTGAGGTAAGTTGATGGGTTGAACTTGTTTTCTCCCTGTAGGGACACATCTGTTGGGTAAGAATCATTCTATGCATGCTGAAAAATTTATTGGGTAGTAGACTTGTGTGTACATTGCTTTGAATACGTTTTTATTTTTTAAATTCATTTTTATAAATGGAAAAGCATTGATGAGTCAGGCTGGAGGTCTAGGGTGGGCTGTCACCCTGTTACGTTCTGTCAGAGGTCTCAGATGGTATCTGTCACTCACTTTTCTCTTCCGCACTAGTTTGGATTGTCTGTTTAAGTCATTTGACTCTCTAGGACAGATAAAGGGTGAAAACTAATTGCATAACTCCAAACCAAGCCATCTGAAATTAGAGAGATTGCTGGCAGACACATTGTCATGTTTCATGAATCCTTGCAGGTTAAATCTGAAAGGCCTGTGGGCTTCATGAGTGGACCTTATTGGTCTGAGCATCCTGTTTCCCCTTGTGGGATAGATGCCTGCACTGCCCTAATGCTGCCACAGGGCAGCACCTATCTCAGCTCACACCTTAAAGCACTCTCTAGTGCCCACAAACAATAGCTGAAGTTGGTAAAGCACCATACAAGCAGGTAAAAGGATGTGTAATATTCTGAGGTGATATTAACTAAAGATATGAATATCCTTTTTGTTCTAGCTGTGAATAAATGCAGCTGGGCTAGGTTAGGGGAAGAAAGGGTGGGATTAAGGGACACAATGGATGGTATGTAAAAATATCCCAAGGAATATTTATATCATGTAGGCTCAATAAAGAAGATATTTTTCTTCTCCTCTCTTGTGTATGCTTGATTTTCAGTTTTAGATGAAGTGAAAGTACAAGTTCTCTCATTGTTTCTTCATATAATGTAAATTCATGGCTTCCTCATTCCATATAATATTTATATGCCAATATATATCATAGCAAATTATCTTTGTTTTTTGATGTCTTTTAACAGTGAAGTACTTAATGTTTATGTTCAACTTTTTTTTCCCAGTACGAAACTATTTGCATGTTAGACAGCAAGACAGAATAAAATGTATATATTTTTCTCATGCTATATGACTTGTAAGTTTACTTCTTTGAATTTATGGCCTGCAAAGCATTGAAATCACAGAGCTGTGACCTTTCCAGAGACTTATTTTAAACATGCACATTATGTTTCCTTATGAACACTTTGCATTTCTCATTACTGCTAATATCCTGTTCGCATAAAAAGATTTCTTCTTCCTACTGCTATTTATTGAAGCCTTCCACAGTGCTTCCATAGATAATTTATAAAATTTAACATTATATTATCAGAGCTTGGGAATAAGGAATTGACACACATATGATATTATGAAGTTTCAGCTTATCTACCTCAACATAGTCTGGCCACAAGTATCTGCAAAACAATTATCAAACACAGCGCTTGCAATGCAGAAGTCTGTAACGCAATCTAAAATTCTAACTACACTACATCTATCAGTCATCTCTCTAGCTGAAATAAAATTATTAATCCACATATTTATTTTCTCTGATTTTTTCAGCTTTACATATCCTTCACTTTTACTCTTCTGACTAGAAGCTCAAGCTCCATAAATGAGTTGGCTCTGAAAATGTAAACTATTTGAAATAACTAGTAGAATAGCCATGACATTGAATTGAAGCTCAGAAATGTATGCAGTGCAGGAAAACTTTATTTCTGAAAATTAAGGTCATTCAAAACTGGAATTTCAATAAACCAGTTGAGGATTGCAATTCCCATTGAATTCCTATCAGTGATTGTAGTTTTCATATATGCAAAAAATATTCATATTATTCAGTGTTTGTCATAGTAAGGATCACATAGCACATGAAATTTGTGGTGACTCCAAGACTTCTTCATGATACACCAGATCATCAGATTGTAACCCAATAAATTGCCCAACAAGCAGTGGCAGCATCCACTTGAGGCATTCTGAAAAGTCACCAACAGAAATACCAATATTTGGAAAAACTTTTACTGACACTGCCTCAGATTCGTTGCACATCATTTTTGTGCTGAAAGCCCCTCTTTTTTAAAAGATATCTAATTATGACTTGTGCACACAGAAGGCTGAAAGCAAGATAGCTTAAACCCCATGAATAACAACATGAGAGCTATTTTCTGTATGGCTGTGGCCAAGTGCACTGGCTGTTATACCTACAGACCCACGGTGAGTGGTCTTGTGTGATAGGCTATGTCACAAGAGGGTGGCTGTACAGGTGGGTCAGACAAGCCAGGTTGCAGCACTCAGGATGGTTTGTCCCAAAGCAAATATTCATTCCTTCCACATCTGGAAGCCTGATGACTTCAGAGAGTCAGAAAATGCCTTATTCTCCCTCAGTCACCATCTTCCTTTATGCATGTGTTTCTCTGTGTTTATGTGTGTATGTGCAATTCCCAAAGTTTAAAAGAGTTTATAAAGGTAAATAATTGTACTACAAGAATTAAAACAATTAAGGACATTCACCACTCTCAACAAATGTTCTCACTAATGCTGGTGGGAGTAGCACTGAATAGCTAACCTCTGCTAACGTCTGTATTTATATTGCTAAAGATCTGTCTTATGCTGCTAGCAATCCTAAACACAGGGATGGATGTTGTTAGGGTTATAATTATTATATTAAATGGATGGGAGTGTGGCAACTTGCACAGCCATTTCTGGAAATCAAGAATATTGCATAAGGTGCCTTAAAGCACAAGTCTTAAGAAGAGCAGGTGAAGGAACTGAGGTTGTTTAGCCTGAAGAAAAGGAGGTTGAAGGGAGACATTTACAATTGCCTGAAAGGACGTTGTAGCCAGGTGGAGGTTGATGTTTTCTTCCATGTAACAAAGAATAGAGGAAGAGGGATTTGCCTCAAGTTGTGCCAGGGGGGGTTTAGTTGGATATTAGAAAAAATCTCTTCATAGAGAGGGTGGTCTAGCATAAGAACAGACTGCTCAGGGAAGTGCTGGAATTACTGTCCCCACACCTGTTCAAAAGGAGTGTAGATGTGGTGCTTAGGGACACGGTTTACTGGTGGACCTGGCAGTGCTGGGTTAACAGTTGTACTCAATAATTTTAAAGGTATTTTCTAAATTTAATGATTCTATTTTTCTATGTCCATTCATTTGGTAAATACCAAATCCATTGAACATGTTCTACTACATATATTGATTATCTGTCAAGCCTATCTAGCTATCAGACTCCAAATTATATTTGGCTGAACACTTGCCAATAAGCAGCCTTTAGATAAATGTGGGAATGCTACTTTATGAATGGCATATCACACATGGTTAAGCAAATGCAGAAGTCTTTCCAGCACACTGTTGCTAACTGCATTCAACTGAAGCANGAAAAGGAGGTTGAAGGGAGACATTTACAATTGCCTGAAAGGACGTTGTAGCCAGGTGGAGGTTGATGTTTTCTTCCATGTAACAAAGAATAGAGGAAGAGGGATTTGCCTCAAGTTGTGCCAGGGGGGGTTTAGTTGGATATTAGAAAAAATCTCTTCATAGAGAGGGTGGTCTAGCATAAGAACAGACTGCTCAGGGAAGTGCTGGAATTACTGTCCCCACACCTGTTCAAAAGGAGTGTAGATGTGGTGCTTAGGGACACGGTTTACTGGTGGACCTGGCAGTGCTGGGTTAACAGTTGTACTCAATAATTTTAAAGGTATTTTCTAAATTTAATGATTCTATTTTTCTATGTCCATTCATTTGGTAAATACCAAATCCATTGAACATGTTCTACTACATATATTGATTATCTGTCAAGCCTATCTAGCTATCAGACTCCAAATTATATTTGGCTGAACACTTGCCAATAAGCAGCCTTTAGATAAATGTGGGAATGCTACTTTATGAATGGCATATCACACATGGTTAAGCAAATGCAGAAGTCTTTCCAGCACACTGTTGCTAACTGCATTCAACTGAAGCAAGGCTGGATTCACATGCTCTGAAAGTTTCTGTCTCCATGTTAGATAAAATTCCCTTTTCCACAGCACTGTTGAAATCTTAACTTCCTCCAACACCTTGCACCATAAGGAATGAAATGAGCAAGCAGCTGCCTAAAACTGACTGCCCCTGTTTAACCTCCTGCTTTCTGAATGTTTCAGAGCCTCAAGACTCTTTCCCTACCCAACCTTTTCTTTGTCTACATTGAACTTCTGGCCTCTCCATAAGAAAATCAATACTTACACTGGAAAACTATGAATAAAAAAGTCAGAAACATTCATTTTGCTTCAGTTTTTCTTGTTAGAGCACAATGTAAATGTATGGACAAGTTTCAGTATATAAACAGTTTCAAATAAATAGTAGCTGATCTGTTTATAAGCTTGTTGAACACTAACTCTGCTTAACTGCACCTAGAAATACAAGATAAAAATGTTGTGCTGCATATGCTAATTAAGATCAATTTATATTTGCATAAAATGTAGAATTCTCACTTCTTCCCATATAGTGAGGCAGAAGACTTAGGGAAAAAAAAGAATTCTGATGGGCAGGTGTGAACATGAGCAGTCAACAAAAAACAAATAAACAACCACACAAACACTACAGGGATTTTTT
>VZRX01016555.1:123328-163870 GCA_013398075.1 Notiomystis cincta
AGGTAGGTGAGTCAGGTACTTAAAAATTTTTTTTTTTTTTTTTTTTTTGCTAAAGGGAAAGTAATAATCTTGTGCCACTATCTGAATGAATCAATTTGTTGGTAACGTCTATCGACCAATTAGTAATATATCTACTTTTAAATAATTTAAGCATCGAAACTTTATTAATATATGTTTATGTAATTTAGGGTGGGGAAAGAGAAAGAAAATTGAAGAATAATTTTGGAGCTACCTACAGAGTTTTTGGATTAGAACAAAGCTGTCCATTTTGTACACTGAAGTACTTAGGATAAATGTAGACTCTCGGCATGGTACCAGATATTTAAAACCCACTAGCTGCTTAGAAAGGAAGGAGTATCTCCACAAGAGCATATTCTCTGTTTTCAATCCTCCTGCTACAATTGCTAATGTCAGATAGGAGCTGAGTATAACACACTGTGACACATGGAGTTAAATGAAATTTTGCACTTATATTTGCCATCACAGCTCATCACCTCTGTAGTATTTTACTCCTGGATATTCAAGAGGATAATAGAAGGCAAGTACTTGTCAATATCTTAAAAGAGAGAGTAAATATTTTTTTAAAAAATATTAATTGTCTTGTACATGTTTTACTCTGGTTAATTTTCCCCTTTTCTTCCTATGACTACTATAGCAATTTGGGTATTTTTATGTTTTTGCTAGATGTAAGAGATCATCAGGGAATGTCACATGTGGCTCCCAAGGAGTGTTATACAGAAACACTCCCAAACGAGAGGAATTCTAACATTAATGCCACTGTCATAAGTATCAGACAACCCCTCTTGGTCCTCTATATTTTCAGAATTTTCCCAACAAATAATTTAAATGAAACTATTTTTCCACTGCTAATTAAGTTGACTAATGATGTTTTGCTTTTCAGAAAGAGTAAACTTCATGTTTTGAGAGCGGTGAAGACTTTGGCAGAGTCTGTCTTCTTCCTGATGCCAAAGTCATTGTTTATGTGAATAAATGCTGTGTTAAAATGTGTGAAGAGGCAGAACCAGGTCTTAAATCACTGTCATCCATCAACACCAGTGCCTGACTGCTTGTCTTTTCACTATCTTCTGTATAAAATCTCAATGACATACAAAGTAGGGTGGAAGGGAGGAAGAGTGCATTAAACAGTTCTCTATATTACCTATTTTGTGAGAAAAAAATCCAGTGGAAAATAGAGAGAAATTAGTTCCAAATCCATTTAGAACAGATTTCTCAATAAATAAATAAATAGAATCCTGAAAGTATATATACTTTAAGTGCTCATCTTAATTATATTTTGCTTCTTAATCAGACACAACAGGACAGATCCATATTTTCTGCCTGAACGACTTATTTTGTACTTCTATGGAGAAAAAATAATGAAGTAAGGCTTCCAAGACAAAAATACAGTTTGCATATCTCCATTAAAACAGATTTTTAAAAGTCTATTGCACATGAATAGAACTCACATCACCCACTATCCCACAAAATCAGTATGGATCATTGTGAACAAAAGCATTCAAGTGCGTTAAGAACATATGGTCACTAGAGTAAGGCAATGTACAAAACCATACCTACCAACCTTTCTAATCAAGTCCTTAAGTAAAAAAGTAATGTAGCCACTTCTGTTCTTTTCATAAGCTTCTACAAGACAGTAATATATACAGAAAAGCTGGTTGCTTATCTATTGTCAGCTGGAAAGGAACAAAAAAGCCAAAACCAAAAGCAGACATAATGAAATCTTCAGATATCAAATTTCCAAAGACTTGTTTTATTAAAAAAATATATCATAATCATGTCAGGAGTACAGCCTGGTTGTCTGTCACATCTCCACCTCTGTGAAGGTGAAGTGCCACGTGCTTTCTTGTCCTCTTTCTCCCTTTCACATGTGCACTTGACCCGCTGCAACCCATGAGATTCACGGTAATTGACACTGCCTGCGAGAGGTAAGAGGCACCACGAGTCCGGCTTTCCCAGCTGATGATCTCTCAGTCACTAATGGCTTCGGAGGTCAGGCAACTGGACTTTTGTATCATGCAACCCCAGCCTCAAAGGGAGGTCACTGGATGCTCTACTCCTCCTGCTGCTTCCCAGTGTCAGCAGCTCTGCACTTCATTTCTGGAGAGTGGCATTTGATGCATCACGCATGACGGATGGCTGCATTAGTGTCCGTGACACGTCGGAGAACGAAATGTAGGATGCCCTGATAGAGATGGCAGCAGCTTAGAAGCATGCAGGCTTTTTATTCTCTCTGACTTTGTGGCTTACTAAGATGCTGATATGAAGGCTCAGAAAGGAATCTCGGTATGCAGCTCAAAACCTCTTAAAGTTTAAAATGGATATTGTTTTTCCTTGGGTATTTTTGGTTGGTTAGTTGGTTGGTTGGTTAGTTGGGATTTTTTTGTTTGATTGGTTGGTTTTGGTTTTTTTTTGTTTTGGTTTTTTTTGGGGGGGGGGTGTTTTGGTTTTTTGGTTTTGTTTTTGGTTTTGTTTTTTATTTTGAGGGGTTGGTTTTTCTTGGTTGGTTGGTTTTGACACAATTATGGGTCCATCATAAAAGATGAAAAAAATCCCAAATCTGCAAAGATCAGAATCAGCCCTTTATTTAAAATTAAAACATTGGTTTATATTCACTTTGTAGATTTTCTTTTCATACAAATATTCTGAGTCATATCTGGTGCAACATTTTCTTTTGTTTTCCGTTGCTAAGAATTGCAACAAAGTACAAAGCATAAGTACTTTTTTTTTCACAAAAGGCATATTTTTTAATTCTCCATACCTATAAAAAGCCTAGTAACAAAGTCTTTGTAGACTTTGTATCTACTCAGCCATTTGTGTCATAAGCACTTTAATATGAGTTACCAGAATTGTTTTTAATTAAAGTTCAGGGACAAACCCACCATACAAACTCTTTTTATACCATTCTGCACTCTGTACACTTATGCTTTTTGAAGTATACCCAATTTAAATGGTACATTCCTGTCCTCTAAAACAATTAGCTATTTTTAGATGCTTTCAGGTTACAAAACTTTTTGTTTTCACTGACCAAAAACTCACATTTCTAGAGTGAAGCACAAGCACTGTTCAATAAAGCATAAGCTATGCCCCATCCTGCACCATACTACACATTACTCACCAGGGCAAAACAACAGTGCACAGAAAATATACGGCAGAAAGTGAAGGATGCTGTTCTGTTGATAACATTTTGATGGAATACCAGCACTCAAAATAAAATACACACTCAGCTCAACAGTGACTCATACATTTGAAAGTGAATAGGAAATTCGGGTAGGCAGAAAGTAATGATCAATGTGAGAATTTTACAGGAGGAAGGAACTTTACTGTTAAGCCCCGCTTAAAGTCTGAAAAAGCTTTGAAACATTGTGTGAATTACGAAAGTAAATTATATTCTCACACTTTTTATGTTAATAAACAGGAAGGGTAGTTAGCATCCTGTTGCTTTTTTCTAGTTGCAGAAATTCACAATTTCACCAAGTAGCAAGATAGAAAATCCTAGCAGGAAAAATAGAAAATAAAAGATTTATTCTCAGACTGTGGTCAATTCGTGCAATGCTGATGGTCTGTGAAACCGCACAAACAGATCACAGAGCACCCAGAACTCCATGATTCAAGAGAAACTTGCAGGTGGCTCACCTGTGTACTGACTGTGATTCACAACAACAGCCTATGATCAACAGTACTCAGGCCAGAGCATACCAGAGGCCTCTGCGCTGTGCTTTCACTTGGCTCTTGATTTCCCGCTTAAGTTCACAGCACGCACTCCTTTTTTCCTCAGAACACAGAAGAGTGATACGCTCTTCGCCATCTTCTTAAGCATAAGTTCCTGATATGTATCTGTACCACCCCCGTATCCTGCAAGAAATTTTGGCAAGGTTGAGTGGGGCTTTGGGCAACCTGGCCTGGTGAAAGGTGTCCCTGCCCACTGCAGGGTGGCTGGAACTGAATGATCCCTAAAGTCCCCTCCCATTCTATGATCCAACCCATGTCCCAATCCATTCTATGATTCAAAAAATCACCCTCACCCAAACCCAAAAACAAGCAAACAAGAAACAAAAACCAACCAAACCAAAACCCCACAAAACAAAGCAATAATCATTTTATAACACTAAGGGTTCTGGATTTAGGATTCGTATTTCAAGCTTTGATAAGAAAATGGATGTCCTTTGAGAACAGAATATATGGAAGTATTCTCCAAATACAAAGGAATATACAAGCAAAAAACTATTGATGTTTGACTCTTCTTTTGCATGTCACTTTCTCTGTTTTCAACTCACTGAACCATTTTCTAGCCTAATGATAAATTAAGAGAAAAGGTTAAAAAAATATATTTACCATCTAAATTCACTTAGAGAAGTGGAGCCCTTAGCTTTTTTTCCCCATCAAATAAAATCTACTTCAGAGAATAAAATTTCCTTGTGTATTTTTCACTTTCACAGTTTTTCACTGACATAAAAAAATTCAGAGGTTAGACAAAGAACATGAGGAAGGTTTATTCAATGCAACTGGGTTTAGATCCTGTCAAGCATGAAGGTGTTGTAACATAAAAGTAGAGGACCCTTGGAAAAATAATGTTTGAAATGGGAATGAGACAGTGAGATTGCATCTCTCTTCATTCTTTTTTCCGACCATGAAAATACAAAGAGGAAGGTAAAATAAAAGTGTTTCCAGAACAAATGTCTTCCATAATGTTTCTTACTCATTTTAGTGGATAATTTTAACCAGAGAGTTGTGACAGGCAGTGGAATATCCACAAAGATGGATCAACCTAGCAAGGCAAGGATATAAGTGTTTGTTTGGTTCTTTATGTCTCATTGTGCAAAACATTAAAGGTACAAAGACAATTTTACCATGAGTTCAATGGTTTAAATCCCTGTAATAGCAAAAATATTATTTGTATTAAAAATCAAGATTTTCTTTGAAACAGAACATCTAAGACAAGGCAAAAGCCTATAATGGACCCTGCTAATGTTACTTCTGGGAATCAACCTCCCACTCAGAGCATGGACAACCTCCAATCTATATTTCATTTCAAATTTACATCACAGTGAAGCGTAGAGTATCTCTGTCCTCTCTTTGCAATTTATTGCAGTCTTTGATTACTCGTACTGTCAATTTTTTTCCTAAATCTATTCATAATTTGCCTTGTTGCAGCTCATGTTCCTAGCCTGTAATATCTTTATGGTGCACCTCCAAGAAGAATCTGGCTCTACCTTTTCTGCATTTTCCTCCCAAATGTTTGAAACCAGCTTCCTTTCATTTTTTTCTTTTCCATAATGACAAAATAAGATAGATCCCTTAGTCTTTCCTTCTTTTTCCTTGAATATCTTATGTTCCAGACCCCTAAACACTTTGGTGGCCCTGCACTGACTAATTCCTTTATGCCAATATTTCTTGAGTACTGGGGAGACCAAAATGGGCACGATAGTTTGGATGCTGCATTCTTAGTGCCAAAGGAAGAAGAATGACTCAAGCCTACAGGCTACACTCCTTCTCACAGAGCTTATATTCTTCATGTCTGCCTGGACACACTCCTGAATAAGGTTTTGCTTGGCCACTGATACATCTCCAAGCCTTTTTTTTAAACTGGTTGCTAGCCTGTATGTCCCAAGCATTTGCAGGATGTTGCATTCAACTTTGTTAAACTTCATAAAATCTCTGCCAGCTTCCCCCAGTTTGATAACCTCTGCATACTGTTTTGCACTTCATCCCATTGTACGGGCCAGAAACGAGGACATTAAACAACATCAGTCTCCATATCAGCCCTTGAAAGTTACTAAGATTCATTTATTTTTCCAAACCTGATTACTATACCCTACATATCAGGATATACTGTGGCTGTAGTGCTACTTCAAGATGAAAATTAAGACACAAACTGTAAATACATTACTTTATAAGGAATCATTAAATACATCTAGAGGAGTTATTCATTTGGTCTCTAATTTGTCCCTGCTATGGCAAATACAGATTTTCTCAGTACTATTCAACATCTTTCCACCAATAAGAAATTACAGCCAATTTTTCAGCACTTGTTTCAGGAGTGTGATGTTCCATATACCTTTTTTTTGACAAGGTTCAAGCACCTTAGTGGATATACTCAACCAAAAGAAAGTATTATCTTTCCATAAGAATCTTTACTATATAGGATATGGGAAGACAGTTATTCATATTGTATTCCTATTCTAAGCATAAATAAGCATCCTCTACCTTTCACTGGTGATGAAGAAAAGGCAGCAGAATGATCAGTCTGAGCTAATAATTATCAACTAATGGTGTCACAGGGATTTGGGGTATCTCAGTTTGAGGGCAGAGTACTTTTTTCTAATGTTATGTATATATATTATTTATACAGTCAAGACTGGTTAAACCACAGTGTTCAATCATGGTTGATTTCCATCTTCATGTATTATATTCTAGACAAGCCAAGACTTCAATCACAGTTCCTAATTAGAATTAGGAGCACTTCCTCATGTGGGAAATTACTGCAGTGTGTCAGAGAACACTCATGGCAAACTTATGCTGCTGTTGGTAAAATAAAATGACTCCTCAGATGCAGAGTAAGCTACAAGTATGAAAACAGACTTTGTCAATATGACTGAAATTGCTCTAGAATATTCTGTTGAATTAACTGTGCTACTTCTAAGGAGCATTGTAGGCTTGACCTTCGAGATAAATTTTAGCTTTACAACCCTGTCGGGTTTTTTGTGTGTATACATACATCTACATACGTGTGTATGCTTTATTCAGAGCAATATTGTATTGTTTAATATTGGTAAAATACAAAAAGATTTTGAAAACTACAGTGTCAAATTAGAAAGTGCCTTCAGCATGATGTAGCATAGTTATAACACTTGCAAGTCCAGGTCAAGCATGAAAAATTCCCATGACTCCAGTATCTAACATGTTTTTAAAGTGAAGAAAATTTTAAAATTTATTTTAACTGATGCTCAGGTAAGAAACTGTATTATAATTACAAAAGTATTGAGCCTTTTATTTTTCTCCTTTTGTTCAGAAAACTCCAATTTTTTACATTTTGTGGCCTATTTCATTGCTGTGTCTGGTTAATTCAGTCATGTTTCATTACTCTATTGACATGGCAGAACATAATATTACTGGTACAACTGGATGTGTCAGAACAAAAATATGGTACAGCAGCCTGGAAAATTAAACAATTTCTTTTTGTTACATGTTTTAAAAAGGCAGAGATTTAATAAAGCTCTGAAAACATTCAGTTAAAATTATATTTAAAACTTTAAATTTGTAATCTGTTATGGTTCGTGTGCAAAACATTACATCTCCAGGCAAACACAGAGTAAAAGTGCAGTTTCTGCTTTGTTGTTAATAAGGGAAATACTCACACAGAAGTCTGGCAGGCTTCCCGTGCTTGGGAATATGTGACTTAAATCTGATCCATTCAGTAGGTCCCTGTTCAACATCTACTGAAGTCATGAGGCTTCATGTGATTGCAAAGGAAGAGAATTGCCTCTTCACACAAAAATCAACCTCAGCTGCTCTCACTTCGAGGCAGATGTGCTCAACGAGCTGCATGCAAAATTAAGGGAAAATAAAGAAATTATGTCACTGCAGGGATACAGTGATTTAAAGATAATGCCCAAAGTGGCACATCTTTATTGCTACCTATGTTGTGGAGGGCTCTTTGTCCTTTATCTTCAGGAAAAGTTGAAGAGTTGAAGAAACATGGGAGATGGTGAATTACTTTCTTGATGGCAGCAAAACAATAACATAAAACAAAAAAATGTTTTATTCAGTACACAATATTTGGGTTTCATGGAAATTGGCTTTTGGGAACTTTCTGCCTTTTCTTTCTGTCCAATTATTGTTAGATTTCTGAGAGACAAGTAAAAATTATGCTGATGGCAGAAACACTATAATACATGAACAAGAGGAATAATACACCAAAGGTGGCAGAGTCATGGTTACAGCAATGTTGCGTTTTCTTGTGTGACTGTAAAGTGACCTCATTTATGTGGGACCCTAGGTGGACAACATGCTAAAAACCTGCTGTTTCTGTTGTCATTCTGGATAAATCTCTAAATAGGATGCTTTTTACTTCAAAACTGTATCTTGGCAATGTTTTTATTGTATTTGCTGACACTATCCTAATCAGATCTTCTTAGCTAGCACTTTGCAAGCTAGTGAAAGTCAGGAGTCTTCTCTCATTTGAACTCTACTTATTGTACTGAGTTGATGTTTTGCTTTTTTTATAAAGACACTCTAGCATTTGCAAGTTTTACTCCATCTTTTCTTCTGGAAGCAAGCAAACAACAAACCTCAAGTATTTTACCAAACAATGAACAAATTAATTTTTCTAATGAATACTCTTCAACAAGACTTGGCTTCCTTTTGCTTTGCTATATTGCAACCAGTGTTGGAGTTACAACCAACACTGGGGTTTTGCTGGAGCCACAGACTTCCCATGAACAATTCTTCTCCCAAGTTATTCATTTGTATTTGTCAGCAATCCTACTGACCTCAAGACAACTTCTTGCCTGGAATTCATCCTGTGGAGTTTATATTGTCAAAATTCTGTTCTAATATGGATGCCATAAAAAATTAAAACTTTGAAGAATATGATTCTTTCATAAATGCCAAGGTAGTTTTAGTTGAAATATACTGTCTGTAAGATGTACTGTCACTCTAGGAGATTTTTGTCTCAATAAGTTAGTAGCCTGAGCCAAATGCTGTGAAGATAGTGGCACAGTATATTCCAAAAAAGATGATGAAAATATACAGCAAAGCTTGATGCATGATTTGCCCATACGGTATTTTCAATAAAACTGTGAAACACAGTCCAAGGTTCGTACTAATTTATTTGTGTCTCATGGACAGAGACACTAACTTCAGTTTCCAAAAAGTGTGTTTATTGAGAATACAGCAGCCAAAAAGATATAGTCACACACTAAATACTGGTGTATTAACTATAATAAGGAGCTCCATTATGAAAATCACAAGGTTAATTGCATTTCAAGACCATTATTTTAAAGTAATTTCTTTGTGTCTGGTTATCTATACCCAAGAGAAGGGAAAATAAAAGGTAACTGAATTATAGAAAAAGGTGCTGTATTAGATAAGGGTTCAAATCTGGACTGTGATTTGGAAACAACCTTCATGCCATTTAAAATTTGTTATGAAGATACTGCTCAATAGGAAGATTATACTGCTGACTACCTCTACATGTCACTGCTTATGTTAAAAGCAGGAATATAATAAACTTTAAAAATCCCAAGTAAATATACTATTCTAGAAAGTCACATAAGGACTGTGGAGTTTAAAGTTGGTCTGTGGTAAGCATACAGATGCAAAAAGCCTTTCATGAAATGGCAATGTCCTGCTTGTGACCAGTGAATAATCAAGGAACAAGAAAGAAAATTTATCTGCAACTTCCACAAAAACCGTGAACTCAACACATCTGGAAGTAGAATATTAAGAAGAAATGGATGGTATCTATGAAACAGGCTGAGCAAAGTGATATTGGGATTCATATCCAGGAGATAAAATAAGGGTAGGTAGCCTTGTGAAGCAGGTCTAGACCACAAAAGTGATAACACCCTCTGATCATCTCTAGACCTCCTGCTCTTTTCCATTAAACTTCAAGAACTGAACCAATAAAATGTTTTTTGAAATGAAATTTAAAATATTAGTAGCTGCAGATGACATTTGGAAAGATTAGATCCAAATTAATTGAGGAGCAAAATATTCTTTGATTTTAAATCTGAGGGTTTTAATTTATATAAGCCTTTTTAAAAATTTCACCTTTTGGCACTCTTTTGATCTAAAGGATGACTGTGCTTGCTGAGTTCACTGTAGCCCAGTTCAACCCACAGTGAATTCAATTCTTATCTCAGTACTCTCCTTCCCCTCTAATTAATGTAAAAATCCACATAAAATGTATACTGTGTAAATGCTAGATGCTAGATTAGAACACTCTTTTATTCCCTATGATTTATAAGAAAGGATAACATTCTGCTGCTATGACCTGCTTCTGCAGGTGAGGGTAACTGAGGTTCTTGTTAATAGATCACTTGGGGTGGATGAGAGTGAAACAGAACTCAATGAATGGTGTTTATTTATATATGGCAGGTTTATTTCAGAACAATTTGGTTGCAATGGAAAGGAGGTATGTAGCCATTTTGGTTATTATCTAAAGAGATATAGCAAGTATAAAAGTATTGTTTAAGAAAATACATATGGAGAAGAAAGAGAAAGAAAGGACCGGAGAGGAAAGATATCACCATCCATGGATCCAGGGGCAAGACTTGATTGTTGCAGTTTCAGTGTCTCTTGGTTGAGGTGATGGTCACAATCTTGATCCATCAGAATTGGGGGAAGACAACAAAACAAGGAAACACAAAGTTCAATGGGTTATACACACTCAGGTTCAGGTGGGAATGCCCAGCAACATCTAGTGGTGGGGGGAAGCTTCACAGTGTCTGATGTAACACTGCAGATCATCCACAGTCCTCTGCTGGAAGGCTCTAGAAATGAGCCTGGGAACAGTTAGGGATCTTGGATGGGTTATGAATCCTTCCAGGACATGACAGCTGCTTCTCATGTCAGTGTTATGCCCCATCAGAAGGGATGAACACCTTCAGGCCTACTCCTGAATGTGAATGTCCTGATCCTTGCCCTGGGGGGGGAATTTTACACCTGAGGCAGTTGTGTAAGGGAAGACATTGGCATGATTAAAAAAAAAAACATTTTCCCACCTCTGCAGGATCCTCTTCTAAGTTTTCCCTTATCTAGCTAAAATGCCAGTTTGTTGCTAAACAAAGGCTGGCTTGGCATTGTCATACTCTGGTGGTGGGTGTGCATCCCTGCCTCACCCGAGCCCTTCTTGTGCAGATCAGAGTTTTCACCATCACACACAAAAACCTCTCCTCCTCCCCTTGGGCTGGGGCGTGCAAACCTGGCCCCATCAAAGCACCCTCTGCTTTTGCAAATGGCCAATTGTTTGAGTCATTAACCCTTAACATTTCAGCCTTCTGCACCTGACATACCTCGGAATTAAGGATACCCACCCAGTTTTTGTAAGATGATTGCAGTTGGATGAGTACTGTGGCAATGCATATCCTAGTCAATCACCTTCCCTTTTTTCACTAAAAAGAAGAAAATTATACCAGTAAAGGATAAACCGTGCAATTACAGGAATGCTGTCCAAATCCTAGTAGCTAAAAGCTGTTATTCATAAACCATTCACCAAAGGACTCTGTCCCCCTACCATCTCTTAGATTAATTTTTCTACAACTAATTGGCAGGAACTGCTTTATTATTTGAATTAATTTGGTTCATTATTCTTCAGTTAATTAGATATTAATTTAAAATCAATTTGGCTGGAAACAAAATACTTTAGCTAACAAAATATTAGATAATATTTTATCTTGCATTAAAAAGTTATAAAAGTTGACCCTTCCCATTACAGGCCAATGAAAATTTGATGGGCTGAGTTGGCTAGAAGCTGTTCATACTCTTTCAAAGTTAGTTACAAATTAAAACTTTGTTCACAACAGCGTTTTAAACAACCTCCGAGAACAACCTTTGAAGATTGTCCACTTTTTTGTACTTTGCTCATCAGAAAGTCTTCTTTCTATACCCCTTTTCTCCCTATCAAACAGCTTTTGAGAATTGACTGGTGACTGGAAAGAATGTGTAGGTAAAGTTATGCTCATTTTTATCCTTATATTTCAGGCTTTCACAATGATAAGGTCAAATTAGGGAGGTGGGAGCAGAATTCCTGTCTCTCATTCCCTTGCAGGCATGCTGGAATGAGTAACAGAAGATGTCCAACCTCTTCAGAACTTCAAAGCACCTCCCCCTTGTGAATGTCTCAGTCAATTTTGAATAGGTGGTACATGGCTGTGAATAAAGAATTTTTCATCCACATATTGGCTATTGTAAAGTATTTGTTAGATGTCCTGCGAGAAGGATTTCAGGGCTGTGTATTGTTTGCATTGTGCTTTTGCTGATCAGTTCTGATAAATTCTGGTTACCTATGATCTGGTTTTGTCTCTTGACTCTTATGACATAAATGGTGCTTTTTAAGCTATTAAATACAAAAACCAGTAATACTCAAGTTCTACTCTTCAAAGAAGTCTGCAATAACCATCAGCATGTTTAGGAAGAAGAAAGTCCTAAGTGCTGAATTATTCAGAATTACACATCCTGACATTATTCCAAGATATTGTATATTACAAATCAGATTTTTACTGGCAGTAGTTAGGTCTTACTTGCATAACTAAGGAAATTTTAACAACATTTTTGTGAAAAAATTAATTATAATATTAATGATTTTTGTACCATTGCATGTATTTCACTTAGTGTTATTTCTTACAAAAAAAAAGAAAGTAGGATGTTAGGGAAAGGCCAGTGATGAGATGAGAAAAACAGATACTGTACTGTCTAGCACCTAAAATGAGAAGTTCTGAGCTCCCCCTTTCTGAAGCAGTAACCCTTTACCTAGGAGTAGATTTTGGGTTCTTAATATTAGAAGAAAACGAAGCTTAAACTTGTGGTAGTGAAAAAATTGCACAATTTTTAAGTGGTTTCAGATATTGTTTGATATTATTTCAGGGGTTGAAGACCTGCCAATTCAAAACTGTAGTACTAATCCACCTGTCAAAATTGTACAAAACTATTGAGATCTTCAACAAAGAAATGCAATGCATATTTTTTTTTCTTGGGTTAAATGCACTGTGAAATTTATGAGGTGTGTAAAATTTTGCATTACAAGCTTTATAGTCCAACAAAGACATTTCATGTACAAATCTATTTGAAGTAGATAATAGCATCTGCCATGATATACACTGCTGAAGAGAAATGTATGCTTTTAAACATCAGGAAGAAAATTAATTTTCCTGTCTACAAGAGCTTTGGGGAAACATAAATGACACTTCATCATGCTTGGTTGTATTTTTTTAAATGTAATTCAAACATTTTAACAAGTAAAAATCAAATGTAGGGTTTTTTTATCTACATTTTCTAAGGTGATTATATTCCCATTAGAGATACCTGGCATTCACAAAAGAGTGTTTTCAGTTAAAAATCTGCATTTAAATTTCAAAATAAAATCAAGATTCTCATGTGATTTCTCTCTAAATATTACAGCATATGGCAAGCCTTTTTATGACAATTGAAAGTTTCAGAGGTCCAAAGGCAAATAGAAACATCCAAAATTATTATTTTAATATATATTTTCCATTGCTTACATTTCAGTTTATATTTTTTAGATTTCTCTAGGCTAAAATTTATGCTCTCTTTATGTCATGGGTGGCTGCACAATACGCATCTAAACAGAATGTGATCTGCTGTTCATAAATCCAAAAGAAAAGAAATTTTAAACATTAACCAGAGGATTTCTTCCTACTTGAATTTATTAAGCTCATGTATGGAATAAAGCAAGGAAACATCTGTTTTCTGTTTAGGGTCAAATTAATTTTTGATAGCTATAGTCTTCCCCTTAGAAAAAGATACAAAGTTAACTTGAATTAGGAGTATCCTGATGAAGGCAAGGCCATTTCTAGTTCTAATATGAGTAACAAATCTTATTAAAAGCACCTGGAGATTGTCAAACATATTATGTACTCTTGTATTAGATGTAGTAACCATTTTTGATATTGAAACATACACTCTGAGTTAAATCATCTAAAGCCTTAGGAACAGATTCCACATCATTAACTTATTCCTCTTTCCTTGGACATTTTGACCTGACATCCTCTTGTGCTCTGTTTGAGAAGATCAACTTTACAAATTTTATTGTTTTAAAAAGTCCTTTCCCCTTCTGAGTGATTAAGAGATGAAGTACGCTGTAATGAATAGAAAGTTGCAGTCTCGGCGTTTCAGTCTGGCAACTGCAAAACAAAACTAAACAAGATGTTTCACAGGAGTGGCTCTTCTAGCGTCTGTAAAGGCATTGATTAACTTCTTTCCATTAACTTGTGACCTCAACATTAAGCATAAATAATGCAGGGACAGCTGTCAACCACTAAAATGTGGTTCCTTCTTCTTCCTTACCTTCCATTCTCCAAGTGGAAGTTTTCACATGAAGATCGGTAAAGGAAATACACAGCATAGTCTTTATGTAAGTTTGCATGGAGTATGAATGAGCATGTGTGTGCTTAAAAATAGCAGAAGAAATGTCACAGCAGGGTTTAGACAAGCAGTGAACGTGCAACTAGTCAAGAGACTGAAAACAGCCACCCATGGATAACAGCAAGGCATCGAGCTGAGTGTTGAAGATAAGCTGCACAAGAGCTAAATCCACAGCAGAGCTGTGGGGTAATCTCAAAGCCATACTGCTCAGCATGGCTCTATGCCTTTGTCAAAAGCCTTAAAGGCTGCAAAGAGCAGTGCCACTCAGGATGAGCCTAGAAAATATGAAGATGAATCAAGGTGAATAATTTCTTGTCCTCTATTCCATCCTGTGTAATAACAACCAAAATATTAGGACATACATGTCTCATATTTTTGCATGTGAGTATGAAACTGTGAGTGTGAATTTGGTATTTTCTATGAGGAAAATAATCTATTTCCTTCTGTACTATCTCTTTTTAATTTAGTACATTATTTAAACATACACATAGTGTCAGGTGGATAAACCTGAAGAGTTATGATATAAAAGGGTTTTTTTTGCTGTCCTCATTGAGTTCTGTGTCACATCCTCAGCAGGATTTACTTATACCTTAACTGCACTTGCAAAATTAATTCTTTCAGTCCTTGCTTCTCTAGACTATCAAGAGTGGAGAACAATTCCATGACAGGAAGAGGACAATGTTTAAAATGCAGGTTCCCATGGAAGAACCAGGAAGAGTTGTTAGACGAGTGGTAGTACTTGTAGTGGTTGCTTGTAGTTCCAATTCAACACAGAATTCTCATGCCCATGTACTTTTTATAATTACTCTGAAATTCTTGAGTAATCCATTTTTCTATCATCAAAATATATGGCTAACTATTAAATGTTTAAAGCTTTGTGAACTGAATTGTTTAGGAATGAAAATGAATCAAATTGAAAAGCTGTTCAGCACTTAAAGGCCAGAGGACTTTTCTTTATAACATGACATTGCTCAATGAGCTGCTCCACAGAGAGTTTTAAGTGCTCTTTTTAAGCATCATCTATAGATTATTGTCAAATAAAAAAAATACTTTATTGGAAAGATCACTGATCTGTCAGGTAAAATTGAGTTTCATCCATTCTTTCTGTCTCAATATTTGGTACTTTTTTCCTCCTAGCAACAACAGGATCAATGCTTTTAGTAAAGTTTACCTGTTTCTTACTCAGCAGTGATGCAGTTTTCTGCCTATGGAATTAATTCTTTAAAATTACAAACCTACAAAACAATTCTTAAACAAATCCAATAACTGATAGAGGACTCACAGGGGAAAAAATACCAAGAAACAATAAAACTGATGATATGAATCTGATCAGAAGCAGAAACATACATACTTATGAGTGTTCTTATCACTTCAACAGAAAGTCATGAAGTGCTATGAATTGCAGGATAAGAAAGCAGAGAAATTGCAGCTTATTGCCTCAGATAATGCATTACAAACAAAATCTTCAGAAGAAGGTATGTAGTTTTTTTTTTTTTTTTTTTTTTTGCATTACCCAAATTACCTGTGAAATTCTTACTCCTAGAAGAATATTTTTGAGAAGCAAAAATGGCCTGGTCTACTTTAATAACGCAGCAGCAAAGCCATTGCTTCCATGTAATAGAGGAAAGAATTTTGTTCAAAAGTATACCTAAGTTTTTGTTCTTCTAAAAGTTCTGTAATCTTTTCTTACAAAAAAATTGATAATGGTTAGTATATTTATTTCTTTATATTTATGGCATTCATTTAAAAATGGGCAAGAATATTGTTTCAAGCATTGCTGCAATGAAGCTTTCACTCAATCACATGGCTGATAAATAGCTTTATAAATCTCGCAACACACTCAAGGAAATAAAAGTTCTTCAGAGACCTTTTCTTAAAAGCATTACTGCCACATCTAGGAGGACAGCAATAGATGTTTGATATGACTCAATAAAATTTGTGTGACAGCTTCAAACAGGAAGTGCAAGAAAACAGTTTCTGTGAATGATGAATGTGAAAGATTTTAAGATATTGTCAGAGCAGCAAGAGCGACATCCTTTTTCACAGAAATTGCAAAAGCTCAAACCTTGCACAGTCAGAGTGAATCAGAACCTCTAGTGTATGGCACATCTTCATTCAAAGGTATGATTCCAAGTTAGCAGTATCATGAAATGAAACAGGTATGAATAATGCAGACAGCAAATGAGTAATTAACATGCATTTTATGTTTATTAATCTCTCCTCTGACACATCATTAGGGGCATTCTTGAGCTTTTGCCGTTTGATTTTACAACTCTTGCCAGGAAGTACATTCTTTGGGAAGTTCTCTCTCATCTAGAGAATCTGCTTTGGAACACCTACACACTTCACAATACAAAATCAGCATCTGCTGCTCAGCCAGCTCTGTATATTCTTCATTATTGGCACTTTGAACCTTCTCATGTCAAGCACCCCAAAATTTCCCATTCAAGATTACACTTTCTGCAGACTGGTGCTTCCTCTTAAATGATCTGCTTATTCCCTGCCATTTCCTGCCTTACCCTACCTTCACTCCTAGCTTTTAGCTTCAGTCTCTTTTCTCAGCACTACTTTTTTTTTACAAGGTTTTTTGCCAAGCTTCTCATCTGTTCTCCCTTCTGAACTGCTCTCTGCTCACCAGCACACCCACAAAGGTACTGGACGACCTTTGATCTGCCTGCTTTGTAAAAGATAATTTCAACATTAAGCTTATTTGTATTTTAAACCCACAAACTGAGAGCTTATGAAGTAACTGTATTGATTACAGTGGTATTTCTGCTAGCTTTTTTAAAGGTGCACTTTCTTCACAATGTTTAAAGTTCTCACTAAAAATCCTGCTGGGGTTATTAAGATAGTTTTTAAAGAATTTGACCTCATTTGACCGTTCTTAAAGAAATTAAAAGGAAATACTAATCCTGGAGGAAAATATTAAATAAATATAATATTCTGCAGAATGCATTTATTGTTACACTCCTTTTTGTAAAAATGTAAGCATACTGTTAGTTCATCTGAAGGTCATCAGTATCAGGAATGCAAATGCTTCACAGTTTTTATAAATCTCTAAGTTGCCAAGGTGCTTCTGCAATACACAGAAAAATTACTGACCCTCACAAGGCAAACACTTTGGCAATCAGTTTTAAGTCACAACCTGTTAATATTGCCAAATATGTTTGTCTTATAATAATCAGAGTTTTAAGACTTAAAAAGATATGCCCATTGAGAAGACTTCACCAAATAAAGCAGTTTGTGCCAGAACAGTAACAGAGGAGAGAATTACACAAATACTCATACTATCCATCATATTCTTTAACTGGCAAATTCTGACATAACAGTTTCAGTTCTTCTGTCCAAGTCACAGGAGTAGGAAGAGTAAATCGTTAAGAGATAGTGACTGGAGACAAAATTGTGGGTTCTAGAGGATGCACCACAAGATCCACAAAGAGAAAACAATTTAAAGAAACAGTCCCTCAGTCATAATACTGCACTAGATTGTGTGGTGTGTTCTGCGTCCTTGTCCTGCTCTCTGGCACAGCCCATAATCATCCCACTAAGATATTTGTTGCATCCAACACTAGAGGAGCCTCTCTTGGTCTGGTAGACTCCTTGTTTTTCAAGGAGAGTACAATGTGACTTAAGGTGACTTCAGTTTTCTATTTCCCCTCACAAGCACTAACTCCACACTTCTTATATAAAGTGAGTTGGTATTTGATATCCACTGTCACTGGAGCTACCTCTCCCTACATTAATATCAGGTTTTGTTGCCTCTCTTCTCTTTCATTTATGATTCCTATATCATTTTCCACTCCTCACACCTTTTCACAGCATGTTTAACAACTTTCAGCAACCTGGTCTAGTGAAAGGTAGCTTACCCTTGGCAGTGAGGTTTGAAAGAGATTATATTTAAGGTCCTTTCCAGCCCAAGCTTTATATGGTTCTATGATCTTCATTTATGATAATTCCCCAGAAGTCTGTTTTGTTGTTTTCAGAAACAAAGAGCTTGGCTGTAGCAAACACAGAACTTTTGTTCAGATTATTCAGATCATTACTCAAGAGTTCTGTCAGAGACCATTCTGTGCTTGTTCAGATTTCCTGCATAAGATAGCCCTTTATGATCTGGGATTCTGAGATTGTCATTAAAATAATAATGTTTTATTGATCCCATGGTTCCTTTATTTACCTTGCTGTTTCCTGTTTTTAATTACAACAATTGAGAAACTGTCTGAAGTGTTTCATTTGTCAGACAAAATAACCCCAGCTGTTTGGAATTAGAGCATTCAGAAGAAAGGTGGATAAAAAGTGTAGGCTGGTGTTTTTTCCCCACTAAATTTTTCCAGTAGATAAAGATGTTATATTGAAAATTGCTATTAAAAAACAACAACAACAACAACAACAGAAAATAAATAAATAAAAAACCCAAACAACAACGAAACAATAACAAAAAAACCNGGAATTAGAGCATTCAGAAGAAAGGTGGATAAAAAGTGTAGGCTGGTGTTTTTTCCCCACTAAATTTTTCCAGTAGATAAAGATGTTATATTGAAAATTGCTATTAAAAAACAACAACAACAACAACAACAGAAAATAAATAAATAAAAAACCCAAACAACAACGAAACAATAACAAAAAAACCCAAATAAAACCCCCCAAACCACCAACCAGACCTGTAAATAATGCTAATAAAAGGATAAGTGTAAAATAATTTCAGAGGAAGTATTGTGGATTGAACCATATTTGCCAGTGTATAAACTTAATAGAAGTACTACTTTTGTTGTCACCTTTCATGTGGTCTCTTGACACTGCAATTTCTCCTATTCCAGGCTCCCTTCATGCCAGTGCTTCTGCTCTGGCCTTTGGTGTGACTGTCACTCCTGCATTACAGGTGCTGGTGAGTAAAGCAGCAACGACACCCAAGAGAGTGAGAAAAGAAGACAAAAGTAAACAAAGCAGAGATTTCATCAGGCACTGGATTAACCTCTTTTTTTTTGTCAGGCAAGACTTTTTTGACAATGATCAATTATACACAAGAAATTATGATAAATCTGTCATCTCTTTTCCATTCATTTCCCCCTTCTTCACTTCACAATGACAGAAAACAGGGAGCTGCTTAAAACTTCAAGAGGATGCAGCTGGCAGATAGCTGAGCAAGATGTTTCTGAAGAGTTGCTTATTTTCTGAACAATAGTCTCAGGTCAACTGAAATTACTTAAATTAATCTAAAAAAGGAGATTCTTAAAAAATTCCAAAATGATTATTTGAAAAATTCCAAATGAATTTGAATAATGAGCAATTTTTGCAGTATTGTGTTCTGATAGCTCCCCTTTGACATGTTCCTGAATTACTTTTGTGGTGAGGCAGGGAAGAAATCCTGTTCTACATTTTATTTATTTATTTAAACTGGAAGAATATTCTGTTTGCTTGGATACACTTTAAACAAATAACTGAATGATAATTATTCACTCTATAATGGTTTGTGCAAACACACAGAAGTGAGGAGACATATGAGAGAGGCAAGAGCTGGCAGCAAGTTGCTCCAGAGCAGGGCCTACAGCTCACCTCATCACCAGGCAAGGAGTGAGCAAAGGAAAGGGGTGTAAGGTGCTTAGAGATGGTTTAGCTACAGATGTTCTGTTCCCTGTGCTTTCAAAACCATTCCATATGGTTTGGACAAATCATTATGAAGATAGTTTTCCAAAATTATTTAAGTGATTAAGTAAAATATTTGCCTCTAACATAATTTTCAGTTATTTTATAAATAAATTGGTACCTAAGATTTTATTCTGTCTTGTTGCATTTTCTGTACAAGAAAGTCCCACAGATTCAAATATTTTGTTAGCCTGGTACTGTCAGCTTTATTCATGGAAGAGCAACATGAACCCCACTTCATGCTGAGTACTTTTAAGGAGTCAGCAAGTTATGTATTCCTCTTGTGCAATACCTTTCTTTTTCCTTGAAGTTATTTCCTCTTTCTACACTAAATTCCAGTTAGATGCAAAATGGCTTTATAGAAATGACCAAAATATTATTTTAACTCTCTGGAAAGTGTCTTATTCACAGGGCTACACCTGAAAAATATTTTGGACACACTGAGCCCTCCTACAAAAATTGACCCCTAGTCATGGAATTCCTAAAGATTGGCTAGGCTAAAGAGAAATGCCAAAGACAACCACTCTTTGATTCAGTAATCAGCACTTTCACTCAGATGGAAGGATCTGGGATTAACTGGTTGACCTAATGGCTGTGTCTCAGTATGGGAAACAGTTCCTGCAGTGAATACATCAACATTTCTTAGTGAGAAGAACGGAAATGAAAGTCATTCTCTTTTGGTAGGACATAAGAAACACTAATTAGCCTTCTAATTCAATTCCTGTTTACATGATATTTTTTAAATCTCTGTCAGCCTAACTCTCCCCTCTCAGCCCACGAGGAGCACTGATGTGTCACCTGGTGCTGTGGATCCATCCAGGCAGGCAGGCACCGAGCAAACAACTCTGAGCTGTGCTGGTGATCATGAAAAGATTCCTTCTGTTAGTTCAACACTATCTAGAACTCCACAGTTCTTTTATGTACTCACCTCATTTAATTGCAGTTTCCTCAAAATGATGAAATCTACATAATTCCTGCTGAAATAGATGCTAAAAAAGGTTCCTCTCAAACCAGATTCTTTTCTGAACCCATTATCTATTAAAACAAATGTAAAAGAGTGTGAAAGTCAGTTGGGGAAGGGATGAGAAAGTAGTATGCAAATAGCATAAAACAAAACTAAATTTTTTTCACATGTAATTATCTGAAATAGTTGAAATATAAGAAAACATTTCAATTAAACTATGATGGATCTCTTCAATGTGATTGTATGGTGTTAGTCACAGAATGGATCAGCACTAAAAACTTGAAATTTTTGTACTTTCATATCAGCCTTTATTATTTTTTGTGAAAGGTAGACTCTCACTAGACTCAACCCATTAAATAAAATTATGCATGGATTTTCTCCATCTCTTTCAATCAAGTGAGTATATTCACATCAGTGTTGAAATAGAAAATGAGTTTTATAGTACAAGGGTAATGATATGATAATTGTTTCTTATGAGTATATAACCTTGAAAGATAAAATAATAGGGGAATCTCTGTGTTCTGAAAACCAATTTTGTGTCAACTTTTTCGTGGCAAACATTACTGCTATCCAATGTAGCACAATGTTTCTTTTGTTTAAACATGTTTTCACATACCATTAGATATAATTTCCTTACTTCCTATGAAGATTTTTGGTTTATTGCAAGCTTTAAATTTACAATTCCCTCTGAATATTCAACAAGTTTTTCCTGGAATGATATAAACAAGCTTTATACAAAATATTTTCATCCTTTTTCTCAGTTTATATTTCATGTCCTTTATTTAATTTATCCTTACACTTTAGAAAAGATACTGAATGGAAGTTATTTAACAGCAGAGATGAAAGTTTGAACTTATTTATTTACATATATCCTTTTCCCCCTGAAAGATTGGATTCATGTATTTTGATCAAATATTAATAAGCTGCACATCTGCACATTCATTCTGAATCTTAGAAGATATAGCTTGGATTTCTGGAAGCAGGCAAATAAAACGTTTAGCTCTTTTTCACAGTACATCAAGAGAATAGCATCATTTTTAAAAAGAAGGGTGGAAAAAAAGCCTGGGAAATGACACACGTAATTCACATGGATTTTTTTAAATTTAAAAAAAAATTCTATTTTTCACAATGTACAAAATTAATATATTCACAGTGTTTGGGAGAATTACTATTCCTGCCTGTGAACAGGAGTGTAGTTCATAGAGGTAAGGCTTTTTTAGATTGCTAAGTTCTCTTTGAGTCAGTCAGAATGAACCAACATGAAAGTGCTATAATTTGCATCTGTTTACTTTAGAACTTAATAATCATGAAGATAAAAGCCAAAATTGTAGTTCAGAAATTGAAGTTGTCTGGTCTTCAAATCTTCACAGAGTCCTAGTTAATTAAATAACTGTGTCCTCTTATCTTTAGTAGGCTAGTAATTTAATACAATAATTTAGCAGAAAGTTAAGTGAGACTACAAATATTTGGTGGAATTTAAATATCTCTTTAACCTAAAATTGGCTGTTACAGGTAATCACATTAGGTGTTTTTCCTAGTTGTATTCCTGCTATGCTTAGGTGCAAAAAGATTAGGGAACTTCTCTGTGAAATGGGTCTTATGAACTTGAACAATGTAGTATGTTTCAGAGAGACATACTAGATTATTGGCATGAGAAAGATTAGGTTTATTCATATAGTCTCCTTTTTTAAATAGATCAGCCACAGCTGAATGAAAGGCAGCTTACTGTCAACCTCTGCTGTAATCGTTGAAGGTATTGGAATGAGTCCACAGTCAGTTTCTTTTAAAGCAAGAATAAACTAATCCATTCTGTCAAAAATAAGGATACTAATTACTTTGAACTCTCAGCATGAAGCAGGTAATGAAAGGAATGGAGGAATAAAAGAGGAGAAAAACATGACACAGGAACAAAGTGTAGAACTGTCACTGAAATCTGATTTAGGACCCAGGAAGCTCTGGGCTTTGCAATTGGTATATCTGCAGAACACAAAGTGGTTCCCAGAACCATGCCCACTCTTTCCTGGGGTATTTCACACATGTGCACACGTGCAGCTCCATGTGACATCAAGACAAAGGCCTGAACTTAATGCAGCTCCCAGCAAAAGGTGGTCCATGGTCCATACCCTGACATAAATTATCATCTGCCATTAAATCTTGATTTTCATAGTGTAGGAAAGTCATGCATTTTAACTTTCCAAGAGAAATGTCATTCTGGCATTTTTCTGGCAGAACCTATTGCCTAAGCTTATCCTGAAGTACAAGATGTTCCTAAGAAACTTGTAATAGTTCTGTTTGTACTGAGAGATTTTTGTTCCTTTGAAAACAACCAGTAATAATAATTTATTTATTTATTCAAATCACAATGCAAAATCTAGCTTTTAACCTTGTTTTATATTTCATGTACAATTACCCTTTTATGAGTTTTGCCATCTAAACTCTCATATGGTGACAAAACAAAGACCAAAGGATGCTAAAAAAGATACCAATAAAATGGATATCAGAAGAACAAAGCTAAAATAATAGCTTTGGGTCCTAAAGTCAGATCTCACAATAACCTATACATTCTGAGGTTATATGCTAGCTATCATAACTTGCAATAGCTTCCTGCTGGACTACAGAATGAAAGGAAACCAAATGGTTCCAGTCTTTTTTACATGCAGCCAGAAAGACATTCATATTAGTGTTAGAAACATTGATAAAATTTAGATAATAATTGCCTAGCTCCAACAAAACCCCTCTTTGTTAAGATTATAGAGAACAAACTTACTCTTCAAGGCATAGGTCCAAAGCATTGTCAGCTGGGGATGAAAGCGAAAAAAATTAAGTGTTAAAATATATTTTTGCAGAAAGATTTTAAGTTTTACTACAAATATGATTTACATTATTGAAATATATGAGCACAGAAAGATGTTTAGCCCTGAAAACAGAATTTCTTGCTTCTTTCTGTTGAGAAATATTTTCATCCAGGAAGTATACTGACATAAATTGAATACACAATAACTCTACCAAATACAGATTGTTATCAAATGGAAACATAGTCCATCTATCAAAATACAAAATACTGATACTAGTGGGGTTTTTCCTTTCACTTCTTCGTTTCTCAGTTATTCTCAAAAAGGTTATTTACATTCCTGCAATTTAATTATCAGTGCCTCAACAGGAAATATGTGTCAGTACAATTTAGAAATAAAAGTCAATGAAATACTAAATACCTAGATACTCTAGATCAGTAACAGAAGGTGATTAGAGTGAGCTTGAAGAGAAGCCAGTATGTAAATGACATTGTGAACAAATTTTTAATAACCTTATATTTCATCAAGACAACATATGGTTTCACATGGATTTCAGGAAAAAAAAAAAAAGAAAAGTGGCCTTTGCCATTATTATTGCATGGCAAGGTGCCTTTTTATAGTCACACTTTATCTGGTAAATGTGTGATGCAGGATTCACATTAATTATTGACTGACATGGAGAAGGTAAGCATACAAGCAGTTACTGCTTTAAAGGATTTGTGTGCATTACATGAGTGAATGGCCTGCAACAGTCTGAATTCGGTGAATTTGTCCTGCTCTTCTGGCTTAGAGATGGTAGCTGACACATCACTAGAAGTGACAGAAAAGAAATAGATAAGCAGAAATACTGCTACTAATGTAAATGTTTGTGCTAGCAGTTGGGGTATTACTCACCAGTGAAAACCCATGTGTTCTTTTACACATATTTAACAAAACAGCTTCAACTTTAAGCCAAAATCTTTTTTCACATATATGTTCTTTCCTCATTGAGCACTGCCTCGTTATCAACTGTGACCACATTTTAAAATAACCTTTTATTATTAAAGATATTATTAATATGGGAAATGTTCACTGCATATGGAGACCACAGCTAGAACTGTTCTAGCCTCAAAATGAAGAAAGGTGTAACTGCAAGTGTTAAATGTGAATGTGTGGATAGATGATTTATCAGTTTAATCAGTCTCAAACCAAGACGTATCAGTTGCTTTAAGTCAAATGAATATATAATAGCATTTTTAATGTACTGGCTAGTATCTCTAGTACTATTAGAATAGCATGGTAGGATCTATGTCTCCAGATCAAAGAATGTCAGGAAAAAAGAGATAGGCTCTTTCTCAAACACAAAATAAAATGAGATATTAATAACCACAGAGGCAACAAGAACAGCTGATGCACATAGTGCTTGTTACTAACCAATGACTTTGTATGTGGAATAACTTATTAGAAATCTTGAAATTTTTTAAGAGCAAAGAGAAAAACTGACCCATTTCAAATATCCTCTCGCTGATGTGATTCTGTAGTCAAGGCCTTGTGGGAAAATCAAATAGCAGAGTGATGAACTTTGCATTTGAACTTCAACAAATCCAGAAGGTGATTGCCTGTGAACAATGAAAGTTGTAATAGCAAAACAACCCAAGCAAAACTAAACCAAACCTCTGTACCACTACTGCTCTGCAGTAGCCTTCTCAGATATAAAACTTCCATGACAGAAAAGTAGACTTTAGTTCAGAAATCAGGGAAGATTCATGAGAAAGGGAGATGTCTCTGGAGAATAACTTCAAAGTAGTAATTATTTTTAAAAAGTCTTTCTTTGAAATTCATTGGAGTTTCAAACAACTTGGTTTTCTTTTGTTCTGTTTGACAGAACTTGGATTCCATTTTTTGTGTTACACTTCTTCATTTCATAGAAAAATATATTTTACTAGTAAGTATTCAACTGAGAAAAAAAAGTAATCAAATGTCTGGTTTTTAAGATTCTTTTTTTCATTTGTAGCAAAGCACACAGCATATTTAATATTTTTTACAAAAAGCTTATGGCTGTTTAGTGCACTGCAGGAATCTTAATGGGAAACACATTTACAGAGAAAATATGAAAATTATTTTAATAACGACAACTAACAATGTCATCTGCAAGTATTGATATTACTTACATATCATTTTCATGTTGCACTGCAACAGTGCAAATACCAGTTTAAAGAACCAGAAGGATTCATGTATACCAGAGAAGCTGACCATTCTGCTTGCCTTTCTGATACATAAGGAAGACAAAATTTGACCTGTATCCTAAACAGGGAACAGGTCCATGAATTCAAGTCATGAAAGAAAATACTATGTATCATACATTTTCTTTTTCTTTAAGAATTTAATAAATCACTACAGAGTCCACATAAACACAAAAATGCACATGAAAATATGTGTTACTTTTCTCATCAAAAGATGTGCAAAATATTGAAAAACCCACCTTGCTAAGCTAGCAGTGATTTTGAAGAGTACACAAAACTTGAATATCATTTTAGAAAAATATATCTTTGAAAGTCACCTATTCCTTGCCAAATTTGCTGTAATTTTTAATATCTGTCCCCTCCTTCCCAAAAAAAGTTTTTATCTAAACCAAGGCATTACCATTAAAACACAGAATATTGGTCTGTAAGTCTAGTGTCTGTTTCTTGTAAAGTCTCAAATCTGATGTAGCAAAGTGATCAAATATTCTTTGTGCATTCCCTAGAATGTTAGGACAGAATTTTTCAGCAGATTATTATGCGTGCTAATATCACAACAATCAAGAAAGGGTAAAGAGGAATTCTTTGGATCTAATGTTTAAGGCCTAATCTGTTATATCTAATAAGGAGAAAAGGCTAAAAGTAGCCAGATTTCCACATCTTCTACAGGCTTAGAGGCACTGGATGAAGTAGAAAACGCCAATTATTACATTCCTGATAGGCATCTGTGTTCTGATTGGTGGGAATTTTCATTCTTCACTGGGGAGTAATTGATTTTTAAATGTAGATACTCCACTGTCCTTCATCTTCCAACATTAAAAAAAATTGCTGTAATAAATCACAATAACAATAACTGTCTGAAAAATAATCATTACTGTAATTAATATTACATTGTTAAATTATAGTTCTTCCTTTACTTGAAATTGTGAGTTTAAAAAAAATCAAATAATTAGTAATCAATTTATTTTATTTAGAAAGTTAAAGGTTAATTTTGTTAAATATACTGAAAGTAATAAAACACTGTAGATGTATTTATCATACAGAGTACTCCAAGAAAATCTATTTTTTTTCTGCTGAAGGTATCATGCAGCACCTCTTTATCCTTCAGTTTAATTAGTGATGCACAGATGCAAAGAAAATAAATCCATGCCATTAAAAACTTGTATGCATCTGGATTATTTGCAGCCCTATAAATCATTAACAAATAATGCAATGTAATTTAAAAAACCTTAGGCCAGACTTTCAAAGGAATTTAGACACTTGAGGTAGGTAGGATTCTACTAAATTTTCAGTAATTTAAGTATCAATTCCACAGAAGAGTCAATGACATTTAGGATTCTGCCTGGTTTTGAAATACCGCTAGGTATTATTCCATGTGATTTGGTACCGAAATGATTTTAAAAAATCTGATGGCTCATCAATCCCTCTTGAAGTAGAGAAGAGTAGCTTGATTTTATGGCCATGGGTCCACAGAAAAGTTATTATAAAATAATGAAGATGGGCATACGTGTTGTTGCAGCTATATCGTGGAAAATACCAATGCGTGACTTTTTGCTCAGAGCCACTAACGAGCTCTCTTGCTACAGAGGTACACATGAACCACTCCACACTCTACAGACACCTGAATAGATGCTGAGAACTTCAGTGGGTAGTAATTTGTGTTAATGTTTTTTATTATAATACCAAGTAATGGGAGCATTGATTACAGGGTGTGTTAACAAACACAGCAGTCACCTTCACATACATAAAAAGCAGATTCAGGCATTAAATGTAACTTAAGTGAATGACAATCCTGTCTCATAAACAGCTCCAAGAAATCAAAAATAGTCCTTTTTACTCTATTGAGACAGAAAAATAGAAAATCAAAGCACATACCCTCTCCCAAATGTTTAATTTCTTCCTCTTCAACTTACTTTATCCATTTATCCCTTTTTCTTTTGCTCTGTATTATCATAAATTTTTGCTGCACAGCATTCAAATGGAACTTTGTGCAGCCAGGCAAATGGGGTTTTAAAGGTAGCCTCAGTCTCCTGCTCCTTGCTCATATGAAAAATTTAGCTTAAACAGCCACTGTTCCACTGCTTTACAGACATCTTTTAAAATGTGATGCAATTGCCCTTCTTCCAGGAAGAGTTAGATACTATGTGGAGAGTCAGACTGTAAAACAGACTCTCTGATAAAAGAAATCCACTAGATATCTTCGAATTCCTCTTTACCCATAAGCTCAAAGAAATTTTTCTGCAGTGAAATATTCCTGAAGCTGCAGTGAAAATATTCTGTATTCTAGTGGCATTTTGGACTTTTTAAGGGATGGCACTGGTGATGGGATGGAAATCAAAGCATAAACTGCAAGGAAAAAGACAAACAGTATGGTTTATTTCCTAGATAATGTTTGTACTTGGATGCTCAAAAAAAAACCATTAACAAATAGCTCCATTTTCATATACAATACTCTTTTAATATAGTCCATTTGCTTTTGTAAACATACCGTGATGCTTTGGATGTCAGGTAATTCACAGGTTCAATATCCTCCACTAATTGAACCTGGATGAAACAGGGAGAACACTAATCAGAACTGATTTCAAGTGCTGCTCACTTGAGGGAATGAAAATGGTATCTTCTCCCCAGAGGAAATGTTGATACTGCATTAAAAAGACAAGCCCTGTGATATCCTGTGTCTCTCAGGAGAAACGGGAGTCTCATAAACAGCAAAGTATTTCCCTGTTGAGGTAGAACACCAGGAATAAGGAGCAAATTTTAATGAAACCACTTGACTGCAGATGTGCAGGATAATGGCTCTCTTCCCACAGCACTCAGTTCCATTCTCCCAGCCTTGTTTCTGCTCCCACTAGAAAAAGGCTGGTTGCCCACCTTTACTCAGTTTGATAAAGGCTGAGTTAGGTGCTTCGGATCCACGTCTGTATAAAACAAGTCTCCAGCTTTATTTCAGAGATAACTTTTCAGATCAGATCTTTATTGTCAGATCTTCCACTTTATTTGTTATAAAACTGTGTCAGAGTATCTAGGAGAACTTTATCAATACATAGGTATATAAATCATAGATGTTATTTCTAGAGTGACTGGAAAGGTACCAAGGAAAAGAATCTGTTTGAAAGAACAGACAGTCCAAAGAGAGACATAAGTGAAGACAGTAGCAAATTTTTGGAGGCAGGTGTAATGCAGTGACAGTAAAGGTGAAGAGCAAGAGACCAGTCAAGCTGAGGAGGCAGCTTTGGGGCTTCCATTCAGAAGGCAGAAATGCATTCCACACCCGGAAAGAGTGAAAACCCTTACAAAACAAAACAAGAAATGTAGAGTAAAAACTGTAAAATGTGCTATTTTTTCCCAAAAGATGATTAAGATAGAGGTGGAATCTGCAGCCCTGAAAATTTTGCAGGAAGCAAAACCAGAAAGAATGAACTAACAGGATTAAAATAAATATCTTTGTTTGGAGTTTTCTAGCTAAAACAAAGGAATCTCTTTCAGATAATTAGGAATAAGTCAACATAAACCAATAGATAATGAAAAAAAAATTCTAATAGATACTTTAGAAATTGAACTGGTATCCCATTCAAGATTAAGATATTTAGATTTATTGTTTATTCAAAAGCATTTTAAGGTATCCAGGGCATCTGCATGGGGCTAGTACGTAAACCCAGAACAGGATACTGGACCTATGGAAGACATGTACATTCTGGAATGTTAAAGGGAGATGAGCTACAGAGCTCTTCTTTTATGGCACACCGCCATAGTATTTGGAGAGAGAACTCAATTAATGGTTGTTTCTTTCCATTTTATTCATCTAGGTAGCAACAACATAATTCTTTTAAATTAAAAAATAATATTAAATTCTTTAAGTCGAACTGAAAACTCTTTCAGTGGCCAAAAAAGGTGAATTATAATCTTGTAAAACAAAGTTCCAAGAAAATTGGAAAATATTAAAATAAAATTAATCTCTAATCTCTTCTACCTGCACGACTTTAATTAGCATAATCAAAACACCCTGTTCTGTTCTGTACATATGTCTTACATCCCATTCATCATTTATTTGTAAAGAATGGGTTTGCTATGTCCCAAATCCTTCACAGGATCCCTCAATTCAATATCTGTTTTCTTCAGAAATCTGGTGAACAGTTTAAAAAGAGGTCTTGCATTTCACTCTTCTCTCAATATTATTACCATTAGAGACTTTTTCTTTTTACTTATTGTTATTAATAGATATTGTTAAGGTAAATAACTACTAGTTATAATTTCATGGTTCTTGGATACTTTAGACTAAACAGGGAACCTATTGTCCTAGCCAAGGTTGTTTTTCACATCATTGACCATAGTGACAAAGTCGGATCTCAACACTGATATTTTAAAAAAATAAATATGAGGAAATGTCTTTGCTGAAAATGAACCTGAGAAAAGATGCCAATTTCCTTAGAAAGGCTGCTCGTCTAAAACTTTCAAGACCAATTTCAATGAGGATTCTTTCATTTATTTGTGGTTTCTTTCTTTCACATTATTATTTCAATCTCAACTCTTCTAATGGTCTTGGTATACAATAACATTTTTGTGTATAGCAAGGAAGAATTGTACCTTAGGATGATTTTAAGATAAATGCCATTGAAATTACTTCACAGATAAACTTTTTTGAAAAGCATTAATGAGAAATAATCACAAATGCTAGATTACTGTTTCCTGTATAGTACTCAAAGATAAATAAGAAATCTGTCTATAGATTCCTGAGGCAAAAAAGGTACACTATTCCGCTTTTTTATTTTTTGAGCTGACCAAAGTTGTGTACTAAGTGAAATGAAAGGTTTATAACTTCTAATTTTATTCATTAAAGAGATAGTTTTGTTCTTGACTCTGAATTTATAACATGAAAACCGTTCTCTAATTGCTCTCCTATCTCTCAAGTGAATCAGAAGTCATCAGAAGACCTTGAATTAGTTTAAAATAAAGTGACTTTTTGAGAAAAAAAATAAAATCTTTATTCTTCTGAGAACTTATTTACCAAACATTTTTGGGGTTTTTTTGTTTGAAAGCTGATAGTTTAGTTATTCAATTTTGACAGATTCTGAGATCTGCAGTTTGGAAATTGCATAAATCTGAGGGGTCTCTGCAGAATATAAACCAAAATAATTTGTGATGTATTAACCTCCTTTTAATTCACATCTGTAGTTTAAAAGGTTCTGATCTACATGCTAGGTATTTGAAACTGCAGTATTTATGCAATTCTTATCAACAACAGCTCTAAAAATATCCAAATGTCCTAAACCACACTAAAATCCTTCCATAGATATTTGGAAATGTACTTCTCAGAGAAACATAGAGATGAAGTTAGATAAACCTTGAATAAATTCATGGTTGTTCTTCCAAATGTAGAGTAAGTAGAATGATGAATGATGACTCATCATTGCCTCAGTTTCCCTTTTGAAAACTTATTTGGATTATAATGTCTAGAAATCTGCTGTCTGCTGAAACAGGGTATTAAAATAAGGGTCTTGCTAAGGCAAGTAATTTCTTTGCTCAATCAATGGGAAGAATATCATTATCTTGAACATAATCTTTGACCCCTTTCTTGTCCTTATATTGTGTGTGTAAAACAATAACTGATAAAGACACGAAATTTCCAGTTCATTATAATCCTTCTGTTTGCTGCACCACTCTGGTTCTGTCAGCTACAGCTTTCCTTCTATTCATTAAGAAGTCTCCTTCAGAGATATTCTTCCTAGACTACCAATTTGTCTGTATCATCTCTACTGGTTCTCATGTCTCTACTGCATGGGCAATTTGCCTGTGGCATGGGTTGAGCATCACAAGCTGCATGTGCTTTGTAGGTTCTCAGGACAGAGACTGACCCTGTTCCATTTCTGTGAAGTTCCTAACATGAAACACTCTTATAAAATATAAATTATTATTACATTTGAAATAATATAAAGAGTGATTTTTTTTAAATGAAACTTCATAGAAGCTGTGTGCATATGACATTCAGGGAAGAGTTAATGATCTCAAAAGCATCTGGAGTGAGCCATCTATCCTCAGGACTGTTGGTTATCTGATGAAATCATCTCACTCACAAAATTGCTTCTCACCCTGTTCTATTGCATTCTTGTGTGCTTTTTTCCCCTGCATGTGAATAGCATATCTAACTCAACACCACCCCCTTAATTTCACTTTCCAGGTTTATCTCAGCTTTTATAAATCTGATCTCGTTAACAGAGAAGGAAATGTAAATAATTTTAAAGCAGCATAAGTGAAAGTAAGGGTTAGTCTTATTTAGATTAATTTCATGCTACTTATAAACTGGCATTCAGGATATGATATTTTGGACTTTCTGTTGGGCTCATTGCTATTACACTAATGATCCATGTCTAAACCATGCTAATTTTTGTAAAAAATTTTTTGTTCCATGCACAGTAAATGAGAAATATTTACACATCTGTCTTTGAGTCTATCCTTACAGGCTGGATTCAATCTTTATGCTCAACCTGGAGAATGATGTGATGAAAAATATTCCTGGAGCAGTTCAGAAGTCACTGTAAGACAGAAAGAAAATACCTTCTGCACCTTTTTGTTGATTTTCAGGTTGTTTGTTGGCAGAATAAATTAATTATGGCCACTGTAGCTTTAATTTTCTTAGGGTAAGACTTACCAGACAAACACAAAATGTGTTTTCTTTGCTCAAAAATGAAAAGTTCTTCACTTTGTGAACAGTTTTGATGACACATATAGATTCAAGACACAAAAGTTTGTAGAGTGGAGTGAATGTATTTCTTCCTGCTCTAAGAAGTAGAGGAGTATTTCAACTCAGGCCTCTGCCAATTATTTCAACCCTGACATGCAATCAATCTGTTTTTTCCAGTTCTGCGTTTCATTAAAAAAGAAGTGTGTAATTTGCCATCATGAAGAGATATGACCTTCATAAAGTCTAAACAATTGTGTGATTCTGGATTACATCAGTCAAATTCCTACATTGGAATTCCTACACATCAAAGCCCGGATATAAGAAAAATGCAAAAGGCAGCATCAGTGATACTGTGAGCTAATCATTTCAAGATAATACACTGTGCTGGAAATCACAGGTAATACCATGACTTATTTACCTTCCAAAGCAATACTTAAGAATGCTCACATTAATCTGTAATGAAGAAACTACTGAGCTTAAACAGAAGTGTTTACAACTGAGGAAGATTTTTTTCTTTGTTGCTATCTTCCATCATTCTGCTACCATCTGATTTCACATATGAGTCACTTTATTTCAACGGAATGAAATCCAGGAAGGAATATGCCTAATCTCAGCTAAAGTCTGCAAAATCCAGAGAGAAATTTCATAACTATTTTTCAAGCCTTCTTACAGGAACAGAAATAACAATTTGGTAAATTAAACCAAACCTCTCTATCATTCCCTCTTTTCAGTGGAGCAAGGGGAGAAAGAAGACAAAACCTCATGGGGCAAGAAAAGGACAGGGAGGTCTCTCACCATTTACTATCATTAGTAAAATAGGCTTGACTTTGGAGAAATTTATTTACTATATTGCAAATTAATAACAGAGTAGGATAGTTATATGTAAACAAAAGGAAAATCCTCTTCTTTTCATCTATTTCATTTTCTCAAGCTGAACTTCCTTTCTAATATTTTTTCCCCTGCCCCTCACTGGTGTGCAGTCCTCCATGAACAGATTGCTCCAGTGCAAGTCCCTCACAGGACACACCTTTTGCCTAGAAAGAAAATCTACTTTTGCATGATCTCCTTTCCACAAATTCCAAGGTTCTGCCCAGAGTCTGATTCTTTTTGAGCTCTTCATGAGTCACAGCTTCCTTCGGGATCTCCATCTGCTCTGGTGTGAGGTGGTCCATGGCCTGCCTGGTGGATATCTGAGACACTGTGGTCTTCCATGGGCTCATGGAAGTGAGGAATCTCTACTCTGGAGCCTGGTGCATCTCTTCCTTCCTTTTCTCCTCTGACCTTGGTGTCTGCAGGGTTTTCTGTCTCTCACAGGTGTTGCTCAGTGCTTTATACCTTTTCTTAAATGGATTATCACAGAGGTGCCACCAATGTCACTGATGGGGTCAGCTTTGGACAGTGGTGGGTCTGACAAGGATGCTGCTGGTTTTGGCTCTGTCAGACATGGGGGCAGCTCCTGGTGTCCTCACAGAGGCCACACTACAACACACCCTGGCTACCTGGAGCTTGCTTCATGAAACTGACATGTGGTCACACTTCCCTCTTCAGTTTACTATCCCACCAATTTGAATAGAGAAGGGTTTTCATTTTCATTATTAGCTACAAATAAACATATGAAATCAATAATTCTTGTCAACCACAGAACTAAACTTGTTTGGAAGAGTAAAGGCCAAGTTTCTGCCTCAATTAAAGCTGTTACTCTGTCCCATGGATTCTATTTCTGGATTTCTATTCTTGGCTTTCTATTTCTGTATGAACTTGAACAAGTCACTTGTCTTCTCTCTGCTTAGTACTTGACAGAAGTTCTTCTGAGGTTAAAATCATTATTTAGTACATGCTAAGATCACTATGTGGAAGGTCACTGCACAGGAATTACAATAATTATTTTTCACCATGAATTTATACACGTTTGCATTTTGAAATGAAATTGAATTCATTAATATTAAATAATACAATGCATAGAAATATTATGTTATGCATGATTAAGATAAAATTATCTTAGTATGCTCGGCTGGTGGAGTACAATTTGATGAAGCATTTCAATGAAATATATAGATATACACACATTCACCTCATACTTGTTCCACTGTTAAAGGAGAAGCTGCTGCCTGAGCATTCTCACACTATTCAAGGAGTCCCACACACACCACCTGAAGCTCTAACTGCTAAGACCAGCCTCCCTTCAGAGCAGGAGGCTCCAGTGAGCCAACTCCTTGCTCACACACACACTCACTCATGGACAGGCTTCGTCCTTCTTTGGGCTTGACCTTAGGTTTTCCCATAGCAGAGTCTCAGGCATTTGCTTTATAAAAATAAATAATTCAATAGAGTGCTACAACAGCAGGTCAGCTCAAGCTGGGTGCCTCCAGAGAGGGACACAGAACCCCTAGGCAATCATACCCTTAATGAGTTCTGCACGCAGCCCTCATGCACTCTTCCCACATCTTGCATTCTTTTCTTAGTCTAATGGTGATTTTTGATGTAGGGTCTTTTAACAACCTGTTGGATTCTTTCAATTTGTCTGTGTGGGCAGGTTGTTCACTGTTCTCATCTCGTGGAGTTACAGCTTCTGCTGGCAGTTGTAGTGTCTGGTTTGCACCATTGCTGCACTGCTCTCTGGTGGAACATGGGAAACTAAAAAAGCCATGAATCTGGGCTAAACACCACTTATCCACAACCAAACCATCAGTGTGTTATCAATGTTTTTCTCATACTAAAGACAAAGTAAATCACTGTACTAGCTACTAGGAAAGTTACTATGAAAATTAATTCTATTCCAGCTGAAAGCATATCTTGGTGTAAGCTCACAGCTTGCAGCCTAAGGCTTCACCAAATCAAGTTACTCACACTAAGGCAAACAGCGCACTAAATCACACAGTATTTTAATTGTGTAATTCATTCTATATAACATTTATTTAAGCTGAACTAATATCTTTCTATATTATATGAACAAATAAAGCTGAATTAATATCTTTCAATGTTCACTTCTTGATCATTACATACTCCTCTCATTCACTTCTCAATTAGTACATTGCAGAAAATGGAAAAATATCAATTGGCTTCAACAGAAAAGGCTTTTTGTTGTTTTTCTGGCTCATGTACGTGGTACACAGAACTACAACATGTCATGGAATCTGCAGAGCAAGAAGGCTGGAACTCTCTGTCGACCTTCTCAGGTACAGCAGGAACAGGAAAAATGTGATATATCTTCTTTAGTTATAGCTTATAATTGTTACATCACCTGCCTTTTCCCAAGAACAGGTCAAAACCAAACCAACAAATCAAAACCAACAATCCAAAACAACAGAGAAACTAAACAAAGCAAAACACATCAGCCAGACTATTGTCTACTTTGAATAACAAATTTTCTGAACAGATTTTCAATGTGTTGGTAGGAATTACAAGAAAGAAGCTTTTTGCACAAATACACCCAAGCAATTCTTATGAAGCACTTTGCATTTCAAAAGAGGAGTCAAGAACAAAGAGCCACAAGATAGCTCCCATATTCTGGTTTGAAAAAATATATTTCAGATTTACTACTTTTCATAGATCTGAGGAGATTTTGTTTATATGCATCATTAATCCACCTTTACTCAGGCTTTGCTTCGAGAGATAGCCTTCTTATTTCCCTGACTTTCCAGATTTTGCTTACAAACCTTATCATTCTCCTGTTGATAACAGAGCTGTCGCAAACTTAGTCACTGTCTTCAACGGACTTCTAGCCTGAATGTCACTGACCTCAGAGACTGTATCAGAGGCTGAAACAGCTGCTGAGCTTTCTCTTGCCTTTGAAAGTACTAAGATCTCCTATAAAATGCTGGATTTTGTTAGCAGAATGAAGAGATACACACTGAAGCCACATCACCTGCGATATTGCATGGTTCATTGTCTGGTTGCTGCTCTGCTCCAAATATATATTTGGAATGGTGATATTAGACTTTGAAAAAATACATTATCAGAAAATGTATCCCCGAAGAGAGATATTTATATACAGGAGATTCCTAATATAAATTCTTTTTTGAGCTTGTATTGATTGCTGTTGGAAGTAAAAAATTGGCTAGATTTACCTTCTGACTGCATCATTTGATGGGGAAACTCTATCTTAATTTGCACAGATGCTAAAGGGAATGAACAGACAGACAGGAAGACAGTCATTGCACTCAAAGTGCAGATAGAAGACATAAACTCTATGCATGACAATACTATAAGACTGTTGTTGACCAAAAGGAGAAAAATGAGAGTATGAATAAAATAGCTTAATTTAAATGCATGAGGACAGCTTACAATTACTCAGGAAGGAATTTGAATTCATCAGCTTTTGCAAAAACTCATCTGCTAATAATACAATTGTTTAGGAACTTATTTTCCTTATTTTTCTTATTACAAAGACAGTGGTAACTTTGGAGAAAACTCACCAGATGAAATCTGAACCTCACTCAGTTTCTGAACTCACTATCTGTTCCTCTTCTGGGCCAGGTTTTCAGCTGTTGCACCCTTTACTTGGAGGTCTTCCATTAATGCCCCTTCCAGCTATTTCATGGGTGAGATCCAGGGTAAGTTGTATCTGTCCTCTTCATTAAAGAAAAATATCTAATGGTTTCATACTACCAGCAAAACTTCTTTATCTATGATATTTATGTACCACTAAAATATTTTACTAACTTAAAATAAAAATAGGCATTTTGTGTACTCTGGATTGACAGCCTAAAAACCAAAGTAATGTACCATCATCCAAACTTTCTTATTGAATTAATAATGTATTGAAAAATAATTTTATATTAATTCAATCAAAAAAATCCACCATAAATATTTAATTTCTACTGATCTGACTTTTCCACTATTCCATAATTGTGTGGAGGTTCTAAGGCAATATTGTTATGTGCAGATCTCAGTACTCTGAAACCAGAACAGAAGCAGCCTGTTCAATGCTAAGATGACTGTAACCCTGAGGAAAGACTAACGAAGGTGGCATTTGTTTTCATGTCTAGTGAAGGTGATATTTGTTTTCTGGTACTGGGAGTAGCTATTGAACAGAAACAATGACTCCAGGAAATAAATATGTGAAACTTTGGGTCAGCCAATCACTTACATGGCTCTAACTTCCAGTACAGCAACAGGATGACAGGTGTATGTATTTGTGCTCTCTTCCTGAAGCAGCCATCTGCCAAAAACTGTCCCAAATATTAGTATACACTTTTTTTCTATTCTAAAGAAGTATAATTTTGGAAAGGGTTGCTGATTGCATTTCTTGTAATTAGTTTTCTCATATATATATATATATTTATTAGAAAAGGATAAATAGATAAATGTTACAGTAGCCTGGGGTCTGCAGTAGTTTATAAAGTAATTTGTGCTTTCAATGTGTGATGTAAAAAGATTGGGGTTTTTTAACCTCTCCTATAGGCATGTTTTTGAATTTCTGCAAGTGGATTAATCTATCTACATGACAAAGTGCTCAGGCATGTAAATACCTGTGACCTGAGCTGAATTAATCTGCTGTGATTCAATACCAGAACTCGACTGCAACTAATAAAGATTGATGGCAAAATGAAAGTTTCTGATCCACCTAATGAGCTTATCGGTGCATTTAGAACTATTCATGTGGCAAATCTTCTAACATTTACATTGGGATATTTCTATTTGCAAACAGCAATTCTGATGTTTACATTTGCAATTAAACATGTTTTAGATATATGGGTTTTGTTCTGCAACTTCTGTAATTTGTTAGAAACTGTCTGATAGTTTTTCATTATGATTTTATTTTCTTTTTTGCATAAAATGTTTTGTTTACTTAAATAGGAGGTAAGGGTAAAACATGTTTAAAGATGTAATTATTGAAAAAAAAATCTGTTCCACCAAATTTATGTGAATCATTTTAATGGGTATTAATTAGAGAGAAATTGAGATGCACACTTTTCATGTTTAAGGAAAGAACAGAGTAGGAGTTGCGTGCCTATTGCTTTCTTATGCTTAAGCATGATTGGAACTGAATTTGCTCAATTGCAGCAGAAATATTCCTGCCTATTCTGAGCTGCCAGATGTGGTAAAAATCTTTAGAAAACTGATGTGTGATAAAATGTCATGTATCTGTCAAAATCTGCATGGGTTTTTTTCTGAGCTGCTAATCACACAAGTATTTGGAGTAAAAAGGTTTTTTAGCAAACTATTAGTTCCAGGAGGACAGATGGAGGAGGAGGAACCACTTATGGAAATGACTGAAGATGGTAGGACTCTGAGGAAAAAGAAGTTGTGTGAGGGAGCAGACATTTCAGGAGGCAGAGGTTAACATGGAACAGTACAGTAGGGATCAAAGCTCTGATTCTGGTAGCAGTCATTGCCAACGTGCACTTGTACAATCTCCTGTTAAAGCCAATGGAGACAAGACAAGCAGTAGACCTTAATTCAGCTTTCCAAATGTATAGATTTTATTCCTGTTTCAAAGATAGGCAGCAGAGAGTATTTCTACAGGCAGGCTTCCATCTGCACAGGGGTGGAAGCTGAAACTTAGGAAAACAGGGACACTTGGGTCGAGCCTTTCAGGCTGGATGCTGAAGGCCAGGCAGGCAAGGAAGCCTGGGAAGCTAAGTTGGTCTGTATTTGTCTAACCCAAACCAATTTTTTCATCCTGTTTGTAAAGTTCAGATTCCTTCTACATATTAAAGGCACAATGCATATTTAAAAGTTGTCCTTTTAAGGAAAAAAGTCTGTGAAGTGGGTGACTTTACATAAGTGTAGTGCCCTTGTGGTGGGTTGAACATGCCAGATGCCAGGTGCCCACCAAAGCTCTCCATCACTCCCCTTCCCAGGTGGGAAAAGGAGAAAAAATATAACAAAAGACTAGTAGAATGAGGCAAGGACAAGGAGATATCACTCACCAATTACTGTCACAAGCAAAACAGACTTGACTTGGGGAAATATTCTCACAAATCAAATCAGAATAGGATGAGAAATAAAACTGAATTTTAAAACACCTTTCCATCACCCCTTTCTTCTTCCCAAGCACCACTTCACCCCTGATTTCTCTACTTCCTCCCATCCCTCAGCAGTTCAGGGGACTGGGGAATGGGGCATGCAGCCAGTTCATCACATGCTTTCTCTTGCTCCTTCCTCTTCAAAGGTGGGGGCTCCTTATGCTGGGAAGATCTTTAATTGTAACAAATTGTGTTTAGTCTTGCTTATGCTGACATCTCAAAAGTCAGAAATAGTTAACTATTTGCTCAGGGAGTTACAGGGATTTACAAGGGGGTTGAGAAACAAGGTCCTGCCTAATTGTTGCAAAATGTGGAACATGTAAAAACTTTCTTAAGAAAGGATGTTCTTTAATGTTTCATCTTTTTAATTTATAAGCCTAATCGACAAGAAGGGAGATTTAATCCATGAAACAGATAGCAGCTAACAAGCAAGCTCTAAGTGATGTCCATGTGTTAGAAAAACCAATTAAGGTTTCGAGCTTGACACGCTTTAGTGACCTCAGACCTAGAAGGAGGAGCTAAAAGAGTTTGGGAAAAATGCAGAATTTATGTACCAGAAGGACATTTGGCAATTCTCCCAAGATGAGGAAGAAACTAATAAATCCAGGTCAGTAATTCTGCTGGAATCAGCTCCAAGTGGGTAAAAGGTAATTCTGGTAGGGGCACTCTGCAACCAGCAACCCACAGATCACTGGTGCAAGAAACTCACCTCTCAAAAAGAAGAGAAAGACTGAATATGCAGACTAATTAGTATGAGAAGCAAGACAGTGATTAACCAATAGATGATAAAAAACTAAGTAATAAGAGAACTGGTTAACTTGTAGTCAACGAAATTTTGTTTGCTAAAATGTATAACTAGTTAAAAGTTTTGGTAATTGGTCTGTACGTTTTAGGAGGAGTGATTCCTCCACAACCTGGTGCTGAAATAAAGTAATGTCTGCTTTCAAGTACTGAAATTACAGTGTTAGGGAGTTTTATTTTCCCAATGGTTTTGGTGACATTTAATGGTCTTCTCTTGCCCCAGCCTGGGGTCCCTCCTTGGGAGACAATCCTCCAAGAACTTCAACCCTCAGTAATGAGCCCCTCCCACAGGCTACAGTTCATTAACTTCTTCGGCGTGGGTCCCCTCACGCGGTCACAGGTCCTGCCAGGAACA
>VZRX01016556.1:0-13574 GCA_013398075.1 Notiomystis cincta
CCACCCCAGTGTCCAGTGACCTGGTGGTGGCTGAAGAGAACAGAGCCTGCTCCTCCTCTGCTGCCCTGAGACAGCACAAGAACCAAAGGGAACAAACTGGGAAATTCCATTTAAACCTTGGCAAAAGCTCCTTTACTGTGAGGTGCCCAAACATAGGGATGGGTTTCCCTGAGGGGCTGTGGAGTTTCCATCCCTGGATGTGGTCCTGGGCTATTCTAGGGGTTCTAATTGCTGTTCTAATTGCTGTTCTAATTAGTCTGGACACTGCTTTGAGGTGGGGTGGATTAGACCATTCCAGAGGCCCTTTCACCCCAGCCCTGGAGCTGGAGAACACCCAATTTCTCCCGAGTGACTTTTCCAAACCCCTCAGAGCAGGGTTTCAAACAAACCCACGCCTTCCCTTTGCCAATATTCCCTTTCCAGCCTTCTGCCTGGCCTCAGAGGTCACACCCAGCTGCAACATCTTTGACTTTGCCTTGGAGGAGAGGTGAGCATTCCCAGAGCAATCCATATGTCCTGCAGATGGATTTATGGGTCCCCATTCTCTGTAATTAAGCTCAGCCAGAGCAATAACAATTCCTTCCATGTTCCTCCTTTCCCAATTGTCCTCTGCTCCCTTGGATCTGAACAGATGGAGTCCTGCTCCATCACCTTGCAAACTTCTTCCTGAGCTATTAAAGCCCCAGCAGAATTTAAGGGGGATAAATTGGAGGCAGCAAATGTTTAATAACTGCTGTCACTTATTCCTTCCCAAGGTTTTGGGGTTAATGAATAAAACACGTTCATTGGAGCCTGGGCACTGGGAAATTAATGGAAAACATCCTGCTAAGGTCAACACATCATGCCAGAGATGGAGATCCAATATTTACTTCCAGGGAATATTTATCTTGCTGTGCTGGTACTCCAGAGATCTCCCTGAACCACAACCCCAACCCCAAAATCCCAGGCCAGCCAGTAATAATGAGATTTTAACTCAGTACTTCTGTGAGTTTATCAGGGATGGATTTATCAGTTGGTTCCCCCTCCAGTGACATCAATGATGTGGAAGTTCCAATTTTCCTGGGGGGGAGCACTTTGTTTTGAGGTTGTTTGTCTCAGATTTGGTTAATGAGTGTGTTAAATTGTGCCCTCAGTGCCCCAGGAGGTGAAGGCAGAGTTTGGCCCCCTGGCACATCCAAACATTTCACACCAAACTTCACCTGGGGTGTAGGTGATGCTCTCTGCTCAAGGCACAAATGCTGTTTGTACCTTTAGGGCAATAAAACTACTTAAATGGGGAAAAAACCCAAACAAAAAACCAACAAAAAACCAAAACCAAACAAACAAAAAAACCAAACCAAATAAAAAAAAATAGAACAAAACAAACCCCCTAACCCCCCCCAAAAACCAATAACAACAAAAAAACACACACACCCCAAAAATAAAAAACCCAACCCCCCCAAAAAAAGCAAAAACCCAAACAAAAAACAACAAAAACCCCCACAAGAAACCAAAAAAAAAACCCTAAACCAAACAAAACCCCAACAAAACAAAACAAAAACAACCCCAAACCCCAAACCTGAAACAACAAAACACAACACCCCAGAGGTTGATTTTGGCCACCCCAGGTGTTGATTTTTGGCCACCCCAGAGGTTGATTTTGGTCACCCCAGAGGTTGATTTTGGTCATCCCAGAGGCTGATTTTGGTCACTCACGATGTGCTGGGGGCTCACACAGATTTCATAGACTTTGTGCCTCGTTCCAAAATGCTGCTCTGAGCTGAGAACCTCTGATGGAGCAGTGGCTGCACTGAGGGAAATCAAGATTTCCCTCCTAAATTCAGCGAGCTCCCATCACCTGCAGCACTTTCACAACTTTGTGAACTGGAGTTTAACTCCCCTGCAGGGAGCAGAGCTCAGATTTTCATTACACTGGGCCACCAAACCACCAAAATCGTGTTTCAAGCCCCACTTTGAACTGTGAAATGCTCCCAAATCCAGCGGGTGGGGAATGTTCCTCGTGGATTCCACACCACCACCACAGGCCCAGTCTTTGTGTCATTCCTCACTGAAGTGGAATCTGCTGCAGACACATCCAGAGACAATTAAAACCAGTGCAGAAAGGGCACCCTTGGCACTCTGAGTGCTGTTGACAAAATGAAGACATTGCTCACAATTACACTCAGGGTAATTTATGCAGCTGCTGGGTTCTGCCAGCTCAGGCAGTGCCAGCCCTGCTAATGAAACCAGGATCAATCTGACAGCAGAGCGATGGCAGCCTCTGAAAACAAGGACCAACAGTTTGCAGGTGGTTTAGGCAGCTATAAAATCTGATTTATAAAGGCTTTTTCATCCTTGTTTTAATTCACCTTGTGGGAATGGGCCACCATAAAGCATCCTGCCACAGAACAAGCACTGAGCTCTTTGGGATCCAGTGCAGGGAAAGCTACAAAATTCACTGGATTTTATTTTGTTTCTACTCCAACCTTGCTCCCTCCTCACTCTCCCCCTAACAGACACAGGTTTAATTCCCTGGCATCCTGATTCACAGACTTTCAGATTGGGACTGAGGCAAAAGAGGCTCGGGCAGGCTGGAGCTGAGCTTTGGCCATTCCTAATCCTTCCCAGGCTGTAATTTATGCATCTGCTGTTGCACATGGAGTCACATCCCTGTCCCTGCAGCACCATTCCAGCTCCACAGCAATGAGCACTGCAGGGAACACTCCATGACTCCAAAAAACCAGGTGGCCCCAGGCAGGTCTCTAAAAAGTCCTTTAAAATGTGGTGTTTCTGTATGCACAGGAGAGGAGCAGAGCTGAAATACTGAGTACAGATTTTAAAAAAAAGGGCTGGGTTTAAAAAAGAGGATGATTTCCCTGTGATGGCACAAAAAGTTGTAATTCCCAAGCAGAAATGCAGGGGCTCTGCTCCCCCAGGGCTGAGCTGCAGTTTGCTGGAGGGCTCTGCCTCCTGCAGCATTTTTGGGTTGATGCCACTGCTGCCATCAGTCCCCAGGAGATCCCAGGGCTTCTCTCCTCCCCTGCCAACACCCTCCAGTGGAGGGGCTGCAAAATCAGATGAAAGCCCATCCTGTAACTCCTCAAATCCACAGGGATTCACCCCTGTGCGAAAAGGACCGAATATGGCACAAGATGAAGTTCACTTAAAGCACCCAGAATGGGAGGAGGGGAGGTGGAAAATCCTTGTCCTTCACTCCTCAGACAAAAACCAAGCAAAAACAGAGCCTGAAACCTCTCTAGGGCTGGCAGAAATGTTGGTTAAAAACCAGTTTCCATCTCAAGGAATTGATGTTTTAACTCAGCACACCACAGGTCCTTGTCTGACCTCTGAGCCCAGCCCCACCACAAATCAGTCTGGGGGGCCAAAAAAATTTATTATCATCATTTGTCATAAGCAGATTTCACCAAGTGACAGGTTGGAAGTGGAGAAAGGTGGGGCTGCACTCAGAAATAAAAGGAGAGCTGGATTTTGCACAGCAAAATGTTGGGAAAAGGGTTCCAGAAATTCTTCTGGGGAGGCAGGGAAGGTTCACATCCCTCACACTCTGAGTTTTCCAACAGAAAGGAGATACTGACAGGGAAGCAGGGTGGCAGATGTCCCAGCTAACTGAGCTCCTGGCCAGCAGGACATTCCCTGTGAGCCTAAAACATCCACAGGAGCACAGGGAGCAATCCTGGCAGCCAGAGGCTTGGATCAGGATCTAAACCTCCTGATCTGGAGGGCCTGATTCTATTCTCTTCTGTTCTGGTACCATTATAGATACATTAAAAGTCCTTTCATCTTTTTAGTGCTGCAAAAAGTGGTGTAAAATAGGGTGGGGATGGATCAGGAGCAGTCCTGGAGCATTCCTGCTCTTTTAAAAGGCATTTCCTGTAATCTTTATGCACAGCAAGGGAGGATAAAAAGCATCTTGAGAGTTGTTGTTTACAGCACCAAAATCCAGGGGCAGCCTCACATTGCAGGCCAGCAATGCCAGGCACTTTTATCACAGCAGTTCCTCAAAAAGCACCACGGATGCATCAAAAAAAGGCTCAGAATGTTCATTTTTCTAACATCACCAGGCTTTTCCAGACTTCCAAGAGCCTTTCCTCACCCCAAACAACATTTTCAGAGCAACAGCACCTGCCAGGCTGCTCTCAAGGAGGAGACCAAAGACCTCCAAGGGCACAGCAAGAAGAACTCACTGAATTATTAAATAAACACTATTATTTAAGAGATGTGAATATCCTTTCCCTTCAGCCTGATGGGCATCAGAAATTCTCTACAAAAGCACCAGGCAGGAACAACTCCCAGCTCCCCTCCCTCTGCAGCCCCTCCTGGGGCCCTGATTAAATACCTGTTTAGGAAGTGAGGAGTTACCTGCTGGAAAAGAGCAGCTGCAGCACCTGGGTTTTCCCCAGAGCTCTCCTGCCTCATGCAGCCAAATCCTGTCGAGGTTCTGTAATTTGGTAAGTGCCTTTTGAACGGTGCCAGCTGCAGCAGCCCTTGGGTTTGAGTGCCTTGTGCATCACCTCTGTTTATTACCCTTCAGGCAGCCATTCCCCTCATTTCATTCCCTAATTTATTGTGTGTTTACCTGCTGGACCACACTGGGAACATTGCTCTTTTCCCAATCAATTCCATCCTGGAAGATCTTGTCAGTGGGACTCTATTAACAAATCTCTGCCTCTGCAGCAGCGCTCAGGGTGTGACTGCCACGCTTTCCTCAGAGCAAATTAGGCAGGAGAGAGGCTCTGAGTGGCTTCTTGCATAATTTATCACCACCAGGCAGGAAGAAGGATGGGGCAGAGCAATGGAGAAAATCAGCTCCTTAACTGTGTTTGAACACTTCCTAAATCTGGGCAGGGAAAAGAGAGTTGGCTTTGGTTGGATGGATGATTCCAAAGGCCCACACACACCTGGAATTTTGTGTATTATTGCAGCTGTGCAGCTACACAGGACCCATAGGAAGGTGGGATTATTGGGAATAAATAAATAATATTCCTGCTAGGAAAGGTAATTCTTCTGCATGGGGAATAAATGAACCATTTTGTCACCAGGAGGAGGAAGCAGGTGGAAAACTCATCTGGTTTATGGCTGTAGGGCACAGCTGAAGGCTCTTTTTCATTAATATATTTATTATTAAGTACTATGTAGTTATTTTTTAATATATTATTATTGTACTAAATAGTCCCTGTTTTTCATTAGCAGCAATTCCCAGCAAGTCACCCTGTTAATCAGCACTCATTAAATGCTTCTCTGAGGAGGAGGAGAGGAGCCAGCTCTGCTCTGATGTCCTCCCTGATGTCCAAGAGGTCTCCTGCTCTCCTTAAATTGAAATTGATGTGGAAATGCCTCCTGGTTCCCCTTCATTCCTCATTTTAGCCCCAGCCCCTCCCAAAGGAGAGGGAGTCAGGAGCAGACAAGCAAAGGCATCTCTTGGTAGGCTCCAGACAAGCACTAAGAAATCTTAGGTCACTTCAATTACAGCTAATTAAGCTGCAGATGATTAATGTGACCTCTGGGTGTGTGTGCACCCACAGCACTGAGCAGCTGGGAGGCCACAGGCTTGTGGTGCTCCAGCAGAATTCCCTTGGGATGTGATCTCTGTCCTGGTCCTGAGGAGGGCAGTGGGAACAGGGGCGGGGGGCAGTGNGCTCTGCTTGTGGTGCTCCAGCAGAATTCCCTTGGGATGTGATCTCTGTCCTGGTCCTGAGGAGGGCAGTGGGAACAGGGGCGGGGGGCAGTGGCCAGAGCCTTCAGATTTGTGTCCCCAAGTGAACAGGGGAGAATTGAGGGATGGAAAAACCACATTCTACCACAATGCTGAAGCCACAGTGCTCAAGTAATTTGATTTTAGAACCCAAAGTTCTCAGGAATTGGATGTGTGAGGGAACCACTGCTGTTGGAAATGGGCCACTGCTCCATTTCTTGTCAGCACCCTCAGGGAATCATAAAATCATGAAATGGTTTGGGTTGGAAGGAGCCTTAAAGGTCACTGAATGCCACCCCCTGCTCTGGGCAGGGACAGCTCTCACTGTCCCAGGGCGCTCCAGGCTCTGTCCAGCCTGGCCCTGGACACTCCAGGGATCCAGGGGCAGCCACAGCTCCTCTGGGAATTCCATCCCAGCCCCTCCTGCCCCTCACAAGGAAGAATTCCTTCCCAATATCCCATCCATCCCCCTGTCCTGTCCTCCATCCCTTGTGGTCTCTCTCCATCTCTTTTCCCCTCCAGGCACTGGAAGGCCAAAATTGGGTCACCCTGAAGCTTCTCTCCTCCAGGCTGAACAAACACGAGGCTTTTTTACCTCCAGGTCTCAAAATAAAAGCAGAACTTACAGCGTTTTGCACATTTTTCTGCCAACCAGAACAACTCTTTGCTGTTTGCAGCTTTATAGCTGAAAAATAAAAATCCCCTTTTTTGTATTTGTTGCATCTGCAAGTTCTGCTCTTCCCTGACACTCTGACAGGGCCCCGTGATAAAGAGAAAAGAATCAAGAATGGGATCTCTGTGAGTTTTATAGCTCTGCCAAGTTTCATCAAAACAACTCACCCAGGGGGACTGACTGGAGAAATAGAACAAAAAACAAACCCCTCTTGCATTTCTCAAAACCTGAGTGCCACAAAACACATCTTCAAATGCAGCCTGCATTCATTTTAGTGCAGGATTTGTATCACGAGTCCAAACCTCAGTTCAACAACCTTTAGCACCTTGAGTGATCTCTAAACTGCAGAAATGGCTCCTTAAAACTTCCTGGGAACAAACCAGGTCAACACCTGATTGGATTCTTAAATTTAATTTACCCAAGAAAAAGAGGTAGGTCCTGTATTCTGTAACTCTGTACTCCATGCACTCTTTTTAAAAAAAAAGACTCAAGGATGGGATCTCTGTGAGTTTTATAGCTCTGCCAAGTTGATTCTTTTATTTTAAAGCACTCCATGAGGAGGGAAATAATTTCTGTTTGACAAATACTGCTGTGCTCACACAGGAAAATGAGGAGGAATAATTGGAGTACAAAGGAATAAGGGAATTGATCCCTGTGTTCCACTGGGCAGAGCTGGACCATGGACACAGAGACAGAAAGGGGTTGAGGCACTGCCTTTTGGCAGAATCCTGTTCTTGTCCCTGCTCCCTTCATCCAGCAGGAAATCCACGGCAGCCTCCAGCAAATTAAAACCTCAGACCAACACATTCCTGCTCCTGGATTAATTAACTTCTCCTTCCTGAATTCTTCTTAACCTAAATCCCCAAAAATCCACTGTCAAGGCTGCACCAACCCCTTGTGCCAGCCTGAAATCTCCATTTCCAGCCCCTCTGAGGCCCAGCATGGAGCTGGTATCAGTGTGAATATTCCCATGGCTTCTCCCACTCCACTCCCTGCCCTCTGCACCCTGGGGCCACCTCAGTGGCCTGGTGGCACTGACCCCGTGGCCTTTACTGTGCCCAGCTCTTCCCTGGGCACATCCCCTGCATCCCTGGCTCAGCTCTCAGCTGACTCCTGGCACTGAGTGATCCGTGCCCAATTCCAGCACAGGGAGCAGAGCTTGCCCTGTGCCCATCTGGTTTTTAATGGGGTTTGTGCAATATTGGCAATTTCAATGGGATTTGTGCAATTTTGACCCTTTTCCCTGTGCCAGGACGGGCTGAGCCAGGCAAGGTCTCACTGGCAGCTGCTGGGAAGAAGCCACTGCCCCATCCCACCCTAATTCCTGATGTTTGGCCTTTCCAAGGCTGCAGAGGAGAGACCAGGCCCTGCTAAATCCTCTGCTGATTCTGGTGGAGACAACTGAATGGGAAGAGGGTTTGTTTTCTTTGGGGGCTGGATGGATGAGGGCAGGAATTTGCCTTAAAAATAAAACCTTCCTGCCTTCAGGAGCATAAAGGGAATAACAGGGGGAATTTCCCACCACAGAGAACTGGCTCAGCACAAACTTTATCTTCCATGGGCTGCTTTGTCTCCCCAGAGTGGTTTCAAGGACTCTCCAGGGTGTGATTTTTAGGAGGAGCCTCAGTTTGGGGTGGGTGGGTTCATTGTTAAAACATCCAAAAATCATTTCTTCTGCAGGCATCTCCCAGGCACAACCACGGGGGGCTCTCACACCCGTTTTTTCTCTCTGTTTTTGGGCAATCTCTGGAATTTTAACACCAATTAGGTACCTAACAGCTGCTCCCTGTGAGGAGATGGGAGCAGACAGTTCCAGTCCTTGAATGATCAGATGGCAGAAGATGTTCCCTGCTCCTGATGTTTCTGTGGCTGCCAGCCCCACTGACTCATTCATCTTCTCTCTTTCCATCTCCACGACCTCATTAGGAGCTAAACTTTGGGATTTATTTATAGCTGGAGTTAATTTATTACATTAATGACTAAGACAGCAGGACGCAACTGAGCATCTCAGATGGAAAATTAAGAGCTTTTATTGTGACCTGCATTATAAAAAAGCTGCTCTTTGTGCCTCAGCCTGAAGTCTCCCCACCTTGGAGAAGCAGCTTCCACTCATTTCCATTTAGTTTTATTTATGGATGATGGATCTCCAATTCCATGTCAGGGCACAGCCGAGGAGAGAGGGAGCACCTGAAAATGACAAAGCCAATCCAGCAGCTCAGGCTGACCCGGGGTGATGGAACAACTCTGAGTCCCCAAACAGAACCTCTGCCTCACCAAAAGATTATTTTCATTTTCAGGAGAGGTGGGAACGAAGCCTGGGGCGCTGCCAGAGGTCAGAGCTATGGGATGGAGGACATGGATTGGCAATCAAAGCCAGGGAAGAGCAAAGGATGTCACAAACAACAACTTCTGCTCCTCTGTTCGGTAATTTGAAATTATTTCTGCTCAGAGGTTTCTATCTTCATAAAACCTGATGCACAAACACCAATCAGTTACCCCCAAATGATCAAAACAAGCTAAGGTAAAAGAAAAAATCGCAGAAATTTAAAATAAAGGCTTTTTAGACCCAAAACAACCCCCCAAAACAACCCTCAGCTTCATAAATACTGTGTAGCATGACTTTTTTGAGGTTTGATTCATGTCCTGTCCCACATGCCCACCCTCATTTGAGACAAAGGATATCTGTCTAAAACATTTACTCAGAAAGAGCTAATTAACTCTCTAGTTTCATTAGTGAAAAATAATTCCAGAGTGAGCTTGAGTGAGAATGATCTTAAACAATTAATGTTAATTGCCTGTGCTTGTATAAAAGACCTTGACAAATTCCCAGTAATGGTTTATCCTCCTTCCAGGAGCACTGAGTGCCCTCCCAGGGCTTTAGGAAGGGGATAATGTTAACCCTTAATTAACCACTGGAGGGCTAATTAATGGTGTCTGTGAAGAAGGGGGGAAGAAAAAGTACTTGATAATAACAGTAGAGTACCCAGAAATTACTTTGTTTCTTTCTTAATCTTAATTAAAACAAAGCCCTAAAAACAATCTTCATCTAGAGGTTTTCTCAGCCAAGATATTAAGAAAAACATCAAATTTCCATGGAATATAAAGAATGAAAGCCATTCCAGGCCTAAATGATATTGAGATATTGGAGCAGCACACAGATAATAACATTTCACTGAAAAATTCCTCATGGCCTGTCTGTTCCCTGCTGTGGTGAAGGAGGAACCTGTGAGTCCTGGATGATCCCAAATATCCCCAGGGCTTCTCTGCCAGGAAATGGAGAGGTAAATAATTTCCCTTTCTCCTACTGCTATTGCTCCAGGATGAAAACTGAGTTTCTCCCAGCTCCTAAATTAAAATAAAAGTGCTGGGATGTGGGAAGTCCTCTGCTGTGAAGATCCAACAGGTGGCTGGGCAGGATTCTGCTCAGGAAGCTTCTGCAGGAGCTTGGCCTCCTCCAGTTCAAAACCATTGTGTGTTTTCCCCTGTGAGAGCAGAAGTTTAGATCTGAAGAACTTTTGCAAGTCCGTGGTTGGATTCAAAGCACAAATATCTGAAGTTGTTGGAGAGTTCATGGTGCAGATGGAGCCCCTGAGGATCCCTTTCCCAACAGCAGGGAGGGAAAACGCTCACAATTCCAGCTCTGGAGGTGCTCAGGAGCTCCCCAGCTCAGCAGGGCCATCACCTCCAGCTCAGAAATTCATCAGATCACGGGAGCATGGAATGGTTTTGGTTGGAAGGTGCCTTAAAGGTCATCTCATCCCACCCCTGCCAGGGCAGGGACACCTCCCACTGTCCCAGGGGGCTCCAGCCTGGCCTTGGACACTTCCAGGGCTCCAGGGGCAGCCACAGAAAATCTGGGAATTCCATCCCAGCCCCTCCCAACTTCCACAGGGAAGAATTCCTTCCCAAAATCCCACCTAACCCTGCTCTGTCAGCCTGAAACCATTCCCTGTGTCCGTCCCTCCATCCCTCGTCCCAGGTCTCTCTCCATCTTTCCTGCTGGTTCCTTCAGCTCCTGGAAGGAGCAACTTGGCCACCCCAAAGCTGAACATTCCCAGCTTTCCCAGCCTTTCCCACACCAGCACAGCCTTGATGGTCCTGATTTCCTCTCCCCAGGCTCTGTCTCCCTTGTGCTGAAGATTTTGGGGGGCTGGAAAAACGGGATAACGACCCAAGGATCCGCCAGAGTGGGAGGAAGTTGAGCCTCTCAGGAGGCATCTCAGCCACCTCTGTGTGTGGGGCTCAGGTGTCAGAGCCACTGAGCCTCTGAGGAATGTCCCCTGCTCAGAGGGAAAATGCTCCGTGGAAAATGATGAATTGGCCAATCTGCTGCCCTTAAATCCAGCCTGGCTCCGTGGAAATGCCAGGAAATTGTTACACATTCTCTAATCCTTACTTCAAGATTTTTTTCCCCCCTTTTTTTCATTCTCTTCAGAAGGAAATATTCAGTGATTGACTGCCCAGGAAGGGGAAAAAAATCACTTATCAATATTCATGATAAACAGAAATAAAATCATGGATTTCCTCTTATGCCCTTGAATATTCTTTGTCTTGAGATACCAAAACTGGAAAAAAAAATAGTTTTATTTATGGTCCATTCATAGAGTGACAAATTTGTTGGTCCAAATTCTACCTTCAGGAAAATCTGGCCCTAATATAAATTTCATAAATATAATATTAAAATAAATATAATAAATCTAAATTAATAATTTTAAATTATTAATAAATAAAATTACATTAAAATATCCAGTTTCCAAATGTGACCTACAAAGCCAAAAGTGCTCTCAGTTGATACAAGAGTGGATTTGTAGGGAGAGAACTTTGGAACTTTCAGTTTCCATCTTAGACATAATGTGACTTTTAGGATACTCTGCATATGGAATAAAAATTACAGTATTTGATAAATGTGGTCATCTTCAAGTTCCTCTTTGCTTTGGACACCATTGGAAATATATTCTGGTGGAAAAGAGTTGAAAATTCTTAGGAAAAAAAAACACTTTAAACAGAAAAAAAATAAGGATTTTTGTTTCTCATATATCTGGATCCCACAGTCCTTTAGGAAACATCTTTTTATACACAAGGGAAAAAAACAGAGGAAGATAAATGAAAATATTTGCAGAGCCACATGACAGGGACTGATATTAATAACTAATGTAATTATTAATTAAAATGCTGATATTAATAAATAAACTAATAAACCCAAAAAAACACATCCCCAGACCTGGAAATACATAAAATTTCTCAGCTGAGGAGTAGCAGAAGTTGCTGGATACTCTGTAGCTGCCAATGGAAGTGGACTGGGATAATGAGCAGGGAAAACCCATCCTGCTGGGCCATTTGTGCTCTCCAGCCAGCAGCACTCAGCTGTACACTGATTTTTTCATGTCAGGCTGACTTGGATTCCAATGATTCCAACGGTGCCTTTGAGCAGGGAGGAGAAAAACCTGCCCAAAATCTGAGCCTCCTTCCCTCTGCCCCAGCCAGGAAGAAATTCCTGAGCCCAGGAGGCAAAGCTTGGGGTAGAAAAGAGCTGGATTTTAACTCCAGCTCAGTAGCAGAGCAAGGACCTCACTTCAGAAGGACCTGGGCTACAGGAGACCCATTGAGGAATTTCCTGGATCTCCAAAGTCACATCTGCCCAGGGAAATGTAAGAATGAAAGGATTTTCTCCACAGCTGCAAAAGGCATCATAAAATACTAATTTAGGGTAATTTTTCTAGAAGGGCTTAACTGATCCAGGAGCTGGAACTTCTCTGTCTTCCAGTGCCTTAAATACCCCTCACTTCAGCTCTTATCAACCTGTTACTCAACCAGCAGTACATTAACAACTGAAAAACAGCTAAAATGATTGATTTTGATTAAAATCCTAATTTATAGATGTTATAATTGCTAAAATAGAAAGTCTGGCCTGTATTGATTTACTCAGAGGTAGCATCAGATGGCTCCAAGTTAAATATTTCTGTAAACCTGAGCCCCTGTCTGCCTCAGTTCCACATCTTTAAGCAAGCAGGAATAATATTCCCAACACAAAAAGCCCATGCATATTCCTCTTGGGCAGATATTTGTATATAACCTCAGGAAAACAAAATAAATTTCATGAACTAGGATGAGTTTCATGAAATTCATGCAAATGTAGGGAAAAAAATGCTGAGCAAAACATTTTTTGTGCTTTTTCCATTTAGAAATGGTGAAGATATTTTTGGTCCAAACACATCATTCTGTTCCAACACATTGATTTATTCAATTTGATGAAAATGGAATGGCCAGGACATAATTAATGGTTGAAACTCTTTCTGTTTAACAAATTGAAATACTTTGAATACTAACTAGCCATATGTAAAGCTCATCAATATTAATGAAACTTTCTGAAATGTATCATTTATTCTTCATGGACAGAAATAAGTTCTGGGTTTGCTGAGGCACAGAAATTATATGGGGGAATTCACAGAGGCTTCTAAATCTCTTGGAATCCAAAGTTCTGGTTTAAAACTGAATTTTCTGACATCTCAGACACTTTTCCACAGCGTGGATGGCCAAACACCTCCCAAAAGTGGCCTTCAGTGCTGAGTTTCCAGTGCAGCACAACATGAAAGGTCTTAAAATGCCCAGGAAAGCAGAGAAGGGAAACAGACTCTCAAATGAGATTGTAAAAAATATTCTTTATTCTGAAATATTGTAAAAAATGCTCTTTATTCTGAAATAAGAGCAGGTTAATGTTGAAACCCAGTGCAGAAGTGTTCACAGAGTTATCTGTGGGTTTATTGTCCTAAAGTTCCTTACAAGGAGGGGTTAAATCATGCAAAAAGTTGGGTTTCAACACCATGGTGCTCCTTGGCACACAATTTACAAAACTACAAAGTCCTGGAAAGTCCCAGGGAAGCCCCAGACGAGGAATGGGAAAAGAGGCTGCAGGTGTGGGACAGCAGGACTGCCCTGAAATCATCACAAAGAGGAGATCCCACCCCAACTGCTGCTTCTCAGGCACCACCAAAGAGCAGAAATTTATCAGAACACACTTGAAAAAACACAGTAAATTTGGTTTATTCCTTGTTTTGGTTTATTTTTTCATTGGTAAACACAGTAAACTTGGTTTATTCCTTTTTTTGGTTTATTTTTTTAATTGGTAAACACCGTAAACGTGGTTTATTCCTTTTTTTTCATTTTTTTTTAATTGATAAACACAGTAAACTTGGTTTATTCCTTTTTTTT
>VZRX01016556.1:13606-33231 GCA_013398075.1 Notiomystis cincta
TTTTTTTTTTTAAATTGGTAACTCCCTACCCAGCATTTGAAAAATGGAGCCCACAAGCTTCACAACAAGTTTGGCCTGATGAAAAGAGCAGGACTTTATCCTCATTAACAACCCCCAATTAATTTTCGTGTCTGTAGGTGCAGTCCTTGGACATCCTGTTCATGGCAAAGGCACAACCTCAAATTATTTATTCAACTTTGTACAAAATAAAATAAAAATCACACAGCATTGTTTGAACTCCTTGAGTGACAACTTCAGGTCATCCTGCAATGCCATGAAACGACTTTCCCAAGATTTATTGACCCGCTTTTGTCATTAAGTAATTGCCAGTGGAAAGTTTGCTGTTGTTGGAGTTTATACTTTTAATATCTCCCTCATCTCAGCTGTTTATTGGATCCAATTTATGAAGGGTGAGAGGAACACGAGTCATTAAATCACCTGGAGGTGCTTCCTGTTTATGAGGCAATAACCATTTTCCTGGGCTAATAAATCCCAAGCCCGCAGCTGAACATTTATTAGCCAAGCTCCAGTTATTGTTGAGTTAATTGGAAGCACCCTGAAGTTGTTATTCTGATGAAACTTCCAATGATTAAAGATTGGGGAGAAATCATCTGGTTTAAAGTGTGTGTGGGGGGTGGTTAATGAGAAACTGAGGGTTTGGGCAGGGTTTGGAGGAATTCCAGCACCAAGGGAGGAAAAGTGGAGGAATGTGACTCATTCCAAGACCAACATTTGGTTGGATTTGACACAGAATGGCTCCCAAATATTTTTTTCTGAGCAGACAAAACCACTCACGAGCCAAATCTCCTTCTTTCTCCCTGCCTTCAACGCCACCAAGCCCATCAGATACTGAGAGGTGACTTTTTGTGGGGAAATGGAGGCACAAGAACGGATGAATCCCCTATTGGGCCCACCCAACACAGAATTCCCAGGATGGCTGGGATGGGAAGGAACCTCTGGAGATCAGCCCCAAAAGGCCACGCAGATAAGCAGATTATTTCAACCTGACTTACTGTAAATACCCATAATGAGCAGGATGATGGGCTCTGACCCAAGAGCTTTCGTGCAGAGGTTTTGGGGAGAAATCACTGAAATTCCTGTGGGCCAAGTGCTGGGGCTGCAGCTGGGGGACCTCCCTCAGCTCTGCAGCTCCTCTGGAGCTCCCCAAAGAGGCACTCAAGGGCTGGGCACTGAGAGCACGAGAATTAAAGCTGCCTTGGGAAAAATAAATCCCAAACCACCAACAGGATCTGGCTTGTGATGACTTCCTGCTCGTCAGAGAGGCAGGAAGCTCCAACCACGTCTTCAACGCATTTTTTTCCTCCTCAAAATATAAGGGAGAAGCTTAACCTTGAAAATACCACTTAGCTCACACACACACACATAGTAATTAATTTTCTACAGAGGCTGAAATCACTTTGCCTAAAGCAAAATCCTTCTGACATTATTAAATGTCACAGTGCAGTTAAAGCACAATTATAAACTAATTCACAGAATAAATCTCATTAGTTTCCCAAGGCTTTCTGAATAAACTGAAAGGAAAACGTTGCCACAGTTGACTTTCATCTTTGCTTTCCTGAGCAGATACACAATCAAAAAGCATAATATTTTAATAATTACAGATGATTAAAAACAGATAGTTTGGGCAAACAGGCAGGTGAGGCTGCTGCATGCAGGGCAATGGCAAAGTGCTCCACCCTGAATTAATAGAATTGGTTTAAAATCCCAGTCACAGGGGCACCTGAACTGCAAATCTCTTCATCAGAGGCTGCAGAACTGGAGCAGTTCCCTCCTGGAATCCAGGCAGGCAAACTCCACTTCTCATCCAAGGTCACAGAGTGAAGCAAGCAGCAATTGGAAACAAAGGAACAGAAAATTTCCAGAGGTTACACCAACAAATCAGAAATTTTGGAAGGAATTCTTCCCCATGAGGGTGGGGAGGGGCTGGGATGCCCCTGGATCCCTGGGAGTGTCCAAGGCCAGGCTGGAGCCCCCTGGGACAGTGGGAGGGGTCATAAACAGAATTAACTTGGCTTTCCTATATTGATCCAGGGATGGGTTGTTGTAATATATTAATACATTAATTAAATTGATGTGGACTTTAATTAGTTATGGAGGTTAAGGAGATGATTAATTAATGAAATGAAGCTTTTGTGGCCTCATTGAAGTGGGAGATGTGCGATTGTGGGATTGGGAGTTGGGAAAATGTTCTGGGGTTCCACTGGGACAAGTTGCTGTTGGTTCTGTGTATTTTATGTATTTATTGTGAAGGTCAAAGATGGGTCTGAAGGAAACTTTCAGAAGCTGAGACCCCAGATCAGCCCCAGGGGATAAAATGTGTGTGGGGTTTAACTTGTAGGAAAATCGATAAGAAAAGAGTGAAGCCCTTTTATTTTTAGCTGCAGCTCCATTCAAATTTCTTCACATTTCTCTAACACACCCCACAGATGCAAAGAGTTCAGTGGGTGGATGGTTTGAGTTTGCTGGGAGACAAAATCCCTGAGTTATTCCTCTTTCCTTGCTCATTCTCTGTGCAGTTTTCACCTCCGTGCAAAGGCATGGAGGTCAGGATTTTCAGTGGGGAATGCTGGGCTGAATGCAGATTATTATCTCCTTAGGAGATAAATTCAATTCTGCTGGAAAATTAGGATGACTAAAAGTGGCCACTGAAGACTTTTGGTGCTGATGTGGTGACAAGGGATTTATTCTCCTCAAGCCTTCCAGACTGATCCTTAAAGCACTTTTTATGAGCCATCCTGACAAAATGCACATTTACTGGAAAACTCGGAGTTGTAAGGACACACAATCTCCCTGCTGGATTCAATTTCAAAGGACTCATTTCCTCCTCCTCAGCTCACATCCAGAGGTGTTGCTGCATTTCTTTGTTCAAATAGGGATGAACCTTCTGGGCCTGGGAATTTGGCTTTGATTCAATTACTGCTCCAGGCTAAGCTGCTTATCCCCAGCTCAGCTCCAGTGAGATCTGGCTGCCCACAAAGCCCAGGTGACAATGGAGGCTTAGAGCACAAAATGTCGATCCAAAATTGGGCTCAATCCACTGAAAAGACAAAGAACAACGGGAAATAGAGGTGGGGACAGTGGGGAGATGGGGACAGTTCCTGTGGGATGGGACACTGGGAAGCACAGGTTGGATGTGGCTCTGAGCAAGCTGCACCAGTGGAAAATGTCACTGCCCGTGGTGGGGGTTTGGAGGTGGCTGATCAGGAGGGTCCCTTTAAAATCATTCCATGAATGGGGTTCAGAGGGTGGGATTTGGACACAGAGAAATTATTCCAACTCTGTTCTGCAATTCCACAGCTGCTGAACAGCTCAGGACTCAGCTCAGAGCTATTCCTTGAGGTTTTATTTTAAATTTATTCTCGTAGAACTTCCCCTGCTGCCCGTGCACTGTGGGAGTGGAGAAAAAACCCGAATTTCTTTTAATCCCACCTTACAGAAATGTACAAACACAAAGCTGCCACATCCTCACCACGACCACAGAGCAAACATTGGCCTTCACTGCAACAGTGCCAATTTCCAGCAGCAAAGAACCCTCCTGAACAATGCAGCTGCAGAGAAATTTAAATTTCTAATTATGGGGTGATCATAAACAACTGGTACATGAAAGCATAAGCCAAACAAATAAGAATGTGGTATAAGAGATCAGTAAATAAAGAATATACAAAAGACTTATGTAGCACAGTAAAGGGAATATATTTAATACCATACTATTAAATGGAATAGTATAATTTAATTTTTTGCACCATCTTTATGATGTTATTTATCTCAAATAGAATTCCTACTCCAGGTTGGGTCTGTGGGTTTCTTTCCCCTCACATTGGTCAAACTGAAAACAATCATGTAATGGAAAATAACTGTAACATTTGTTTAAATAATGGTGAGGAGAAGAAGGAGAAGAAATAGAAACCAATCTCATTTACATTGAGGCTACATCCTACTTGCCAGCTTTTTATTCCTTGAGTATCCCAACACGTGGATATTTCTTTGAAGAGAAAACTGCATCTAAAGATTTAAAACCTTGGTGGGGCTTTTTGTCTTTGAAAAAACTTTACTTATCTGTTGGAGCATATAAAAAACAACACAATTTGATTTCTTCTGGTTTTCTTTTTACAAAGGAAAGAGACAAGGAGTTGTTGAAAACAACCAGAACTAAAAGGTCCAAGAACTCTGGCAAGAAGATGAACCCAATAATCCAAATTAAACTTTTGAGGAGAGCAATCTTTGCTGCTTTAGACACACACAGGTCTTGGTCTTGGGTTTTTGAGGGCCTCCAAAAAAGAGCAGCAGGCAACTTTTCCCTGTTACATTCCCACTTAACCCTGGACTCACTGAAATTGGGAATGTGGAGTCCAAGCAGATGGTGAGGGAGGCAATTCCTTAATCATGGCTGGCTTAATTAATGCCTAATGCCAGATGAGGTGATTTAACCTCAGAGTGCTTGTCTGGGAGCCCTGATTTTGGAGAGTGGGGATAATTCAGCCCATCCAGCAGTGGTTTCCTAGAGCTGCAGCCCCAGTTTAAATCAGTGGGGCTCCTGCAATTATCCTGAAGTTGGTGGAGAGATCTTGTGAATCAAATTGTTCCAATGACTCTAAAAGAACAGGAAAAAATATATTTATTAGAAGAGAGGGAGGCAGGTGCAGAGTCTGAAGTTGCTAAAACAAGGGGTGAAGTGCATTTGTTTGGGTTGGGTTCCTGCTGAGATAATTATCCCTGGAAAGGCTCTGGGAAGGAATCCCTGGGAACTGTAACACTTCCTTCAGCAGCCACCCCGTGGAAAGGGAGCTGAGGGTTCTTAAAGAGCCACCTAAAAATGAGATTTTAACAAAGCAGCCTGGTTTGGTGCTTGTCAGAGGAATTTCCCTGCTGTCTCTGGGAGAATCTGCTGGTTCCATGGACATTTTTATGCACCAGTGAACCCTCTGCCAGCCTGGTAAAGATGCCCATATCTCAGCAACTCATCCTAATCCTTTGTAATGCCTTTAGAAATCCTGTTTACAAGGCTGCCCCGCTCAGGACAACCCTCCTGGGTGAGGAATCCGAGGGTTTGGTTGGTTTCTATCCAGATGAGCAAAAGGCACTGATTCCCAGCCCCCAAAGCTGGGCCAAGTTGCCCCAAATTTGAGCAAATTGACACCTTTCCAACCCAAATCAGCCCCTGCTTGGATGGGCCATTCCAGCTGAGTGAGGAGATGGAACAGAGGTGAGGAGTTTCTGGGCTGGGAACCCTCCTGGAATTTTAGATCTGGGATTGAAGCTGTAACTTTGAGGTCTCAGGGTTTTCTGTGCTCCTTCCCCCCCAAAAAAACCAACTGGGAGGATCTGGGAAAAATCAATTTTCAGAGGGTGGGACCCAATCTTGGAAAGTTTTCATGTGTGGTAAGGACTTACAATCCAGCTCTCCATAAAAGGGCCAGGAAACCCAGTACATCACCAGTACAACTCCAGCTTTTCTCCCTTAACTTAAATATCTTTGCTGTTTAAAAACTTGGTTTAACCCAGGATGGATTTGCATGGATTAGGAATCCAATTGATCGTGAAAATCCCAACACCCCTGAATGTTTGGGCATCTCTGAGACCGAGTCTTAGTCCCAGCCCAAGATTTTCCCTTCTCCAAGCCCAAAAGTGGTGTCTGGCTGTGTCTTGGGACATTTAATTACAGAGCAGCTGGAATGGCTGGGGCACTTTTGCAATATCAAGGTCATGTTATCAATGGAATCACAAATAAATAGATGTAAATGCCAGGGTTATGCAGAAATAAATTTACAGGTTGTATGTGGGTATATATATGCATGTACATGCAATTTATATATAAATCCATAGACATAAATGTAGAATTAAAGGACATTTTAGTATGCAGGGAAGCTGGGGCTAATAAAACAGAAATTAAATGCCTGGATTTGTAAATATCCCATCAGCAATGGTAAATAAAGCCATTCTTCCCCAACCAGCCCCACAGGAGCACCCCAGAGAGCAGTTCCAGCTGTGTAACTCAGGATTCCTGGTCTGCTGGAACAAGAGGATTTATGGCTGAGCCTTTGGGGTTGTGCAAATAAAAAATGTACTTTTAATTTTCCTCCATCCATCCATAAAGAACACGTGGCCACACAGCAGTGTCACCCTCTGAGTCACCAACAGCACTTTTTATTTGCTTTCTCAGCGTGAGTTAAAAGTGAAAGAAGGGTGTACACACACAGAGGCACAAAATGTGCATTTGGACAGCCCTGTTGTAGCAGGAATAATGCACAGGGCAAGCCTTGATTCAGCAGGGTCACCTCACCCCCCTGTGTGGCCCAGACCTGCCCAGGAAAGAGGGGTCCTTGGGCTGGCTGTTACAAGCTTTGCAGAAATCCAGGTATTATTTTAAAAAATCAGAACATAAACTATTTCCACAGAATTCTTTTTCCATGTGAATAATTTAGTTATGCAAGAGGCACCTGCAGCAGCCACTGGAGCTTTGCTTGAGCAGCAGCAAGGCCCAGAAATCATGAGCCCAGTGTACAATCTGTACCTACTCCATTTTTCATCATGCTTTGGGTAAAAAACACCAGGCTGGCACACAGGTTCCCCCCAGCAGCTCGAAATGCAGCTCTGCTGCACACAAATTAATTCTTAAAACCTGTTTCTCACCAAAGACCTGGCTGGGGATTATCCCAGGCAAGCAGCAGGCCAGGGAAGGTTTCACCTGGTGTTGGCAGAAATTCTGCACTGCCACAGTCCTTGCTTGATTGGTGTCCCTGAGATCAGCCCTCGAGCCCTGAGCGTGGCCTTGACCCCCTGAATCCCCTGGGGAAGCAGCAGCTACAGAAAATCACTTAAATTTGTGTTTCTCAGGAGGAAAGGCACTGTCAGTACCAAGGGCTGGGAAGGTGTTGGCTCAACAGGCTGAGTAAATCCAGCATTTCTACGTCTTATTAAATCAGTTTTCATGGAAAAACCATTCAGCACAGCCAATTCAGCAACTTTACAAGTGAGAGAAGAAAAAAAGCCCAAACAGAAAACGTTCTGAGCTTTCAAAGTGTGCTCTTTTGTTCTCCCAGACAGCTCAGTGGCAGCTAAGGATGTGCAGCCCAGCCCGGGCAGCTGTGCAGCCCAGACTGCAGCAGATTGCAGGTTTTCGAGCTGCTGCTCTCCATCTGATTGAATATTCAGATTTGTTGGCACACAGCAGCAGCTGCAAACAAGGGGCCTTCCAGAAACTCAACATTTCAAGTCATCAGAGGGCTGTTCATGTGCAGCAGAACAGAAAGAAGCATATGGAGGTGACAGAGCAGAGCTCAGCCAGTCCTTTCCCTCTCCTCACAGTCCTGGAAAATGTTGTGAGAGATGGGGTTTGAGAAAAGGAAACACAGCGAGGGCTCCTCTGGTTCTGGGTGCTGGGAAGGGAATGTGTGCCCCAAATGTCCCAAATGCCCTGGGTCTGTGTGCCCCAAATGTTCCAAATGTCCCAGGTCTCTGTCCCCAAATACCCCAGGTCTGTGTGCCCCAAATGTCCTGGGTCTGTATCCCCAAATGTCCCAAATATCCTGGGTCTGTGTCCCCAAATATCCCAGGTCTCTGTCCCCAAATGTCCCAAATATCCCAGGTTTGTGTCCCCAAATGTCCCAAATATCCCAGGTCTTTGTGTCCCTAAATGTCCCAGGGCTGTGTCCGCAAATGCCCCAAATGTCCCAGATCTTTGTGCCCAGGTCTGTGTCCCCAAATGTCCCAAATGCCCCAAATACCCCAGGTTTTTGTGCCCCAAATATCCCAGGTCTATGCCCCAAATGCCCCAAATATCCCAGGTCTGTGTCCCCAAATACCCCAGGTCTACGCCCCAAATATCCCAGGGTTTTGTGCCCCAAATATCCCTGGTTTTCGTGCCCCAGATGCCTCAAATATCCCAGGTTTTTGTGCCCCAAATGCCCCAAATGTCCCAGGTGCAGCTGAGCCGCTGGAGCCAGGCTGAAACTCCTCCTGCCCAGATTCCAAACACCTGACCTCAGCCTCAGGAATTTGGATTTAAAGGTCACCCCAGAGAGGCCATCTGTAAGTCAGAACTCACCGTGGCTCGGAGGAGGGGGTGGCTCTGACTCAGGGTGACATTTCTCACCACACTCCATAATGAGATTAAGTTTCAGGATGCAGCTGTCTCGTGCAATTGGAAATTCTCCCTAAGCTGTCATTTACAGGAGGCACTCTTCCATATTTCCCATGTGCTCCTTCATGCCTGTAATTTGAATAAATAATGCTCCTGAAGGTAACTTGCAGAGATTTGGGAATTACTGCTCTGATCGTGCAAAGCCTCTCGTGGTTCTAAGTCGCTGTCAAGATTTGGAACCTGCAGTGAGAGGAAGGTCAAGAGTGGGGGCAAGGAGACACAAAGCTGAGGGACAGATTTTCCTGCTGGCAGAAAGAGGAGAAAAATGAGGAAAACAAGACATCTTCCCTCCCGTTTTTTGGAATTTTTAATGTTTTTTTTTTTTTCGTGCTTCTTTGATTGGTTTTGTCAAAACACCAAGGGAAGATCTCAAAGCGCTTTTGGATCCAAAAAGTGATGATTTCCCAACAATAAAACAAAGGAAAATGGAGAGTCCTGGATGGGAGATGCTCTGTTTGCAGCGTGGGAGGAGGCAGGAACACCCAGGATGTTCTGGGATTTATTCAAGGCTTTGCCATCAAGCCAAGCCTGGGTGGTTCCAGGGACAGCACAGAAAACCTGGAAAATCCCTGAAACCTGAGGGACCCCAATATCCCATTCCCTCTGCACAAAACCCAGGCTGTCCACACACTGATGCAGCAAAGAATCCATTAATTAATTCCCATCCTCATTAATTTATCTCCATCCTTTTGGAATAAATCAAAAGTTTCTGTTGCTGGCAAACTGATGTTGGATTTTGAATATTTCACCTCATGCCAGGCAGAGCTTCCCCAACAGCTCTTTAAAATACTTATAATTTCTGGTTATTAATTGGTCTGTGAGGATATTTCTGCACATTTAGGAGTAGTGGGCAGAAAAAGGCAACACGTGGAGAAATTAAGGCTGCATTGTTTTGTCTTTCAAGAAAGAAAGAGAAGAAACCCAGAGAAATCAAACTCTGGGTTTTAAGAAACCCAGAGAGAGAGAGAGAGAATATTTCAGTGCAATGTTCACAGCTGAGAGTTCTCAATTTTTAAAAATTCTGTGTCTGGTGGGTTTGTTGAGATTACACAGAAACTCTGTAGGGAAGCTTTGGCTTCCTCTCCCAAATCCAGAGAAAATTTAGTGCCCAGATCCTAAACCCAACCCATCTTTTGGCATTGGGTATAATCAGAATATAATTAGAATATACTCAGAATATAATCAGAATATAATCAGAATCAGGAAGTTTTTATCTTTATTAAAGACAAGCTCCAGAGGATGGAAAATGCAGATATTTTCCTATGGATTTCATGCAGTTCATGAAACTTAAGGATCAAAACCCAACACAGGAACAGGAATGGATGCAGATAAAATTATTGAATAGGAGAGATCAGGAAAGGGAAATGATCCATGCAAAAAAAAAAAAATCAGAGATGTTCAAAGCATGATTTTTACCTTGAAATAAACGCTCAAAAATTTTAAAAAATCACCAAAAAAATGCATTATTATTGATTTTAGGGTGGAGGATTGCAGGAAAATGTTTAAAGAACTCACAGGCACAGAGTTGAATCTGCTGTTGAGTGATCCTGTGGTGCAAAAGGGGCTCTGTGCAATTCATCTTTTTGCTTCCAAGGATAATAAATGCAATGGAGAGCTAAAAGATAATTAACCAGATAATTGTCCCAGTTGATTGGCATCCTGATTTTCCTCTGCACGGTGTCAGGTTGAAGTGCTGATTTTCCAGGGCCCTGAGCCCAAACAGTGGGAATGGGGAGGAATAAATCTCTCCAAATGTATTCCCAAATATCCCAGCATCACAGGAGGGCCCCAAACTGAGATGTTCACTCTGAGTTTTGTTCCACCCATGAAAAATTTCCAAGGAACTCACTGCAAAAGCTGAATGAGCATCCCCAAAACACAAATTCCACGTTGAAAATTAATAAAAGTTTCAGTGCCATGGGAAGTTCCTCGCTTTGTGTAAGGAGCTGCCAAAGGCTCGTGGGTGATTAATTTTCACACTCCAGGAGATCACAGAAGGGTTTTTTCCCCAACATTTTTCGCTGCCTCAAACCTTGTGAAGTTCTTTGTAGCCATGGGAAGGGAACACGGGGTTTTACCCTGGTACATTGCACTGCAATGGTTTTTCTCTCATCTGTGGGGAAAAAAAAGCTCAGGACCCCTTCACTTTTTGTCCCATTAATTATTTACACAGCGTTTTCTGTCGCTCAGGGTCTGGTTTTCTTAATTGACTGCTAATTAAAATTAAGTTCTTGCTTTTATGCCATTTTCTCTGGCAGGTAGGCAGCAGGGAATTCTTAGCAAGGCAGAATTATTTGTGTTTATGGCAGAGACCTTCCAGTATCGTGGAGTAGTTTGGGATGGAAGGGTCTCAAAACTCAGCCCATTCCATGGGCAAGGACACCTCCACCAGCCCAGGCTGCTCAGAGCAATATTAGATAACAAATAATCCATGTATTCTATAAATATTTTTATGAAAATAATAATGGAGCAGCTCATTAAAGACAATTGCAACCTTAAAGCACTTAAGTTTAATTGCCTCATACATGGCAAATATTCCAAACAATTCATTCATGTTTAATATTTTCAAATTAAAGGTTTAAATTTAAACATTTGTTGGTTTTTCAACACTTTGCTCCTGGTCTCGAATCATGCAGCACAGAAAAATCTTAAGAATTGGCACAAAGGGTCTCAATTAAATTTCCACCATTTCCATCATCCCAAAAAAACCCCCACATTTACCTTTTTTTATTTTCCAAAACACCCCCTCATATTTACCTGAGCAGAGAAGTTCCTGTAGAATATCAGGCAATAAAACAATTTCTTAATATTATCCTAATATCTGCAGATATTTGATATTATTATTTATAATATAAATGACTCCTACAGGGAGTGTGAACATTTAATTTCAATGTACAAACACAGCAGATCTCAGTCATGAAGTGCCAATGTAGGAGGATATTTAACTGCAATTAACAGCAGCCATATTTGGGGGTTTTTTCCCTAATTTCTGTTTATTTTCAAGATCCTAGAGCTTAATTTATGTCTAATATGTGAAATCTGGTTTTGAGTGAGGTTTAAAGAGCAAGGAAATCCTAAAGTAAATCACTCAGATTACTCACAGCAATGTTCCTCTCAATTTCCAGGGAAGGAATTCTGTCCTCCAGCAATGGCAAATCAGTTTTATTAAATTATGTTTATTTCTTCTAAATACTTAGAACTTGCTGAAAGTGAGGATGAAAAAAAGGCAGGAAAAAGCCCTTTTTCTCCCAATTTTCTAAGTGATGATTCAGAAGATAATATTGCATGATTAGATAGAAAATTAACTCCAAAATACAGCAAATCACTACATAAAAAGAAAAGTTTACATTTGGATTTTTTTTTATTTTGTATATCAAATATTGAAATGTCAAGTTGGTAAAAATTAAATTCTCCTTCAAAAAGCATTTATCATGGTACAAAAAAAACCCAAAAATCAATTTACCCATGAAATTTGGAGCCCAGACCTTTCTACCAGCAGCTCAAACCCCATGGGGGTGGATTTTTAGGGAACCTGCTGTGAAATTAGGGAGCTCAGCAAGGCCTCCTGCCCCAAATGTGTCATCCCTCCCAAAATCAGATTCTCTTTGCCCCTCATTAATTTTCCCCTCTAAGTTTCTATTAACTTCAATGATTTATTGGTTATAGAATATACATTGGTTGTATAGTATCTATAATTGGTTATATAATATATAATATAGCATATAATATATAATATAGCATATAATATATAATATAGCATATAATATATAATATAGCATATAATATATAATATAGCATATAATATATAATATATATAACATATATTTATATACATAATATATATAATATATAGTACATATATATAATATAGATAATGATTTACTGGTGTATATATAGACATTTTTATACAGGTTCTCTGATACCTGAGCAGGTATAAAACATCTCCCACTCCCTTGGATCCAGGTCAGGATGTGCCTCAATCCAACGTTTTCTGGAGCAGAAATGCTGCACTGCTGCTCAGGACACTGAAATCACTTTTTATGGAGCTGCACAGCATTTATGGAGGTGCAGGAATTCTGGTCAACAGGTTTTATTTCCCTTCCTCACCCCCATTTATTCCAGGTGTTTATTTCTCTGCAGCACACAGCTCTCAGCAGACCCACGCTGCAAAAGCAGAACAATTCTGTCGAGCTGGTTGCAATTCAAAGGAGAAAAGTATGTATTAAAAACTGGTTTTAACCCAGCCCAGCAGACAAATGGCCTGGTCAATCTGGGCTGTGTGTCAGGACAGAGAAATGGGACACACATGGTCCAAGCCTCTCCTGCACAAGCCTGGGCAAACCCCTGGGGTGACAGAATTGATTTAGGGTGAGGTGGACTTGACCTCCAGGTTTGGGCTTGGGTTTCACTGCCTGGGCTGGACTGTGAGAGTTCTTCATTCTGCAGCAAGGCTAAAACTGAGCAAAAACCCCAAATCTCTAGAATTTACAAGGTATCAACAAAGCCCAGCTCCCATGTCTCCGTTTACAGGCGAGATTTTTAAATTCAATCCCTTTTTGAGCTGCTGAAGGACACAGGGATTGATTGCCCAGAGGAGCCGTGGTTGTTCCTGGATCCCTGGGAGTGTCCAAGGTCAGCTTGGATGGGGTTTGGAGCCCCCTGGGACAGTGGGAGGTGTCCCTGCCATGGCAGGGCTGGCCCTGGATGGGATTTAAGGTCCCTCCCACCCAAACCATTCCAGGATTTTAAGATTTCTTTCCTAGCACTGCACTTTTGGGATGGAAGGTGGTGGATGATCAATTCCTTCTGCAGAAATGCACTTCAGGAAGCCTTGAGCAGCACGAGTTCAGGAGTGGTTCTGGTGCACATTTTCAAACCTTGGCATCTGCAGCGACCTCAAAACCCCAGGTCTGTGGCACCAACCCTGCCCAGACCTCGGTTTGCTGCTGTGGCTGAGGAGAACCGTGGGTTTAGGGGATGAAACCCCAAAACTATGGGATAAATCCCACCTCTCATTAAAACAGATCCAAACCACATCTCAACCTTCAAAGACAGCACTGCCTGAGACTGTCACTGCCTCGAATTTGGCTCACATTCCCCAAATCTTGGAGTTATTTCAGAGCTGGTGCTTAATGGGAATTATTTCTCCCTCCAGAGCAATGTGGTCGTGACTTTCCAAGCTTCTGATTTGCATTTAGACTGCAAGGGAAAGAATTTCCTTTGCAGCAGCCATCTCCCAGCCCTTCACCATGTGAATATTTCCACCCTAATTAATGTCACTTAACGTAAAATATTATTCCGTGTTCTGCAGAGTGGCTGTAAATTATTTACTTGTAAAACATGTTGACTTTTCATGAGTTGTTTGTACAGTAAGAACTGCACCATCTAAACTGGAGGAGGAGAGAGGAATCAATCATTTGTAATAATACCCAATAGGAGGTTTACCACATGTTATATCAATTTTTATGGCCGACACAAATAGCTGCAGCCATTACTTTGGATTTTTATTTTCTGAAGGGAATTAGAAATTCACTGTTACCTTCTGCTTCTCTCATGCTGCCCTGGAAATCACACAATTTAAAGGTGTTTGGAGTCTTTTTTAACCCACTAATTAAGGCAGTGCATTAATAAAACACCAGTTTAGAATATTCATTAAGCCCACAGTCTATACGAGGCAAAAACTGATTTGTGTGTAAGTTAATGAGCCCACAATCAACCAACAACACAGCATCAAGTAAATTAAGTGGGTTTTAAAAACAAAAAAAAAACCAAATTTAAACTTACTGCTCATTCACTCTCCTCCATATTTTGTTACTTTTCACATGCAGTGAGGCTTTCAATATTGATTATTTTCAGTGCATTAATTACTTCTTTTGTTTGGAACAATTTCATTTTGGAATTGAAAGGTATTGAAAGACACCCTTGATTCAAAACCAAGAAACCCCAAAGGTTTGATGGTTTACACTTGGGTATTTCTGCTCCCCAAATTTTGCCTGAGCCTGCTGTAAAAGTTCTGCTGCAGGTGGGATGAGCACAAACCATCCCAAATATGCTGTGAAATGAGCACAAACCATTCCAAAAACGCTGTGGGATGAGCACAAACCATCCCAAATATGCTGTGAAATGAGCACAAACCATTCCAAAAACGCTGTGGGATGAGCACAAACCATCCCAAAAGTGCTGTGGGATGAGCACAAACCATCCCAAAAACGCTGTGGGATGAAGGATGCCGGGACATCAGGGCCCTGCTGGGCTGTGGGACATCTGAGCTGGTGGATCTGAGCTGGCCCTGTCACCCATGGGGAGGTTGGCACTCAGCACAACTCAAAAATCACCCAGGGCTCTGGTGCCAGGACGTGTCTGATGGTTCCTCTCCTTGGGCACGAGGAGATTTTCTGGTATAACCAAGAATTTCATGGCTTGGTTATGGAATTTCATCTCAGGGCAGAGGCTGGAATGGATAAGGAGCAAAGCAAAGAGGGACGAGTCTTGCCAAAAAAATTCTGTGATTTGTGAGAGGAGAAGGAAAAGAGGAATCAGAATAGGGAAAAGAACGGGAAAAGCAGAATAGGAAACGGTCAAAATACAAAATTTGAATTGCAAAGCTGGGTTCTCTTCTCCCTGTTCAAGCTTGGCAGAGGAGGGAAGGCTGCCCTTGTGGCAGAGTTGTCCTCTGAGAGCCACCAGCAGCTGAAGGGCTCAGTTTAGCCACTCATCCCCCACCAGAGCTCCTGCTCCCACCCCACGTGTCCTGTTCACGCCCAAAATGGGGCAGAATCAAGCAATTCCATGAACTCTGGCACTTTCAGGGACCTCTGGAGGTTGATCCCCTTGGGGATTGAGTCCTCCAGGTGTTCCTGGACAAGGACATGCCCCATCCCTGTGTTTTCTGTTCTGCAGTTGAGGTGGGAACTCCCACAGCAGATTTTCACCTCATTTCCACACAGAACTCAGGGGGGTTCAGGGCATACAAAGCAAGGACCAGTTTGTGTCTCTCACCCCAAATCCCACTTGCCATCCCATTATTCTGTTTCCAGCAGAGCCCCCGTTCTTGCAAGTCCAAGAGCAGCAAAGAAACCTTTTCCCTCCCCAATTTTTGCAGCAGAGGAAGCAGAGAATTCTGCTGTGCACCGAGTTGGTGACATTTAGCATGCAGAGGAGCAGGTATTTATCAGCCAGCTCATCAGTGTCAAAATGTTTGTCATCAAATTTAAACACAAGCCAGAAGCCCAAAAGTGCAGCTGGAGAGGAATCACCAATACTTGCTGTGCTCTGATCAATACTTCTGCTCTGGTGAAATATGAAAGCAACAAAGAGTGATGTTGGAACTGTAATTGAAGCATGAGGGCTCCAACAAAACCTTTCCACTTGGAATATTTCAGAAGGCTCCTCCAATTCCCACCATAGGTAAACCTATTTTCTCCCTGACAATTGGCATAAATTTAAAAGAGATTTTTATCTCCATCGACACTTAAGGCATCATTTGATCCAAATTTCCCTGACTTTTTCCCCTTTTCCAGCATGATTTTAGAGGCCTTAAGTGACTGCAGTGTGAGTAGCATGGGAGCAAGAATGTGCCTGATAAATAATAGCTCTGGTCTCAAAAATTAATGAACAATGTCCCCATAAATACACAATCTTTCCAGAATGACACTGGATTGTGATTTTCCCACTCTCACTCCCTGCATTCTTACACGAATTTACATAGGATGATAAATTATTTAGGAATCCATTTCAACTACAGAAAATCCAGTTTACCCATTACTTATAAAAAGCCATTACAGCTACTTAAGTTTTCTATTAGAGGCAATTTAATTTATTACAAAATAGCGAGTCCATAAGATTTTGATCTATCATAGGTACAGAGAGATAATGGAACACTGGAGGATATTATGACCATGAAACATGAAGAAGAAGGGAAAGAAGTCATTTCCATTTATAGTGTAAAGTAAACATCTGCAGTAATAAACTGGCCAATGTAACCAGGCTGAGAATTGGAAATGGAACAGAAGAAGAAGAAGAAGTGGGGTCCTGTTTTTAAAGGCTTATTGGTTATTTATGTAGATGCTAAAAGTTACAAAAGGAAGAAAAACAATCCTGTGATAAAAGCTGCTTATTGGAACTAAATCTGAATTCCCCTCCTGACTGCTCCACGATGAGGCTGTAGAAGTTCTGTCAAGTCCCTGTGCTAAAACTGCCCAGCCATAAAATAAGAAGAATATTTCTTTTTTTGCCCAACTTTCCTTTCTCTGGCCCATTTCCATTGGCACACAGGTGACTGATTCTTCCACAAAGACAAAATAACAGCCCCTGGTCTTGGGAGAAGAGTTTTTCATCCTTGTTTGCACTTCTGTGAATTGCTCTTTGGTTTCCCCTAGAGATTAACACACGAGGCTTTGCCTCAGTTTGCTGCTGTGCTCTTTAGAGCATTTTTTGAATTTCTCCAATAATTCCAGGAGGTTTAGGGATGTGGCATTCCTAAAGTGGTGCCTGGCGAAAATGGCACCACGGCAAACTGACCTCCCTGCCTGTGGGATGAGGCTTAAACATGGAAAAAGGAATGAGGTTGGGTGGAGGGGTTAAAACCAGCACAAAGCACTGCAGATTCCCTTCTCCACTGATTTCCTGTGCAAAGGCTGATATTTGATTTTGCTGTGTCAGTTTGCTGGGCCTGGTGGTGATTTCCTCTCCAGCAGATCCTTGACTCTCCCCCCCAAAAAAATAAATAAAAAGATGAGTTGGTTTGTGTGACCAACACCAGGCAATTGCCAAGTTAGAGGAATAATGTTATTTTAATCAAACCACCAAACCAGATTGAAGCCAACAGCTGTAGCAATGAGAGGGAGCTGAAAACCATTATCCAATTTACCAGGCATCAGTGAGCAGCTACAACTCCGAGCTGCACTCCTGCAGCTTGGCTTTAACTCCTGGTAAAGAATTCACTGCTTCATTGCTGATGATCCAAAAAGGGCAAATTGCTTTGCTTTTCTTTAAAAATCACATGCTGGAAAAGGAAACGAGGCAAGAAGTCAAAGGCAGTGTGTGAATGACTCTTGTGGCATCAGTGAGAAACATCCTGTAAATCTGTTCCTCCTGATGGCTTTTCACTTCAGCACAAAGCCCTGCTGATGATGGGAAATGCTCCATGCTCCTGATCAGCTGAAATGAAATTAAACATTTATCTCGATCTCAGATCTTTATCTTTAGGGTTTCATTCTGTTTCTGTCTAGACTTGGTGCTCTTAACTCCGGGTTTTGAATTAGGCCTCATGGAGGGAAATGGGGATATTCACTCTCTTTAAATTAAGATGTTTGTATGAGTGGAATATTTGAGTTAGTGTTTTATAGTTTATTAGTGTTGCCTTTCAGTTGTTTCCTGGGCCTTTTCAGGAGGTGGCTGTACAAACAAAATAGACCAGAAAGACAGAAAAGAGGTTTCTGGAGGTTTTTTTCCCCAGATCCATTATCTTGAGGTGACTCTGTGACAATCCTGGATTCCCCAGAACCTGCTGGAAGTTTTTTGTCCCTTTCAACTGCAGCTCATTGACCTTGCAGCTGAAATATTTACAGATTTTTACCTGGTTTGAGACTTTTCCTCCACAGAAAATCTTCACACAGACAGGTTGGAGCTGGAACCACTCACAGATACATCAGCAGGAATTAATCTTTACTTATTTTAACTAAAAGTAAGAAATATAACGACAAAAAAATTCATGTTTTTATTGTTTGCAACACTGATGGCTGAGTTCTCCATTTTATTTAAAAAATAAAAGTACAAATTAGCAATAAAACATTCTCCAACAGCGAGCACTGGTTGAAAAGTAATTTTGCCTGGAGCCTGTATCTTATTGATATTTAAAAATGCCATTCAAAGCTCTTAAAACATGCATGGAAAACATGTGGAAATTTTCTGTTCTGGAGAAAATGAACCCAAATAGAACAAAAGATTTTGATCAGTTACATTTTCATTCTTGAAAGAGTTATTTAAAACTGCCTGACACGTAGATTTTTTAAAGTTCAGGCTTTCCTTGGCTGTACATTAGATCTGATTTATCCCAGTGTTTTGGGAAGCTTTTGGAAGCAGGGCTGGGGATTTCTCCATCCAAAGGTTTTCCCTGCCTGTGATTCCTCACCCTGAGCGTGGCCCAACAGGTTTTTCGCAGCTCCTTCCTAAGAAAGGGCTAAAATTCCAATTTTCCCCAGCTCCTTCTTCCCCAGCCCATTTCCTAAAGTTTCCCTCATCATCTCCATCCTCTCCTCTGCTTCCCTGCCCATTTTATGCCTGGGGAAACTGAGGCAATTAATATTTATTGACCTGATTGCCTTTTAATTGGCAGCAGGAAGAGGCAGCAGCTCCTATTTCGGAGTGTCCATTCCCAAATAAATCCTTTTTTGTTAAGCCCCATACAAGCTCCAAGCCTGCTTTAAATATTCTTTATTTACTCATCTTTAAACTATGAAAACTCCACTTATTTAATACTTTGGTTATTCTCAAAGCAAAGGAAATGAAAGCCAGGCCAGGAAAATTTGGGACTTTTTGATGTTTAAAGGTCAGACACTGAGATTTTAAATTTTTTTCCCCATTTCACTGCTGCAAACCTCTTTTTGCTCAGGCTCTGAGGTCACCTTGGGGAAGGTGCAAGTTGCCATGGCAATCCCAGTGGCTCCACACAGGACACATTCCCTGTGGAATTTTTGGTTTGTATTAATTGGTATTAATTGGGCTCAGCCTTAAAGGAAGGACCAGATGAAGGAGCAGCCCAAAAAAAACCCCAAAAATTTGGAGAGCAGAACAGCTGGAGGGAGAATCAGAGCAGCATTTGGGGTTTGAGAGCTCTTGCAAAGCAGGATTTGGATTCCTGAGCTGGGTTGAAGCTCAGTTGCAGCCCCAGCAGTGGCTCAGCTCAGCTCTCCATGGACCTTCTCTGTTCCCACAATAAATGACTCCAGTCCTGCAGACCTTCCCCTGCTTTTCCTCTCTCTTACAACAAAAAAATTTCTGGGTTTAGGGATTTTCCCCCCCAAAAAACCCACCAGTGTTGCTATTTCCTGCTTGGATTTTCCTCCCATCCTGAAACTTTCCTGCTCCTCCTCTTCTCTCCTTCACATCCACAGGATCCTGATCTCCTTCCCACCCCTCATCCCACTCTCCCCCGATCCAGCACACCTCCTTACCCCCACAGCGCATTTGAATTTCTCAACAAACAAATATCACCCCAAAAAATATAAATTAAATTTAAAAAAATAATAAAATTAAAAAAAATAAATAAATAAAAACCTGGCCACACTTGTTTATTCTGCCAGTGCCTGATTTCCATCTCTTTTGGAAGTGCCTGCAGATGGTTTGTTCCTGCTCTCCCAGATCAGCTCCTGCTGTACATCCTGTCCCTGGGGAAGCTCCAGCTCAGCTCTGCTCACAGCTTGCAGATCTGCCTCCCCCCCTAATGAAAATTACATCAGCTCCA
>VZRX01016557.1:8345-27711 GCA_013398075.1 Notiomystis cincta
GAAGCCTACTGTGGTAGGTGGAGTGCACACAAAACAATAACCAGAAAGGTTTGTGCCACAGCTCAGCAGAGCCAGAACTGATGTCACAGCTGTTGCACCACTGCAGCTCAAGCCCTCTGTCTCTTCCCAAAGGACTTGGGCTTAGTTCTCTTCCGTGGTATGAGGAGCTGAGTTATAAGCAGCTGAGCTGCCTTCATTCACAGCAACTTTTTTGCCTTGTGTGAGGAAATCAGAAATGTATAGGGCTCATAAGATTAAATCTCTTTTGCTGCCTTTTTTTCAAGCCCATTCTTCTTTAAGAGGATTCATTTAATAAAGTGAAACATTTGTTTACCAGCTTTGTGAAGTATAAAATTTGGGTTTGTTCTGATTTCATGAGAATCAAGTGTCTGGTAAGTTTTCTTAGATCTCATATTTAACACCATTGCTGAATGAGTATGGATGAATTTAATCAGGTTTTTCATATGAACATACATGACCTCAAAGCAGTGGAGGTTTCTGTCATTGCTGAAATCACTGTGGCCATGTGTGTGTTGGGTCCTGTCATACAGTATTGCCCAATACTGATGAGTTAAAAATTCTACCTTCTGGGGTATGTATCATGTGGTGAAAAAGAGCTGTGACATTTTGTGTCATGCTACCACACATCTTCCTGAGATCAGTTTCTATACCTTGTTGACAAAGAGACCCTGATGCCTTACTAGCATGACAGCATTGACCTGATGGTTTTGAATAATGTACAAAAATGTCTTGTGTAACTAATTTTTTCTTCTTGCAGCATATGTTAAAGCAGGTTTTGCCGTATCTCCCCATATCCAGAGGGAGTAAAGCACTGCCAGAGTTAAGAAAAAATTACATACTTGTATGATTATTCCTCTGGTTTGAGAACCAACATAACTAATAAAACAATACACAGCGTGAAGATATTTGAGTAAAAACATGTAGCCCCTTGTTTATGTGGATGTAAACTGGGGCCTAGAATACTTGCCTTTCATTTAATTTAAAATGTCACAAAGCCAATTCAACTTCTCAGTGACATTTTTTACTTTACAGAGAGGGAGTTTATCTTTAAGAAAGGCAAAATGCAATGTATCCCATTTTTAATATATTTGTGTTTTACTTTAAAACTGAAAGATCCTGTGTCTCTCCTGTAGCAAAAATATTACAGCATGACTAGTATTTTTACTGTCTCTTTTAGATGATACATTCTAATACCACTGCATGAATTAAAATAAAACAAATACTCTACTTTCATATAACGAATAAGATTGTGCACCCCCTTTTGCTGCAGAAAGAATGTACAATTGTTTAGGAATTTTTCTGTAGGAATTGTATTTTTGATTGATTTTTTTCCCTTGTTTGTCTAGACTTCGCTGTTTAATCTGTCATTGGTGTTGAATTCCAGCTTAATTGCATGTGACTGGAATTCATCAACATCTCTGACAAGCAGAAATGAATGTGTTTTTCACCACAGCTCAATCTTTGAACAATAAACTTCCAAAATCTGTGTTTAAAGAGCATTAAGGGAGCCTAAAACTTGAATAAAGGCAATATCAAGGGACAAAGCTACCCATTTTAATCAACTTCTTGTCTGAAATTTTGTGGAGAAATGCATTTGTACCTCCAGAATCCCACTGCAAGATCAGAGAATTATTTCAGTTTCTTTCTGCTGTTCTCTGATGTTGAATTGTGCCATGACGCTCCTTTGTATCCTCTCTGCTGTTTGGCAGAGAGAAGGCTTTTTTGTTGCCACGTTTTAATAAGATTTCAGAATGTTTAATTTCTGTTACAGCACCCAAATATTAAATTTTGGGTGTTCAACCATTGAAATGGCCGGCTTTGCTACTAAAGAGATGGTTGTAAGTATGTATTCCTTAATGGTCCTAAACTCAGAAATGGAATTTAGGTAACTAGGTGACCTTTTGTCCAAGGGAAGTATTCATCCAAGTTGATGGGGTTGCCTGTGGAATGTAATTAAACAACCTCTTTCTTTTCAGCCCTTTGAGTCTGAAGCTCTCATATAGGGACAGTTTACTCTTGAGGAAGGCTCCTGGCATAGTCAGGTCCAACTGCTGGCTGACTGAAGTCTGATTATCATGTTTAATTATGGTAATTGCAGTGCTGGCTCAGTACATGCCTGTGTGCCTCTCAGAACAGCTTGAGGATATGGACAGCAGCAATGTGAATGGTAGGAATCTTTCTGCAAAAGGAAGCTTGGGGGAAATGGGGTCAATTCTGTCCCCATGCCACACACCTGTGGTGTCAAAGGAGAGACATGCAAGAGATTTTCTATCAAAGAATTTGTGTGTTTTCACGTAAAGAATTTAAGGTCTGATCCCTCTCCCTGTGTGGTGAATAGCAATCTACATCCTGGTACTCCAGGGAGCATGATTAGATCCCAAGACTTTTTTTTTTTTTTTTGTGCTCTTTCCAAGGGAATGGGTTGTCACAGTGGTATTTGTGCACATTGTATTCAGCTGTTGGGCAATTTATGAGTGATTTATGATTCCTGAAAAATAAGGTTCAGAATGGAAATGCCAGCAGATCTTTTCTGCTGCCTTGTAAAGCAGCTGAGTTAGCAGACTCCTTAATAATAACAGATCTTGGAGAGGTGGTGTTGCCAGGTGCTGGTGAAAAATGAGTAACACAACTAAGTGGTTGCCATGACAACAGGCATGACTTTAAAGGGGTACTCCAGTGGTGCCTCTGTTTTCTTTGTCATGTACTGATAACTTCCATCTTATGGTAATATCAAAAGGACAAAAAAATGCAAACAATGCACAAGCTGGAAAAAGAAATGTGCATCTGGTAGTGAGGCAGAACAAGTGAAGAGTCTTGGAAAGAGCTCATTTGAAATTGCAGCTGTACCTACCAATCTTTGCTTAATTAACAAGAAAGTTTCAGCTGCATAAAGCAGCTTCACAAAAGACCATGCTTTTGGGTGGGGGAGGGTGAAGCTGCTGAGGGCCCTTCTGTAAGACTTTTATACTGGCATTTTATCCCTCAGTTTCCACCTGGGAACACTTAACTGTTGCATTGGTGCATATTCAAGCCCTTGTCTAGATATAATCCATTTTATTTAAATAGCTGTTCACTACCAACCTTAAAATAAATACTGCTCAAGCTATTATGCACTGTGACTACTTTGTGCTTTGTCCTGGGGTTATCAAGAGCATCTATATGTGTTTCCTATCTGAATAGTACCAGGAGGCCTCCTATTGCCCATTAGCTAGTGCAGACACCAACTACTGGTTTAATTGAGTCCTTCTTTACCTGTGCCTAAGACTTTTTTATTGCCAGCCTGCCTGCAGCCAGAGAGGACCTTGGCAAAGTACAAGACATGTTTTATTTCCTCTTGGCAGCCACCTGCATCATCAGCAGCAGTGGGCTTGCCTCCTTCAGGCTTCCCAAAAGGTCTTTGCTCTATGATACTGTCGTTATTCCAGAAAAGCTTAACAACTTCCCTTCTGAAAGTTACTGTTTAGGACTGCTAGTAACCTGTGGAAAATGTTTGATGACCAAAGATGTGACAAATTTTGGTCATCAATGCACACAGCTCCAAACCCAGTTAACATCATACCTAAGTAGCTTGCCATATGAGCTTGTGGAGTCACTAATAAAATCCTGAACAGCATGGGGTTTGTGCTGATTTACTTGAAAACTGCAGTTCATCAAAATTCCTCAGTCAGGACATTGGTACTTGAGTTAAACCTATCATTTAAAAGAAAGGAAAAAGAGACAAGAAGTCAAGACCAGATTTCTCAGGTGCTCTCAGAGAGCTCTAACTGTCTAGGAATTAATTTTGCTAAAGATCTCAGGGAGCCTGCTATGCACATTTAGGGATGTGCTACAGATAGATTCTTGAGGTATTTAGAGGCTATGATGATAGCTGGAGTAGCTATTGAGTGGAATCATTTTAGCTCATTATATGTTTGGAGAGGTTCATTTTAGTTGGCTACGAGACTTGCTTTGTGTCTCAAAGTATCTGCGCATTGGAAGCAAGCAAATGGAGGCAGAGTAGGTCTCAGAAAGGTAATTGAGCTGACTCACGCTGCAGTGGCTGCCAGCAGTGTCCCTGCAGGGTGACCTGCAGCTGCCCCTGGTCCAGAGCTGCAGCTTGCCACTGCCCAGCACCACAATGCCAGGAGCCCCCGGGTCCTGGTGGAGGGTATCGATGGGAGCACATGCACTGGACTGCTCCTGAGCTTTTTGGGGGGAAATGCTCGGATTTTGGTGGCTCAGGAGAAGATTACAGTGTAACAGCCCATGTGTTTGGATATGAGAATTGTCAAAGCCTTCTTTTCTTAGTAATATTTAAAATTCCAGAAATGGGCTAATAAGTCACTTTATCATCTTTTCTACAGTAAGTAAGGTGTTGCACTTACGTGACAATCATTCTGGCATTGACTTCCATTTTTGCTTTTTTTAGGAAAGATCTCAAAGAAAATTAGCATGAATTTGCATTGCTGGCAAAACACTGGTACCTGCTGATGCTAAGCTGTTAGTGTGAATCAGCAAAATTAGTGAGAGGTTATTTTTAAATGCTTTGTATCAAAATTAAATATAGTAAGTTCAATCATCTTAGAATAGCCCATGTTTTATGGGAACAGGTTTTGGCTTGTGTGAGGCAGCTACCAGAGGCACAGGATTAAGTTAGTTATAATTAATGATAGAATTTTAATCACATGATGAAATTTGAATCCCCATTCCTCTTTATGGGAGTGAAAAATAGGCATACCTAATGTTATATTCACAAAGGTTACTTTGTTAGGGATTATCTGATTGAATATGTCACTTGTGAGATTCCTCAGTCTTTTTTGTAGTATTTTGTGTACGTGGGATTTCTGAAACTGCAAACTTCAACGACATTTTATTTCTGACCTTTGCCCAGTAGCATTTACGTATGACCTACCTCTCATCTCTTCCATCATGGATTTATGATAAATGTGTGAACAGAATATCAGTGCCACTTCTAAAATCTAAAATATTTTTGTCATGTGCAACATTTTTGTCAGATGTCTGTTTCTCTTAATTTTGTTGAGACTTGCGTACCTTACTTTTCTGGAATTTCTGTTACTTTCTTACCTAATTTATCAGTTACTTGATAGAAACATTAAATGTTTTAATTGGACTTTATAATGAGAAGAGATTTGATCCAAAGGCCACTGAAATAATTGGATTGGATTTTGGATTAGAAGAAATATTATCTAGTATTTTTGAAGTTGGAACAAAGACAAAAATACTCTATAAGTAGCAAAAAAGTGAACATCTTACCTTCTTTCTTGAAAGACAAAAACATTACTTTATTTGAAGTGAATTGCCTACCACTATATTCAGAAATAGCACCAGGCCCAAGTAAGAAGAATTGAGACACTCCCTGTCCCCAGAGCGGGTGGAGTGGGAGCTCATGTTTATTCCCATTGCCATCTGTAGAATGGGAGTTGAGACTGTGGCTACTGCAACAGCATGAAGTGCTCCAGCTGTCATCTGCCCTGCAGACACAGGTACATCCATGCTGGCTGCAAATCCATGTGATCCTGGGTCTAGACTGCCAGGAGAATCCCACAGTACCTCACATTCCCTGTGAGTAGGGGTGTTAAGCACTGCAGCCAGTAATAGTCACAAATAGAAAGCTGGATAGTTCTGTAGCAAAGGTTCATGGTTTTGCATCACCCCCAGATAGTCCCACCAAAATGACAAGTTTGGGGTTGTAGTTGCTGGTGGTAATCTGTTCCTAGAGCTGAGAAGAAAAGCAGTGCTCCTGGTGACCTAGATTTGCAGATTTTAATCTGTTTGTGGTTCAGAACTACTTGCTGATGGAATAAAAAATTAAGTGTAAAAAAATTCTATTAAAATAATAATCATTCGTAAACTCTTGTGAATTTCAGTATTGCTTTGGTGTTGCAATTTTAAGTATTTTAGTACTTGGAAGCTTGTCTGTAATGGTGGGATGAGTCAATGTGCTGTGTCCCTCTGCCCCTGTCTCCTGCATAGCTGTGTGTGGGACATTATGCCCATGTAACTCTGGAAAGCTTGGGCTTTTATTTTTATTTAAAATCAACCCCACAAAAGAACCCCTCCAAAGCAAAACAAACAAAAAAAACCTCTTCCAAAAGATTCTTGGACTGTATAATCTCTGAGTGATTCTCAGGAACTGTGCAGACTTCCACCTGGAAGTCAGCTCCCCCCTGTCAAAGGCTGCCTTTGGAAGCTGGACCAGTATTACGGCAGTTGCAGCTCTTGTGGAGAAAAGACTGATCCCAGCTTTGGCTCCCAGGGCCTGAGTCACCAGTAAGCTTTCCTAGCTCTTGAAAGCTCTTTATGGTGGGTTGAGCATCTCCCCCACACCTGAGAGCCTGTAAAGAGCAAACATAAGAAAACCGATGGGTCTAGATAAGGGTGAAGACAGGTGAAGACAAAACCAAAGAAATAACCACAGCCAAAACCAAACCAACAAGCACAGTAAAGGAAATTGCTCACCACCTCACAGAGGCAGAAAAATGCCCAGCCAGCCTCTGAACAGGCCCCACTTTAGTAACTAAAAACCTCAGCTTCCTCTGCTCTAGGTTTTGTTGCTGGGCATGAAATATCCCGCTGGTATTTGTGTTCAGGTCAGATTTTTTTTGCTGGCACCATTGTTGAACTTCTTGAAGTAAGAGGAGATGAAGTTTGGCAGAACCCTGAGAGAGTCCAACTGCAGGAGTCTTGGTTCTGGGCTAAAGGCTGGGGAACAGTAGCACACATCCTGTCATGGGTATTGCTGCCCTCCAGCATCTTCTTAACCTCAGACTGTGCCCCATTGTTTTGCTGGTCTTCCAAAACTTGCACAGCACTTAGACAAAAAAACCCACCCTATTTTTTATGTGGCCAGTACTTTAAATAGATGCAGAAAACAAACCTTCAGGAGTGTCTTGGGATAGGATTTAATGCTTGTCGCAAACTAATAATTTAATGGCATTGCTCATAATAATTTATATAGTGCTATTGATTTTTCAGACCTATCATTACTAGCTGCAAAGCTCAAATTCTAAGTTCATTAGACATGGAAGATTTAAATATTTTTCAATACTAATTAGGCTTTCGTACATTTACCATTTCCAAGCGACTTTATAAATTTTAATCTTCCTGTCCACTGTTTCAGTAATTCCATTCTTTTAATGCTTCAATCCACTATCCTAGCTAGCTAGCTAGCTAAAAACCTGCTTGAACTTGTATGAGGTGGTTTTTTATTGTGTCCTACAATGTGAGTTGCTGAATCAGATCAAAACCACGTCACCTTTCAACATAACACATTAAAGACATCAAAGTTACTCTAAAGAAATCCAAATGGGGATGGTGTATTTCTTCAGCAACCCCTTAAAAAGCAGGGATGGGCATCTTTGATCATAGCACCATCTCAATGGCCTAAGTATTTTGGCTGCACCAATTGTATTCTTGAAGACTCCCTAGTGAGAATAGTTGTTCTGCACCTAACAACCCTCTGCACCTATTAAAGCCTGTAATTATAACAAGAATCACATTTTGTCTTCAGCTTTGGTGGGATAGTGTCATTGTATGTCAAGCAGAGGATTATCATATGAAAGGAGACTTTGCCAACATTCTCATTTTGTGATGAATAGCAGGATCTGGTGGTATTAATCTGTTAGGAGCTGTTGAGTGGGGGAAACCCCTTTACTGGGTTGTGCTAATGGGTGTGGGTTGTGGGTTCTCCACAGCCATTTGTAGACAGTAATAAGGGGAAGGAGACTGAGAATACCAAGCGGGCAGATTTCCTTCAACATTGTAGACTTACTATTCAGTCTCTTGAACAGGAAAATACAACCATTCATTAGACCCCTACATACCTAAAATGGTACTGTTTTGATTCCTGCACTGTTTCATGGACTGTGTACTCCCTTTGTAATTGCTTTAAAATGAAAGCTTATTCTGGGCCAAGGAATCAGCTTCTTGCAGAGAATCTGGAAAACACTTAGAGATTTACTTTATTTTGTGCATCTCTACTTTGTTGAGTTTCACACAGCATGTTACATACTTGAAGAGTTGATGTTCCTCTGACTTTCATTCCTAGCTGGAGTTTGTTTCCATGTAGTGTTGGAGACAGCGGGCCATCTATGAAATTACCTGAGTCTTCATGTACCTTTCAGGCATTCTTACCTACAGTGCTCTGAGAATCAGGTGAGTTTTTAACACAGTGCCTGCTGCTCCCCGGGGCAGCAGTAGTGTGGTATATTCAGGGCAATATTCCAATCCAGGCAGATTTAACACTTTCCCCCTTCTTGTCTTGACTTTTAATCACAAAAAAAAATGATGTTAAAAGAAGGGGCCACCCTAAAATCCTTCCTTCACGATTGGAAGTGGAAGAGTGGTATGCCTGGCAGTCCTGTGTAGCGCTACCCTGACAGATGAACTGGTGCCTCCACCGAGGACAGCACAGCCCCTGACCTCATCCCTTGGGGAGAAGTGATCTCACCAGTGATGGGCCTCTCAGGAGACCCATCAGGAGGGTCTCACCACACCAGCATTTACCTTCACCACAGCTCTTGGGTTAACAGGGCTCTACTGCTTTGTTTCAGGGACAGCTTTGATATCCTTGCAAGAACAGTTTTTGCATGGACAAAGCACAGATCAAAGGCTTTATTCTGTTATTTACACTAACATTTAAAACTACTTTTCCTGTTCTCCTGATTTTTTTTCATTTCTTAAGCTGATTTTAAACCTTGTATCCTGTTCCTTTCTTTTCTGAAATGGGTGAAATGCTGCATTTTCAAATTAGCAGGTGTTTTCAAGACTTCAGAGAAACTTGTATTTATCCTGGGTGACACTTTTCTTCCTTTACCCATGCTCTTCCTCCTGAAGTCTTCCCATATGTCTTTCTTATATGTCATGGTAACTTAGTGGTGAAATGTGAATGGCATCCTGTCAATATTGGATCTTCCATGTTTGCTGCCTTTCTTGGACCCACCCCACAGCTGACAATAAATAAGACATGTACTTTCTAAGAGATGAGTTTAGGAAACCTATGGTCAGGAATCACTCTGCTCACAAATTAAGTTTTATAGTTTTTTCTTTTGTTTCTGGCTTCCCTCTGCTATTAAATATGTTGGAGTTGACATCTGTAACTTCCAACTTTTTTGTTGGTCTTATTTTTGAGCAGATGGATATCTCTTTGACAGTGATTGTTAACTTAATCTAAGCAATAATCAAATTATATTTAAACCAAAGTCCTTGCTGAACCCCAACTAATCTAACTCCCATGTACTGTTCCATGTTTCTGACTGGCTTGCAAAGGTGGGACATTCTCAGGAAACCCTAGGGCAAAAGCTGGCAAAACAGACCAGTTTTTTGTTAGATAGTTTAGGTGACTTGGTTATTGGCTGTGGAATTGGACACAATAAAACATTTCATCAATAATCATTGAAGGGAAGAAAAAGAAAAAATATGTTTTCAACACAAGAGAGACAGTTCTGAAACCAACTGAGATGTGGCTTCTGTGGATCTACCTTGCTGTAGTCCTGTGACAGCAGTCACTGTTTCGTAGGTGGAGTTACCAGACAGATATTGTCCACTGTTTATGGTCAAATCACAAACTGGCCACATAAAGCTTGGAATCACAGTTGCTGTAGGTGATGGCACAATAACAAATAGAGTCACTTCTGAGTTTGATTTTTTTTTTTTTGTTTTCAGTTTTTAATATAGGGGTTTAGACTTTGAATATTCTCACCAAGTAGTTAATAAAATTTTGAGTTATTTTGGGGGTCCTGTGAAATAGGAGAGTCACAGAATCATAGAACTTCATGAGTTGGGAGGGAACTACAAGGACCACTGAGTCCAACTCCTAGCCCTGCACAGGATACCCAAAGAATCACACCAAGTGCCCAAGAGCATTGTACAAACACTTCTCGAGCTTTTTCAAGCTTGGTGCTGTGACCACTTCCCTGGGGAGCCTGTTCCAGTGCTCAGCCACTCTCTGTGTGAAAAACCTTTTTCCTGATATCCAACCTAAACCTCCCCTGACTCAGCTTTGTGCCACTTCCTTGAGTCCTGTCGCTGGTCCTGAGAGTGAAGAGATCAGTGCCTGACCCTCTGCTTCCCTGTCACAAGGATGTTGAAGACCACAATGAGGTCTCCCCTCAGTCTCACCTTTTCCAGACTGAACAGCCAAGTGTCCTCAGCTATTCCTCATGTGGCTTCCCCTCCAGAAGAGCAAGACAAGCAATCTTGGTCTTTCAGCTCTATTTGTATTTCCTCGTTATGCATGGTGTCTTTTAAATTGTTACTCTTTTCAAATGTTAGTCTTTTTCAGTGCAAAATAAAGGTGTAATACTCTTCTTCTGATTCAAAATCCATTCCCACCAAAATTTCTGCCTAAAATTCATCACATCATGCAGGTAAAGCTACTTAATTGAAAAAAACTTCAAATTGGCAGTTTAAAAAAAAAAACAAACAAACCCAAACCAAACAACTGGCAATCCACATCATGTTTCTTAACCTTTCTCATTTTTGGAAGTTGCCTTACAAGAATCATACTCCCTCATGCTGCTTTTGCCAGCAGATGGCATTCTCAGTGCCCATGCTCACTGCTGTGCAGTAAATGATCCCATTCTAGAGTCAGTATGAATACTTCTGTAATGTTTTTAGGTCCTAGTCCTTAATGTGAGACAAATGTTTCCCTTTTTTTCTGAGATCTTGCTTGGAGTTTAAATTTCAGAGACTTAAGCTCTGTTGACTGTGAAGGATGAATCCCTCAATGAGAAATGAACTCAGCAAATTTCAGATCTCTCGCTGTCAATGAAGGAAAAGCTCATTCAGGTCAAGAACCTTCTCAGGTTGAAGACCACAAATAGTGATCATTTTATGAAAATGCTTAACATTAACTCTGCAGAGCTAGTAGGGAACAAAGCAAGATCACTACACACAGCTAGATTTGTGCCTAAATTAACACATTTCCAGATATAGATAAGAAAATCAGCCTAACACATCATGTATTCTCTGTATTTTCTGGGTATCTCCAATAGACCTGAGCTTGTGCTGTTTCGAAGCTGCAATATAAACCACACCAAGACCTAGAGTAGTGCCTCTCTCTCTCTCAGAGCACAGCATGGAATACAAGACCTGAGACCTAAGCAAGTAGAGTCTGACTCACTTGTCAAGTTTAGTATATCTCAGTTTTTTTCCCTGTCTCAGTCTGTGCTATGACTGTCTGTTAGGAATATCAGAGTACAGTAGCAGGTAGTTTGACAAAGCAAATCAGTGCTGTCTGTCTAAAAATACTTTAAATCCCAATGTGGCACTTTTCCTTTCTCAGAGATGGAAAAAAGAAATCACAGCTTTCTAAGTGACTGTAGAACACATGGTGTATCATAAATCAAGAGACCTGAAGTCTACCTCTTAATTTTGCCCCTGAACTATGTGAAGTGTCTGTGGCAGTCATGCTCAGATGCTATGGACAGCCCATGATTTGGATTACTCAGTTGCAGTAATGTAATAGAATTTAATTCTTTTTGTCTTGCTTCAGCTTTCCATCAAGGCCAAGTGTGCCAGTAGGGAATCTAATGTCAGCAATTTATGCAGTGTGGTCTTCATTAAGATTCAAAATGAGGCCACCAACTCTCTTCAAGTAAGCTAGTAAGCTGCTAGCCAGATGTTAATGTAAACACTAAAGGGATCACTCAAATTGATTTGAAAATAATAGTAATAGAGATGAAAAGCTGAGATTAGCCATTTGTGAAATTGTATAACTCCTTCAGATCTCTCAGCTGTATTTAAAAAAAGAACGTGTGAGGACCTTTCTATTAAACAACACCTGCATAAATCTGCATGGGCAGAATCTTTTCATATATGCAAATACTTGTAAGTGGACAATCTCATTATTGTAGTGGAGTAGCAGGGCTCCTGATGCTTACTGCAAGCAGCTGTTTGCTACCACTCATTTAAAAAAACACACAACCCAAACAACAAACAAAAAAGCAGAAAATGCCCAAACCCATAGCCAGCAGTTTTTCTTATTGTGATTACTAAAAAACACTTTGACACATTCTGCTTTGATTGAGTGTCAGTTGCAAGGAATTTTACTGAAAACAGGCAGTTCTCTCCAGATCTACCCTGTTACATGTTAAGGCAGCATTGGAGTGCTGTTGAAGAATTGCAATTTGTAGATCCTAGAAATGCTGGTGGAGAACTGCAATTTTAGATGCCATCTATAGAGAGTTTGAGGGACGTGGCTGTGGTAACTATGGTTTGTTACAGGTTTCTGCATATAGTAACGTGCAACACTGCTGGGTTGCTGTGAAACCACTTGAAATAAAGTATAGCAACTCTCTTCTATGGTCTCCTTGAAGTCTGCATGGTGCTGTAGCTGGCAATAAATTGACTTCTATGAGACTTAAACCTCTGTAGGAAGCTGAGTGTCTCTACAAAGTGTAAGCTAAGCTGGTGAAATACTGCCTGCCATCTTTAACAAAGCTCCTTGTCAAGTGGGAGTGGAATGCTTTTAAGTGCTGCCTCGTGGCTGTGGAAGTGTGTGTTTTGTGATTGCTAAGACATTTTTGCCAGTCCTAAATCCAGGAATGCTTATAAGGTAAAGGTTAAAATGTCATGGGGAAATGAAGTAAATGACATTTTGATTACCCCTTCAAGTTTGGCTTAGTGATTGACACAACCTTCAAATCCTGAGGAAAGAGAAGTGGCGAGGAGTATTCTTTTGCCTTTTATCACCTCTGTTGAGCCATCCCCCTCTCTGCATGGCTGCTTATCTCAGGGCTGTGGGTTAATTAGATGAATTTGAGGCTGAGGATGTGGAAGGGAATTTAAATTGCATCTGTATGGATTACGATCTGGTGGAGTTCATTAGCATGCAGGCACAGTTCCTGTGCCTTTCTGCCTCTCTGCTCAGAGCTTGCAACTTGCAGGCATTTCCACACCCCCTCAGATCTGCTGTGCCTTATGGGCCTGGCCTGCATTTTCATATTAGCACAATTTAATTAGGCAAGGAGAGATTGCAGTGACTCCAGAATGATCTGTGGTTATGATAGATCAATATTTATTACAGAGATATTTTTTCAAATAAATGTCTGCTCTGTTGGGCAGGTTTGCTCATTCAGAGGCCCTAGAGCCATCTAAGAAACAATTAAATCCTCTCTGGTGTGAAGTGGAATATTAAAAGGGATTAGCACTGACTGACCATGCATTCTCTCTAGTTTCATCTGCATTCCTCTGCTTTGCTGTTCCCATCTGATAGGTAGGTTTGATAGAGTGAGTTGGGTTCAGGACTGCTGCCCTTTCCTTGCAGCAGTGCAGAGTTTATTGGGAGGATATCAAATGGGCCAAGGCATTGGCTAAGATTTGTCAAGCCCAAATGTAAATATGTAGCTGTAAAGTAATTTGCAAGCACTATGCTGGTAAGAAACTTCTATAGCACAATTCCATTAAATTTATTCTGATTATCCAAATTTAATGTGAAAGGTGACATAGTCCACTATTCTAAAAACTTATGTGAGTGGCCAGGGTTACAGAGGCCATCCAATAAATGCCAAATGAGGAGAAGCTTGCATGACCAGGTCATTGTTCATTTTCTTTTCATGATTTTTCTTTTCAAATTAATTTTAGTGTTTTCTACAAGGGAAGCAGTTTTCCCTTTTGGGAGCATCTTAGAAAAATATGCTAATTCTGCTCATTTATGACCATTCACAAAAGTCTTGAAACAGAAGCCGTAAATCAAAACTTTTTAGCAGAAAAAGTCAAAATGAAAGATTTAAAACTTAGTGCATTTTCTTTTTGTATGGCTTTATGGAATGTATGTTTGTAATACTGTATATAGTATATTTCTCTTTTTAAATTTGCATTTCTCAGGTCAATGATTTATGAACTACACAGTAATGTAACTTTGTGGAATTGCAGCCATCTCCAAAAAATACGATAAAGATCATAATCATAAAGAGTTTGGTCAAACTGGCAGGTGCATCTGTTTGACTAGTACAGCATAAATGAATGTTTCTTTTCTTTTTTGGAGCCTTCAAATATACTGAATTTTTAGCAAGTCTTGTGTGTAAAATTGTTTCTTTTGGAAGTCACTCAGAAATTTGCACTTGATCCCAGTGAAGGCAGGGTCAACTCTTCCATTGTTTATTTCTCTTCTCCATAGGTAAGTACTTCTGTCTTAAGCTAAGAAAGAATGCTTCTGCTCCTGTACAACTTAGAACTATCATCAGTCATAGGTCTATTCATTGACATCTAGTAAGAGCACTCCTTTTATTGCAATTCCTTAGAAAATTAAGTGTGCCAAACTTACAAACTTACAACTATTGTGATTCATATGGAAAAGATTAAAATACTGCAACTCTGCCTATAATACACAAAAGCAGAAGCTTCCAGTGGAAGTCTAATGACAACATTTATATTTCTTTAGTCAAGAGAGAATACTAAAAGTCATGAGATTTCTGTTGCCCAAGAATGAGAAAATAAATACGGCCTTGTTTTAATCTTTGGGGAAAAAATGCAACTGTATTTTTACTGTGTTCCATAAGCATGCCCCTGTGTTGTCTTTTTTTCAAATGATAGTGATGATTCTAAAAGTGTACTTGAATTGTGTTCATCTAATACTGTGAGGGTTAAATGTCTCACCAGTGCCAACACTTTGTCATTGTAATGAAGTACAGTTCACAAGTGCCTGTAATTACACAGCCTGTGTGCAATCAGCAAGATTTCTAACAGGAGTCTTATCACGTCTAAGATAACATTTTCTTCATTGCACCTTCTTAATTTCACCTGACATTTTGCCAGCCAGGGCACAAACTTTCTGCAGAAAGCAGGACAGGATCCCTGGTCTCCTTTAGACTAAAGAAGGTGGAAAATTAAGTTATTATAAATCTGCTTCTAATTATTTTAGTGAAATACAACATCCTGTAGATTAACCTGCTGTAGATCTTAGATATTTCTTTTATTGTTTTAGCAATTTGCTCTATTTGTTATGCATGAAAAATGTTTTTAATAACCCACATTGATCATACTTGCTAATGAACGAACGCCTACAATTACTGCACTTAAGCATATATCTTCAGAACATACAATATTTGAGGGTTGCTAATGAGCTCAACAGTAGTTGAAGACACTAATTAATTTAATCAGGGTTATTTTGCCTGCCAAAAAGGAGGATGGAGGATGGATGCTGCCACTGGAAAATGCTGGAGCATTTAACCTGTGGCTGTGTATTTAAGGAAAAAACTTGGTTGTCAGTCTGTTTCAGAAACACTGGTAATGCAAAATGTTTTCTCAGTTATAAAGGCAATAGATATTTAGTACCTTATTCAGATCAATTTATTATGAAGCAGCATGACATTTTGTGCTGTGAATCTTAATAATGCCCAGAGGCTTTCACATGAAAATTCCTCATTTAATTTTCACTGGATTCCTTTTTTCATTTAAACGTAAAGAATAATGTGAAGTTAAGTGCAGAGCTCAAATAACTGACAAGGGTCCTTTCCCCATATTCTTAACCTAATTTTGAAATATTAATCTTTTTGAAATGCAGCTTCACTTTTCAAAGATAAATTTATTTTTTGTGAGCCTTATGTGGAAAGCTGATTGTTGTTATTTGTCTTCGTCCAGCCAGAGCAGTGTCCTTACCACCAAAACATTTTTCAGAGGGAGACTTCTGTCAATCCAGCAGCTTGAAAGAAAGAGGGCAATAAATACAACTTGCACTAGGTCAGTGATTTCCAATGTCAAAAAAAGGGCCTCAGAAGAACACTTAGATCTGTGTGGTTGGAAACCAGACATGTAAAAGATGTAGTTTGTCAGTGAGATGGGTATTGCTGATGGAATTGCCTGTGAGAGCACTGCGTGCCAGGCAATGAATGGATCAGCTCCAGCACAGCCTCCCAGCTGCAACACCGTCCTCTGAGGCAGAGTGGGAGTGATGTGCCAGTGACAGCAGTTCTCAGGGGAGCAGTGCTAGAGACTGGGGAATATATCAAGGGGAGATCAGTGGTAAACAGACAGACTAGATGGCTTTTACTCACCTTCTTTGCAATCTCTGGATGTCCCCCCTGGCTAGAAAGGAATAAAATGGCAGAAATTTACTGTCATATAATTCACTTCTACATGGGCTGAAAGAATGTCCTTCAGTTCCTTAAGGTTTAATTATGTCCAGCTTTTGTGGCTGCTTCTGGAAGAAGCCATGAAAAGGGAGAGAGGCATTTTTTCCCTTATTTTCCCCTTCATTTTCTGCCCATTAGTGTGCTCTCTTTCCATCAAAACCTCCCCAGGCACCAATCCATGTGTCTGGAGCTGTGGTCTGCTCAGATCTCTCGTGGTACCTGCTGATACCCTCTGACAGGCTCAAGCATGGAGTGAGAATGGCCAGCCACTTGAGATGGGGATGGCCAGAGACCCCCTCCATTTTCACAGCTACCAGCTGCTTTCTTGCTCTCAGTTACATGTACAGAACACAGAAGACAAAGCAGACACAGGCATTAAAATGAGAGCCAAGTTTGCCCACTACATTTCTGCATTTTCTGATTGAAAATCATCCAGGTAAGGCTGCAAGAAAAGAACTCCAGAATTACTCTGGATGTTGCAGAAAAGGCTTGGGTTTCTTTCTTGTGCAACTTAAAATGTTTTGAGATGGCTTTTAAAACAGGAGGACCCCAAAGTGGTGGACTTGGTACATCCATCTACCCTGCAGCCAGCCCGGAAGAGAATTAGTCCAATGCTGACTGGGAGGAGGAGAAGCAGGTGCTGCAGGAGACCAGAGGAAACTTTCTTTTCCCTGGTGTTACTCAGAGGCTCACTGAGTGGGCTTTATTCATTACTAGCAAAAATATTTTATGTGTTATATCCAAATGCAGTGTAACTAGTACTGCCTTAGTTTTACCTTTTCTTTTAAAAAAAGCTAACAAGAAAATTCAGTCTAGGTGTTTAAAAAGCCCATTATTATATCATCCCAAAGGAAATCTTGCTATCTCCAAAGTAATACATTTTTTTCCCCTGGAGGCCATACTTATTAATAGCTTATGCTGAAATTCAGACCTGGAAATAGCTTTTGTGTTCCCATGAAAAAAAAAAAAAAGCATTATATACTTCATGTTACCTATGCTCTTCAAACAGCATTTCGAAGTTAATCAGTACTAAAGGAGAATTCTTGCAAAACTTAAACCTTTAAAATTTTACCAGGCTCTTCACTAGTCAGAAAATGTGTTCAGATCAGTCATCAGCATAAAAATATTTGAGGTAGGAGAGAGGTTCATCATTATTGTGTTCCTTTTTAGCTGGGTTTGGGGGTTTTTGGTTATCTCATTCCTTTGTTAACAGCTCCCTTCTATGGTATGGACCTGATAACTGTGGATAAATTGCAGCAAATCTTGACATGGTTTCATACTTCAGAATGTTAAATAGTCTATTTAATTACAAAGATATCTGCATTTGTTAATAAAGTAATAAAATGCACAAATACAGACTCAGTCCCCAAGTGGGAGACCATATGTGCACAGGAATGCTTAGTCTGCATGAATAGTTAGCAGTTTTTGTGTGTATGTATAATTTGCATAAATGATATAGAGGCCAAAGTGACCCTTGTGAAAAATTATTTCAGCATTAAATTTTCTTCCTCTTTAATGAAACGTAGGAGATGGAAAGCCAAGCCTTTGTGCCTTATTTAAACAGATTTCCATTGTGAATTTCCGCAGAAAGAAAGCTGAGAAAATTTTCATTGATATCAGAAGAACTCATATAGTCCATGTATTATCAAATACCACTCGTCAGTGCTGCTGCAAGCTGCCACATCTAAAGGCAGTTCTGCTGCTGCCACGTGGGTTATGTGCCCCTGGAGTTCTGTGGACTGCAGTGTAGTGCACACTAACAGAAATGAAGGTGTAGACAAGAGCTGTGGAGCACCCAGGTGTGCCCTTGTTCTGAATGCATGGGTAGGGAGTCAAAGAGCCCATGGTGTATGTTTGACCTGTTGGAAATCCTTTGTTCCCTCTGTCACACTTGCTTGGACTTGCTCATGTTTCTTACGTTACTCCACATCTTTTGAGAGTTTCCCATCTAGTTAGACTCTTAAACCCATCAGCACAGGAAATACATAATAAATAAAAGACAGCTGGATTACTGTAAAGGCCAGAACTGGACGATTCACAGGAACATTTAAAGCTGAAAGGGGTAATTTTAAATGAGATTTTGTGTTTTACTGTATTTATAGAAGAAACAAAAGCAATTTGAGCACTAGAAATATAACTGAAACCCAATGTTTTTGTGAACTTGAATTATTCAAAATGGTACAATAGACTTTTGGCTTCCCATACTTCTTTCCTAAGGGAGGCAAATTACTATAGTCAAATGATAAAACACTCAGAACAAGTTTACAAATAAAAACCCTGAAAATGTCTTACTTGTGTCTGAACTCCTGGGCCATTCCCATGATACAGTTTGACAGGTATATTACAAGTGATCTTACAATGTCAGATAAATTCCAGTTAGAAATATAGCCAGATCCCAGGAGGAAATAAAACAATTTTTTTGTCAGGAAATTATATTATGTTTGTATCCATTCTGTTAATTTCCTTTGCTAGACCACTTCACATATATTGCCATGGATCCACATATTGTCTTATCCTGCTCCACACAGAAAGCAGAGATGGCTGCTCATGGTAGCCCTACGTGCAAGCCTTACTTAAACTGTTTAATGTATTGTTATAGAAGGTAGCCAGGATTTTTTTTGAAGAATCATGCAGAAATACGATTCTGAGTGAATGAAAGATAGCAATGCAAGAAACTCAGGTACTTCTTATGAGACTTGAGCTCCAAACACTTCACCAGCTCTGTTGCCCTTCTCTAGACCTGTTCCAGCACCTCAGTGCCTTTCTTACAGTGAAGGGTCCAGATCTAAAAACAGGATTTGAGGTGTGGCCTCGCCGGTGCTGAGCACAGAGGGACAATCCCTTCCCTGGTCCTGCTGGCCACACCATTGCTGGTACAGGCCAGGATGCCATTGGCCTTCTTGGCCACCTGGGCACACCCTGGCTCCTGTTCAGCTGCTGTCCCCAGCCCCCCCAGCTCCTTTTCCTGTCACTGCCCCAGCCTGTAGCATTTCCTGGAGGTGCTGTGACTGAAAGAGTACCTGGCAGTTAATTGCTCTTGTGGAACTTCACACCACTGGCCTCAGCACATCACTCACTGCAGGCTGTGCAGAGATCTTTGTAGAGCTTTCACACCCTCCAGTGGAGCAAAACTCCCATCCAACTTGGTGTCATCCACAAACTGATGGAGGGCATACTTGATTCCTTTGTCCAGATCAATTATAAAAATATTAAACAGACTGGCCCCAGTGCTGAGCCCTGGCGGAGCACCACTGGAGACTGGCCACCAGCTG
>VZRX01016557.1:27786-46568 GCA_013398075.1 Notiomystis cincta
TTTTACCCAGCAAACAGTGCACCCATCAAAGCCATGAGCAGACCGTTTCTCCAGAGAATTCTAGGGGAAATGGTGTCAGAAGCTTTGCTGAAGTCCAGGTAGACAACATCCATGGCCTTTCCCTCATCCACTAAGTGGGACACTTTGTCACAGAAGGAGATCAAGTTAGACAAGCACATTCCTTGGGGCACATTGGTTCTCTCACCAACTGTGCCAGGACAGTATCTTCCACACACTCCAGGAACCTCCTAGGCTGTTTTGTCTCTGTTGTGTTGCATTTCCAGCAGACATACATTAATTCAAAGTTCCCCACAAGAGCAAGGGTCAGTGATTCTCCTAGCTGCTTATAGAATATTTCATCTGCCTCTTAATCCTGATGGTCTATAACAGACTATCACCAAGATATCTGCTGTGTTGGCTTTCCCCTGATTCCCACCCATAAACACTCACTTGTTGCCATTTTTCTCTATTGACCCTCAAGACATCTGAGAACTAGACTAATTACTAGTTGCTAGTAGCACTTGAGATGGCATTGCAAGAACTCGAGAGATGTCAGAAGCAGCAGTATTCACCCTTAGGGATGAGGGTAGAAGTCTGACCAGGCAGCTTCTTTATATTTAGCAAATCCCTTTGTCTGGTCTTATAAAATATTTGTTACACATTTATTTTTGTGTCAGTTGGTAAGCTCTGTGTGGTACAAAAGGACATCACAAAAGACAGGCATGAATAAAATCAGACATGCTAGGAAGGTAAGAGAGGGAAGTGAAATAACTTTACTTTTCATCTTTCACTTGTCCTTAAGTTGTCACTGAAAAAGTATCTGATGTGATTGGATTTGTCTTCAACAGCAGAGGAAAACAGAAACTAGAAGGCAGTGTTTGTGGACCAAAGAGGGGTGTGAATTGGGGTGCTGATTTGCACATACACTTAGAGAAATAAACTGTGAGGGTTTAAAGGTAATGTTTTAAAAGAATTAGCACCTTCACAAACATTTTTCCTAAAAATGCACTTTCAACATTAACCTAAGGCACAATAGAAAGCTAATACATGGAATGAATTGGTATGAAATCAAGAGATTGTCTTCTGAATTTTTTATAAGAACTTCAGTATCAGTAAGTTCTACTATTACAAGGTTGGGTCTGCGTCTGAACTTCTTACTCCTTCCATGATCATAGAAATTTGGCTGGATCCTGCCCTTCAAAGATGCTAACACTTCCTTGTATTTTCATGTTGGTTTGGGTTTTTTTTAACAGAGATGTAAAAGATAGCTTTTCTAAGTGTGCAGATTTTTAAACTTTCCCTCTGACTTCCAGTTTGTCTTCTTAGTCTGATTTTGCTGAGAAGAGCACGAATGAGAGGGTTAAAAAAAAAGGGCGTTTGGACCTAAATGAGTAGATTTACACCTAGGCCTTTAATTTAATTTGGCTTTAAGCATTCTTCGGAAATAGTGTTTCTTCTTTCAGCCATTTGTAACAGCTCTTAGTCCATTTGGTAATATAACCAGAGTTTAAGCTGGGACCACCACTGTACACACATGTTGTAGAACTCAGTCCACAGGGGCTGTTTAGTTCCAAAAGACATTCTCAAGCAGAATTTTTGGGCCTCTTGGTAAGTGCAGGCTAAACATAGGATGTGAACCTACTGTTGCTGTGCCAATTTACATGAGATGGAATCTGTGCCATGGGGGCAATTTCCATGTAACTTGCAATGGGATATAGAAGTGTATGAGAGAGGATGAATAATTTATGTCTGAATTCACAATATTAGACCAAGAACCAAATCACAGTTAACTTGCTCTTGAAGTCAAAATAAAATTCACATTGTGGTGCACAGTGAATATATTAATTCATTTAAAATCTGTCAACATTAAGTTTATTTGGGATTGCTAATGAGCAAGTCAAAGTACTTCTGGCAGCATGAAAAATCCTGTATTTTTATCTTGTAAGACACATTTGCTAGAGCGTTGTTTTTAATTAATCTAGTGATTTTGTCCACTTCACTGAAGTCAGTAAAGAAAACGTCCGTTGTCTAAAGACCAGTTGGATCTGCCTTTCTGCTGCAACTTAGGATCTCTTTGGTTTCCAGCATGTAATACATGGTGCATAAGAAATGTACACAGTCAAAGTATTTCCATATAAATGTTGAAGGAGGAGATTCTGCCCTTCTACTCCACTCTGGTGAGATCCCATGTGGAGTACTGCATTCAGCTCTGAGGTCCTTGGTACAAGAAGGGCATTTCTTGGCAATTTTTATTGTAACAGCCTTCTGGAAGCAAGTCCAGAGGAGGCCATCAAGATGACCAGAGGGATAGAACACCACTCCTATGAGGAAGGGTTGAGAGATTTGGGTTTGTTCACCTTGGGAAAGAGAAGGCTTCAGGATGACCTAACTGAGGCCTCCCAGTACCTGCAAGAAAGATGGAGAGGGACTTTTCACAAGAGCATGCAGAATGCAAGGGCACAAGACAATGGGGAACAGATTCAAACTGAAAGAGAGTAGGTTTACATTAAGTATTGGCAGGAAGTTCATTGCTGTGAGACTGGAACAGAGAAGTTGTGGGTCCCCATCCTTGGAGGTGTTTGAGGCCAGGCTGGATGAAGCCCTGAGCAGCTGGTCTAGTGAAAGGTGTCCCTGTCCATGGCAGAGGGATTGGGAAGAACTGACCCCTAAGGTCCCTTGCAACCCAGACCATTCCATTATTCTATATAATCTTACATTCTCCTATGATTCTATAATCTTACATTTTTCTATGATTCTACAATCTTATCTTCTGTAGTACTTCTGTTATTTTTATTGCAAGTCACGTACAATAGCTATAACTGGAACAAAGTTCCAGTTGCACAGCAAGTTATAAAATGCAAGTATTTCCTAAATGCTCATTAAACAACTTTACAAACAGACATGTAAACCATCAACAGACATTGCCATGTTTGAAGTGAAGCTATTTGACAACTTTTTTCACAGCACCCAGAGAATGATAACAAAACCTAGCAAATATATGAGCCATGGAGATTCTAAGTAAGCAGAAAACAAACTGCTTTTGGATGGGAATTAATTTGTGACACACGAACTGTTCTGCAAGACTCTCTGTGGACAGGACCTTGATTTTGTGTCTAGCTGAGTCACCACAGTTCCAAGTGCATCCAGACATCTTTGTAAGGCATCTATAAAGAGATGAGATGAGTCCCTGCAGGATCTAGCAATCCTTTGAACTTTTCCTGTCAAGGACAGGAAGGCAAAGTAGTAACCTTGATTCTGCCACTTTCTGCAAAGATTATTTATCTAGCTCTGTGTCAGCTCTGAAGAGGGGGAAAAAAGGGGGAAGGAGCCAAGGGAAGGACTAATGCTGAATTATTTGTAGTAAGGGTGTGCTGAAGAACCCAGAGGTCCATTAAGAAACAAAGTACTCTTGCTATTAGTGTCCCAGCCATCAGCTTAAGAGGTCTGATGTCATAGCCACAGGATCAGTGTGGCCACTTCAAATCCCAGTGCTCTCTCACTGCCCTGCTCACCAGGGAATAGTTGTGGTTTGGGGTTTTTTGTCAGAAATGTTCTTTAGTATTCAGACACGATATGTATCATTTGGAGGTACAGCAGGGCTTGGATGACAGTGCTGCTTGGAAGTAGGGGAGAATGAACAGGATTAAATATTAGACACTTGAGTTGAGATTGTTAGAGGGTGTTCCCTCTAGTAGCTTTCCTGCCTTTTCCATTTCCCTGCAAAACCTGGAATTATAACTGCTTACAGTTTCTCCATTATATCTGACTCTAGCCTCCTAAACAAGTTTTCACATTGTGGATCAATGCCAAGTGAAAAATGACCTAAAGGATATGGCAGTAGGGCTGAGATAGATACTAGTCTGGAAACCACAAATCAAACTTCAGGTAGGAAATGCAGACTTACAACATATGAAACATAGAGCACTATAGACATAGAGCACTATAGACTATAGAGCATAAGACACTGGGTGAAGAAAATGGAAAGAGTTATTTAGCCTCAATTTCTTTTCTATTACACTATTTTTGGAATCCTATTTTAAAGTATTTAAGCTAGGCTTTAATCACAGAGGTGATTACCTATTAAAACTAGGTTACCAGCAGCTGTAGAAGTTTTTAAATTACAGTTTTTGACTGATAAGTACTGTTGGTCTCACCTGATATGGTACTCGACATTAAGGACTGTGCAGTCTTACCAAGTTTTCAGTCTTTCAGTATTGCAGCAGCTGATCCAGATTAAAAAGAGGCATTAGTTCTCTCTATAGAACTTCAGTTTGTTTTGTAGTCCATTGCTTCCATTGATTCTGCTTGAAATGCAAATAATGACAGAAAGGATAGGCCAGCAGCTGCAGCTGTGAGACACTCACTCCAAATGTAAATGTGGCACACCCTGGGACTGGCCCCCTGTACTTGTGGCCTGGAGGGGTTTTGTCAGGAATAAAGCAAGCAAGTACTCCCAGGAGCTCAGGAAGTGAGCTGTAAGGCATACTTGAAGGAAACCAAAAGTATAATTTTGACCTTTGTTACTGAAAATAAAGATTGCAAAGCTGCTCAAAGGTTTTAGCTAAACATATTTTAATTGAAAATGCCTTTTCAATAGAATTCACATTTTGCTAAAATGTCTTATTTTTCTTTATGTGCAGGATTTTTCAGATACAAGTAAACATGTAAAATCTTACCTCTTCTTTACTGCCCCCATAATTTCCAAATTGAAATGGTGTAAAAAATGAAATCAATTTAAAACCTTTTACCAGAAAAGCATTATTTTCCATCTGGTGTAAGACTGGCTTTATCAGGGGCATTTTCACAAGGCTCTCCTTTCCCTTGGGGTATTCCAGAGTGGGGTGAAAGGAGGAAGGTCTCCACAGCTGAGCCATGAGCACTCACCCTGGCCATAAGTAGCAGCAACAGCTGTGGCCTGATGTGCTGCCCATGTCCACTTTGCTGGGGGACTTGCAGGCAGGGAATGTCTTGGACATCTCCTTAGCCTCAACACACCCAAAGCATGCTGGGCTCATGGGCAGCACATGCTGCTTCTGTGTTAGTGGTTTGTCTTGAGTGTTCATGTCAGTTCACTTCTCATGTGAGTTCTTGCCCCTGAAAGTTACAGTTTGGACAGAAAGGAGGCAAGGATCAAGAAGATAAAGGAATTAGTGAAGAAATGAGGGCAGTTTTGTAATTAATAAGCACAAACATATTCAACATTTTGTGATGCTGGTGGTGCAAAGGAGATAAAATTCCGTGGTGTCAGGTGGGATTGGACACCTCATCCTCATCGTAAGGTCAGGGAGCCAAACCTTCCCAGGGGATCTGGTTTCTTACTGCTTTCCTATTTCCCTCCAAGTCAGCAGGAGCTGTGTGTATCCAGCAGTGGATTTGGCCAAGTGAAGACAGATCCTTGCAAGCCATCAGACTGTACCTCAATGGTGCAGTTGTCTCACTAGTGTTCACATCTTGGGTTTATGAACAGGAAAGATTCAAACACTGGAATTAAGTAGTTCAGAGCCAGAATTAAGATCTTTTGTGATTCAGAAGGGTTTAGAATTTACTGCCATACAAATTGTGGAGATGTACTGCAATCCATAATTTAAATTTAAATTTAAGTGAACCTGTTGTTTAATACATTATCTGATGGTGAGATAAGAAATAAATGTTTTGTCTTGGAGATGAAAATAAGAGAAAGAAGGGCACTCTAGAAAATATAAGTATGCATATGGATGAAGAATGGCATGTACAGTAAGTCTGATAATAATGGGATAGTAAGTACCCAGGTATTTGGAATGGGTAGGAAAAATGTGAGTGTATTAATGTTGGCATAGATCAACCTTCAGAGAAAATGAGAGCAAAGCACCATCTCATAGGTATGTTAATATATAGGAATGTTAATACACAAAAGTCAAATGAGGGAAAAGAGACTTCATTAATGTAATTAGAACTTAAGGTCAGACCTACTAATTGACTTTATGCTCATTAATATATCCTTCCCATGCACTTTGTGTGCATATACAATTCATGTGGCTTGAAAACTGACACATGCTCTGAAGATATAAATGAGCCCTTGATATTTTGGGGAACTCTCATCTGACTCAGTTGAATATTATAAGGTGTTTCTGAGAGTTTCTTACATTAAATGAAATTTTGCTATGCCAGTTGAATTCTCAGTATCCCTGAGTAAATGAAAGCAATTAATAAGATTCAAAGGAGAGTTGCATGGCATGTTTTATAAATATTTTGAAATAAGAGCAAACATACTGTGTCTTGATGATACAAAATATAAGTACCCATGCTTTCACCTCAGTGAACAGCAGAGATTTGTTGACAATTGCAGATCTAGATTTAATACTCAGGAACAGCAAATAGATTAAATCTGTAAAACAGTGAGAGCTATGCCAAAGAACACGTGGTTTTGTTTTATAACAACCAGTCTAAGGACAGTTTGCAAGTAAGTGTGCCAGTTTTCTGGAGATTCTTTCATACTAGTTTCTTACTCTTTGGCATGTAAAAGAAGAACACGTCCCTGAATTGTAAATATCATTATGAGGGTTTTATTGATGAACAAATCAAATATTAGTGTCAGGGTCTATTACTCATACCAGACAGTATCTTTGTGTACAATTTCATTGAACTCTACCCCATGCTTCATTGTCATCTAAATTTAAAACAAAAGCACAGGCACTCTCACATTATTTGGAGAAAAGAGGCCAAAGAAGACCTGTTGGAAATCCAGCAATCTTTCTGAGATCCTCAAAGTATGAATTAAGGGATGCTAGGGAGGGGTCAGAGACATTGTTTTGAAATCTAAATCTGATTTATTCCTACCCTGTTAGTGATTTCCTAAAGTACTGGAAGGCATGGGTCTGACCTACAAGGTTTTTCTTGGAAGCAATGGGGAAGGAAATTAATATCAGCATATCTGCTGATTGTCTCAGAGGATGGGTCCCAAAACTGGAGTGCAATCTCCCTGTGGATTCCCAGTGTGAACTATCCTGAGACATTACCAAGGCCCTCCCTTGTCTGGCTGGTACCTGCTCTTGTCAAGAGTGATCTTAATGTGTTTCTAAAATCCCCATGGGTCTTCTGGTTCTCTCCTTTAAATAGATGTGTACAAGCAGCTTTAGATAAGCAGTGAATGTTTCCAGCACTGCAGTCCTAGTGGAAGGATAAACATACATATTTTTTCATTTTATCTTTCTTAGCTATGTGCAGAGAATATATAAACCTGTTTATGGAAATATACAATCTCCTACCCCATGCTTACCAGCAGTCATATTCAGTTTTAACTTTAGCATTCATGAAAAATGAATGAAATTTTGCCTGATGGCCTATTAAAAATTGAGTAGCAGCATATGGTATTTAGCCACATGGCTAGGCTTTTGTGGGGAAAGCCACTGTAACCAACGGCTCTTTTTAGAATCACTGGGAATTATTTTTTTCCGGGGAATTATTTTTTCCAGATATTTAAAAGTTACCTATTTCAGTGCCAGCTCTTTTGCAAATGAGGATTATTAACCCAGGTTATCTGGGTTGGATGAGGTTTTCATCAGCCTTGATAGGGCTGCATAGTAGTGAGGGGAGTGGGATGTGGAGCACGTCCTATGGCACAGTGTGAGCTAGAAGTTGGATGACAGTAATTTTATGTTACCAGCTGGGAAAAACCCAAAACCTGAATAAAAACCTGTGCACTGACTGTACTTGAAGAAGAGGTCTCCAGAAATGACCTTTAGGTTAAAAAATGCAGGCAGTGTAAAATACTCAGATAAATAACGCAGTGAAATCTCACCCTTCCAGCAAAGCTGATGTTGCCTTGTGCCCTGCCACCTGTGCAGACCTGGTGCATACCCTTCACTGTAAGACAGATACAGCTTGAGGCACATTCATTCTGAATTGGTACAGTGCTTGACTGCAACTTTGAGACTTCCCTTATTTACCTTGTACACATCTGTTCTTGGAAAACACACAATGCTACACCATCATACTTGAATCAGGAAGATGTTTGTCTCTTCCTGGAAGGTCTCCTTCGAAGTATGTTGGAATGGACCTTCTTTTGTGCATGCCTATCCAAAGGCACACTACTAAAGCCTCTTAATAGCCTCATGAAGTCTTGCCAAATGCTACAGAATTCCCACTTTTGCCACTTTAGATTTTGCAGAATTTTTGAGGGGAAAACCTGCAGGAATTTCTGAGACTTAGATAAACCAAAATGTAGATATTGGTTATTGATAGATAATTTATACTTTAAATTTTTCCACAAAACTACCATTTATCTACTGAATTTACCACATTCTCTCATTCTCAACTCTCTGAGAGCTGAGGGGTTTTTCAATGTTATCTGCATTTTCTCCTTTAAGAGGCTCCCAAGACCTGGGGTTTTTTCCAGCTCTTGTGTTGCCCACTTCGTTTGTTTGGTTTTTTTCAGGGAAGGTACAGCACTAAGATAATTTCAACAGTATGACTCTTGGGGCTACAGGTGAGATCCTCCAGACTTCAGAACTCCAGGAGCACATTTCCATGTGCAGTCTGTACACAGAGGCAAAGGCAAAGCCTTTGCTTGCTGGGAAGAGGGGCCAGAAACTGTTCTAAGCCCTCTGGTTTAAATAGAACCTTTATATCTCTAGTATCCACTCTGTATTGCTCAAGAGCTACCACTTAAATAAATTGTCAGTGTCCTTATGAAATCCCTAGATGGAATATGGATACAAGACATCTTTTAAAACACACAAAAAGAAGAAACTGGGTTTTAATTGCAGTCATTGTGTGCCTGTATCAGCACATCAGCTCTATTAAAAATGCTCTCCCAACACATTTATAGATTTCAGTTTTAACACTTAGGAGTGTGTCATCTTGGCAGTCCTTTGCTGGAGGCTACTTGGTATCAGTTGCCAGATGTAATTAGAAACCTGAAATTTGTTTAAAAGGTTGGTGATCACCATTCTTTGTGCTTTAGCCCTAAAGCATCCCACCAGGATGCAAGCCAGAGGAATTAATTGTAATACAGAGCCTAGCATGAACAAGTTTCTTTTTTAAGTTTTCTAGGTTTCAGATACAGGAACTGGAGTTACCAGAAGTAATTTTTTTTTCACAGCATGATGTGTCATCTGTGTGATGAAACCAGCTTTAATTATTCAGTTGGTGCCTGCAAACGGTTGCTTAGTGATTGTGTCCTTTCTGTTCAACTCTGCAATAAAACTCATTTGTGGGCTCAATCACTAGCTGTTTTAAGTCAGCATGACCCTGCTGGTTTAATTGACATGTACTGAGAAAACCTACTTAAAAATACCTTTGTAAATTTACTACTTAACTTCTATAATACAGACAAAACAATGCTGACCAATAAAAGAGACATCTCATGTGTTGTTCAGTATACTAGTTTCTCTTTTACAGATGTCTTTATTTTCACTGATGGCTTTCCTGAAGAGTACTTAAAATTAGCCCTGCAGCAATTTTACATTTGCAAAGGACTAGGTGAAGCTGCTCATATAATCATTTGGTAACTCAAGAAGACAAGACTATGTGAAGTTTGCCCTGGAAAGCATCACAATATATTAATTCATAACTAAACATCTCTGTATTTGAACCCATGATTCTTTAAAAAAAAAACCAACACTTTTTTTCCCAAAGCTCTGTTGTTGACTTACAAATATTCAAACTGAAAATAAAAATATGTGTTCTTCTCAGTGGGAGAGAAAGTGTCAGGAGAATAGATCCATAGCAGCTTACAGATTAGTCTCCCAAGAAGAGCCTGGTCTGTGCATGTGTTGTAGAAGCAGCTTTCCAGTTACCAGGCACCAGGTGGTCACCTATGGCTGATCTAAGGAGCAAACACTGCCACAAATGCTATTAGTAGTGTGTAATGAGATTAACTCCCCATAGTATTTGCAATATCCTTGAGGTTTTTCTCACTGAAGCAGCACAGGGCTGATAGCACCCCTTAGACAATGGAAGAGTTTAATCTTCCATTGTTCTGTGCACATAACTCTCATCAACATTAATAGGAGTTAAACATGCACAAAAAGGGAAGAATAAAGCTTGGAAGTTTAAGCAATCACAGTATGCTAGAGGTTTCCAAGAGTTGCACAAAGGACCAGGCCAAAACTCTATGACTGTTTCTATTGGGTGATGTTTAGTATTTTCAGAGATTTGTGGTTTTGAGGCATAAAGGGTGATTAGGGGTTCCAAAATAACAAGATCTAGTAAAAAGTAAGAAGATTTAGCTGCAAGAGACAGAACCTAAGGCAGAGCTTGTATTTAATTAAATGTTCTGCTTTCTGTGACAGGGTGAGATTTTGCTTTCTTTCATTTTAAAGTAACTAGTTTTGATATGTACTGAGCATTGTGGTGGGCTTTCTGGAGGTTTGGTGGATCTTTATGCGGTTAGAGAGGACACAGTTCTCCACAGCAGTTGTGGCATATACAAGAATAAACTGTTGCACCAGGTTTGAGTTCTGTTTCCTCCTGTAAAAGCTGTGGCTGCTTAAGCAAAAAGTATCCTCCCATTACAGCTCTGCAAGACCAGTCGTCTCCTCCTCAGCTCAGAGGCTGCCTGAACTATTTCTGGGGGCATCTGCTTCTTCCCAAGAAGAAGATTCAACAAGTTAAACACTTGAAGACTAAAATAGGTGTTTGCAGGACTAGATCTGTTCCTCACTCATCCTTCTGTACAGAAGTTGGTGTATGGAGAGGATACAGGGCCAGTAAAGAAATAAAAGCATCCAAGCTGATGCTTGACTGGACTCTGGAATCTCTCCACTTTGTCATTTAGAGGGCCAGTGTTTGCTGTCACGCTTGCTGGGTCATTGATTTCTGGTTTCCAAGGCCTCTGACTTCTGTTGGTAGGTATTTTTTCCTTATATCAGTGGATATGAGCTATCACTGTTTGTTGTTTATGCATTGCTTTTTGTTGTTACAGTTTCAGCCACTGATAAGGGTAATTGGCTTGTGAAGTTGTAGAGATTAAGTATTAAAAGACACTGCCTTTGCAGGATAGTGTTTGAATATGGGTTTGTATTTCCTGAAGAAGCATGCTGGCTTTTCCCCGTTCCCGTTTTTGATAATCTAATAGAGGATAGTATTTTCTTTTTCTGCCTTATAATATAGTTCAGTTGGTTATTCTTAAGCACATCATCTAAAAATTAAAGGCCAAAGACTAGAGAGACTACTTTATGTCTTGTTTTAATTCCAGAAATGAAACCCAGAAGAATGTTCCCTTTGTGCTGAAACAGGTGTGCTTTCTCATTTTCTTCCCTGTGAAACCTAGAATTAATTAATAGTATTTGCCTGTATTGTACACAGAGGCAATTGATTTGCAGTTTGTATAAAACCATCACAGTGAAGAATTGCACACATCCAGTAAAGAATCAGTGGAGGAAGGTATTTGGAGGCTTTAAGAGACTCTCTCTTGTCTGTGGTTTGGGGTGGAACAGTTGCTCTGCTCTTTCAGACCAGGAAAGATGTTGCTGCTAGAAAGGGACAGTGAATTTAATCCAGAAATTGATTAGCAACACTGTTTATATGTAAAGCAGAATAAAAGCTTTGGGCAAGATGTGCCATGGAGCTGGGAAGCCAGGTGGTTGCCAGGGGAAAAGGTTCTCATTAAAAGCTTACAAACAGAGCATCTTGTTATGTTTTGTAGTGGTTGCAGAGACTCAGGGATATCCCACAGCTGGTAAATTAGTTGATAGTAATACTGCATTCAAAAGAGTGCCAGTTTTCTAAGATGCACAGAAATAAACCCAAGTATTAAAAAATACAAATTTTCCACTGTAATACAGCTGTGATGATTGTGTGAATTATTCAGAGAATAGCAATAATGCTGTGATGTTACTTGAGAAAGAAGAACTTAATAGTTCCTCAAAGACCATCACTAGGTAAATTATGTTTAAGGAGATATTTTCACAAACAGCATAGGGGTTTTCTGATACATAATAAACATTACAGTACAGGTATCAAGGGTGGATTATAAACTGTGGGGGTTTTTCCCAAGAAAATTTATTGATTCCCAGGCTATAGGAAGATTCAACCATAAGTAATTTTAAAATACTGCAAAGGAAAATGTCTAATCTGCAGTGCAAGGCTCCTGCAGCAGCCTTAGTGCTTGCAAGCAGATCTGTCATTCATTATTTGTGAGATGCCAAGGTGAGGAAATCCTCTCTGATTTGAACTAGGAGGAGGAATAAAAATGGTATATAAATTTTAATAAATTTATAAAAATTTTAATAAATACATAGCAAAGAAAATGAGCTCTAGGGAGAGAATGGATTCCCTCTGTGTGAAGCCCTTATAGGTTGTATTGACTTGTCAGATTTTCAACAGGAATGGCAGATGAACTTAAAACTTAATTGCATATAAGGTAATAACACCAAGACCAGAAATATCCTCCAGAGGATTTTAATTGGAGCTTTGGGTTTGGCTTCAGCTGCCACAGTGATGAAAACCCATTAGTAAGAAGGCTGCAGCAATTTAGAAACATTAACAGAAACCTTCTGAAGTGATTGAAATTCAGATTCTTCTCCTTAAGGAGAAATAAAAGACTAAAAATGTATTCAGGTAGAGATGTCTGGGAAAAGGAAAGGCAAACTTCTGAGATTATGTTTTTCTGAAATACTAATTTCAGTGTTTATCCCTTTGCTACACATTTTAAATTTACATCACCTTTTACCTGCTGCTGCTGTGCTCCATTTTCCTTACGAAAGTGGGAGTTGCGGTGAAGTGCAGGGAAGCATCTGCAGAGTGTGCTGCAGAGGAAAGGAAAAAACTTCCCTTCCCTTCCCTGGCAGTCAGGATGGTGTGGGCTGAACAGCACAGCCAGGCACTGCAGCACAGGGAAGGAAAGTGAAAGGATGTAAAAAAGAGGAAATAAAATAAAATTAATTAAAATGAGATTGTTGAGTATTCTTTTGAAATATAGGGAAGGTCTTGGCTACTTGGTTGAATACCACTAAGAGAACCAGAATTGCTGATGTTTCCTTTCTTGGTTTCAGCAGCAGATCTTTATAATCAAAGAACCTTTTCCATTCCTTTTTGACCTCAGTGGAAATATTCCTATGGAGTACACGTGGATTTGAGGTAGATGCCAAGCTAGTTAATGGTGATTGGCACAATTGTACGTTGTTTTAAGAATTTATTAAAACAAATCATATGGTTTGGTTGGCTGAGTTTGGGTTTTTCCCATAAAAAGCAGCCCTTGGAAAAAGTGCCGAGCATGTTTGGTGCACAAATTTGCTTATCATCTTTAACAGCCCAGTGAACAGTTTTGTCTGAAATGTGAATATACTGGTCTCTTGGTATAACAAAAGAACCCTAAAGCTTCTGACTAGTTCCATGAATTATGAAATACAATGTGTTTGATAAACAGTGAAGTATGAGATAGGGGTTTTGAGAAAGAAGTAGCATTTTTCCCAAATAAGATTTTTTTTGTCTATTTGACAGTTGGGATGTAAGAGATTCCTTTTCTTAATAACTGACCAAAGTTAAAATACCACATTGCAGGAACTATTTAAAATAAATTATACTGGAAAGTGGTCTGCTCTGCTCAGGATTATTTAATTCTTGGGTCCAAGATGTTTTCCAGAGGTAAAAGAAGAAAATTCTCCTCTTTCTAGACAGAGAAGGGTGTGGAAGATGCCTGATGTTGCGCAGCTCTCCTTCTCTCCCTGGTTAGTAACCCTCCCAAATGCAGTTTCAGTTGAGGACTTTTACTGACCTTGAGGACTCATGAGTCAGCTCTGCATTACTGCAGTCTCCCATCGCAGTGTGTGTTGGCTGCCAGTCTCAATGCAGTACTAGGGCACTGAGCAGTGCTGCTGAAAAATAAATACTCAGATCTACAGACCAGTTCTGCAGTGCATCCTAGAGTATTCATTGCTATTTTCTGTGTAATTAAGATTTAAGAGATTAATGAGAGACAATAAAAAAGCCTAAAAATATAGGGCTGACCATGGTATACCTGCCATTAATTTAATATCTTGCTCTTAAGAGCTTCTTAAGGTTATTACTTCTATAATACAGAGATGTGTAACTCAAAGACAAATCCTCACAGAGAATCTCACATTTACCTGCCTGCCTGCCTCAGTTTGGTGACATGCAGAATCTGCCAAAAAAATTCCTTGCAAAGTTCACTGGATGTTGGTTTCTGTTTTCTTTTGCCATTTGAGGCTAGGGTTTCAAGGTCTGCAGTGATAAAATTGTTAGTGTTCAATAATATCAATATCTTAACAGTCAGGGAAGTATTTTAGGGAAGAATTTCAGCTCCAAGAAGTAGCTAACAGGGTCCATTAAAAAAAAAAATCCATTATGCATAGCTTAGCCTTTAAAGTATTTGGTATCCTCTAAAACACAACATTGTGATGTACTTGCAGAAACAAAAGGATTGTCTAGCTACAGCACTCTAGCTGGCTTCTTAAGGTTCATGTTTTCCATATGACCTGGGAAATTGTTTCCCTGTATATTTTATAAGACTGAAATTCTGTCACGCTTACCAGGTCTGTTCTAAAGATAAAGTAAATTGTGAAAGTAGTTGTTTAGAGATCACAGTGTCTATAGAGTTATATCTACAAAACCAATATGTGGAAATACTCTACAACATGATTAGGATACATATTTCAGGATGGCACTCTGAAACTGTGAATATTTTGGAGGAAGATCTTAGATTTTAATTATCTGGAGCATTAATAAGTGCTATATGTTGCCTTGAAAAATGGAAGATGCTATATAATTCATAGAAAAAGGATCAAAGGGCAAACCTACTGAAGAATGCAGCAGTCCTCTAGCATCTCTGAAGCTGCATGTTTCAAGGTTGAAAGAGTGATTCATGAAGGAAATAGTGGCTTCAGGTAAACAGATTGTTGGTGAAAGCCCATGTCAGACACTTGGGTTGGAAAGAGGTGTTGTCTTCTCAAAGCCACACTGACCACAGCCATGGTGTTGGTTTAGGCAGTTCTCATGACTGGAAATGTTGCACAGCCCTCTAATAAACACCCATCACTCTTCTTTCTGCCCTCACCTTAAACTACTCTGTTCTCTAAACACTCCTTTTTCTCCCCTTCCTGTAATCACAGGAGATCATTTCTTGGAGTAAGATCATAAAGCTGCATTCTCCTTTTGGAAAGCATAATTCCAGCTCAGATTTATGTCCTGTGCTTGCCATCCTCTTGCCAGAATCACAGTGCTGCTACATACTGGTCTGCAAGGCTTCTGGGATTTAAGCTTTACCTGTCATGTGAATTGTAAATGACCCAGGTCAAAGGAAGAACAGAAATGGCAGAGTTCAGAGAGAGCCATGCAAGGCTGTGGCATCATATGAGAAAGCAAAGACTGTTGCCAGGGATCTGTTGTCTCTACAAATGGCTAGGATATTGTGTAGTTTCCCCAGAAAGAGGAAATCTTATGTTTTGGGAATAATTGGTTGTCATAGGATGGATCAGGAATGTTTGATTTCCTAATCCGAGAAGTACTCCAACAATGAAAGGCTGTCACTCACTTCACAAAGAGGCTGGTCTTTTTTCCCATTGGTAGTGAATTTTACTGCTCCACAGCAATAACTTGCAGCTGAACTCATTGAACAGATTGATGCTCTTGACTGACTATTGGGTATATTTTTTCTTAAGCAAAGACAAGGGTGAACACATTTATCGGGAGCATTAGATTCCACTACTGTTGCAAGTTCAGCATATAAACAGCCAGTGGGTTTTTTTGGCTAGGTTTTTTTTACTGTAATTTTATTGAGGTCTTCAGAAGTATTGGTTTTAAATTTCACTTTTGTCCAGAGACTCAGTGAAATCAGTAATGGAATCCTAGGTTACTTGGTTCGGTTTCTGTAGTGTATTCCCTTTTTTGGGACATAAACTTGTTTTAGTAGACATTAAAATTATAATATGTAGACTTTTCTTGTTACTTCATTTTAGACTGATTTGCTTCTACTTTTCAGGGTAATCTTTGATTTTTAATGCTTTAGGAGTCATTCATAGAGTCCTGAAATTGTAAAGTATGAAGTATTATGTGAGAAATACCATTCTCTGAAGGTGAGAAATGAGAGCTGAGAGGACTGATTTCCCTGATACTAACAGATGGGAGTGAAAGGGCAGCAGTTTGCTTCTACTTGATAAATGGCTGTATTTTGACAGCAGATTAGATGTCACAGGAAGTTGGCAAACATGCAAGAAATCAATATTTAGTGTGAAAAGCTGATACAATTAGTCTGTTGATCAACAGGGTATGAAAAAGATGAGGTAATGTCTTGAATTAAGTTCAGGATATTTCAGGGGGAATGATCACAGAGCAGTGAGGTCCCTGCAATGTTGTTCTTGTAGCAGCTCCTAGCGCAGCTCAGTTCATAAGTCTGCAAGTATTGAAGATTAAAGTTTGAGGCAGAAAATACAAATCCAGCTATGAAAATTAGTGCAAACAGGTCAACTTGCATTCTCTCACTGGTGTCTAAGAGTCCTGAGCAAGGACTGGTGAGCTGGGTTTGTGTACAGTAACTGGAGGCTGAATCTCGCAGTCACTGTTCAGACTGCATAATCATCTTCTGTCTAGCCTCCCACTTCCAGGGCTCTGTTATTATCTGGAGGTATAAACCCAAATGAGATCTGACAGAGGAGGACTTGCCCAAGAACAACAATGAAATTGTATGCAGTGGGCTTTATTTCATTAAATAAATGTGAGCTTAAAAATGAAAAAATACGATGCGCTGCAGGGCTTTGCCTCTCAGGACTTGGAGTTAATAAATTGTTGAAAGTCAGATGTGGGTAGGAAAAATGTTTAACTAACACCAGGCTGCAGCTGAACCAAATGAAACTCAAATATCAGTTCCATTTATGCAGGGAGAGAGACAAAATAAACTAGAGATTTATGTTTTCTGGAGAGTCCCAACACAGTTCAGTATTCCAGCTGATCAGATGTAAAAAAGATCAACCTAACTTTGCAGAGATAACCCATAATTCCCTATTAAAAGCATGTAAAATTAGATATGAACTTGAACTAACAATCATGTCCAGAGCAAACAGGTTTAAATGATGGCAAGGAAAACAGTCACATTTTGCAGTTAGTGTCATTCTTCCACATCTTTGTCTCCATCAGAGAGCTCAGCAATGTTAGCTCATTATTAGATTTGTTCACAGCTGTCACATCAGCTCGACATCCTAGCAAGGTTTTATTTTCACCTAGAAATGTGTAAAATATTCTGATATTCGTACATATAGAGGACTTACTGCTGGGAAAAAATCATTATACCTTCCTTGCAGGCAGCCTGAATTTAAGAAGCCATTGGACTGAATTGAGCCCTGGAGGCAGTGAATCTATCTTCCCTGGCATAAATGAGGTTATGCCTGTGTTATGCACTCCCCATTGTGTCAGCTAGTTGCAAGACTGAATGATTACCCTCTGCACTCCCTGGCATCACCTGCAGGGCTTTCAGGCCTTTCCTGGAAGGAGCTTTCTTGAAGTCCTGTTCTTGTACTGCAGTGCCTGGATATTAGACAGCCATTTCTCCATCAGGTCTACAAATCAGTTTCTTCTTACTTGCAGATACAGAATTCTGGAGTTTTACATCAGAATTTGCTTCAGTGACTGTAAAATCACTGCCTTGCTCAATGCTGGACACTTACCTATTTCTCCAGCTTGCAGTTTAGTTCAGCAGGAAGATTAGCTTGCTTTGGTATCTCTTTTTCAACAAAGAAGGTGAAGAGGATGGAGTGCACCATATCATTTGTGCAAGATTTATTCAGATAATTGATAATCTTCTATAAAAGGGGATCTTATTCCTTTCTCTGTGGCCTGGAATTGTTGCAAGGTAGTGCCTTCAGGCAGACAATGTATTTGGGGCTGGTCACAATTATTTGACAATTTATATCCATTGATCTTTTTATTGAAAGCAAGGAAAAATAGATTTCTTCAGTTAGTACAAGACACAGCAACCATTAGATAACCAGTCATCCAGACTCTGAGTACTTTATTGATAATATAGAACAGCCATGAAGAACGCAAAGTTAACACATCTGGTTTTGGAGGACAAATTTGAAGTCTACACTAGAAATAGCAGAAGAAATAGTGAGCAATTTGAAGTTACTTAAAATGTATGAGTTATTAGATTACTGTTGGCTATGCAAAAAGCTCTTTTTTTTCCAAAGGAATTTATTGCTTTCAATGTATCATATGCAAGGGATATGATAACCTTCCAATAACCCTCATCAGACACGGTAAATCTGAAACAGATTAAGTTGAGATGATTCTTGAACATCAGTTACTGCTTCCCAGCACAGTGACTGACACACTCCAGTACTGTCTTTCAAGAGCCTAAGCATCCCTCAGAGCTCTGGGGATGGATGTTTTATGGTTCATTTTGGAGGATTTCTGCCCTTGGTGTCTGGGAAGCCCTCAACAAGACCAGGGGCAGCTGGGGGGGCCTTGGCATGGAAACTACTTACAAGTGCAGAGCACTGGGCATCTGTAGGTGCAGAGAGGGCATTGCATGTTCATGGCTTGTGGGAAGTTTCTTCAGCCAGGCTCACAAGCTGTGCCGTCTGTTAATCCCACTTTAAAGTTCTCTACAATGAAAGATGTTTAAAGTTGCCAGAGAAATGTGTTTGAATGCCAGATCAGGTGTCAAACAGTTGCCATCTTCAGGGAGAAGGAATACTTCCAGGGAGAATACTCCTTTCTTCATGTTTTCTGCCAAGAATTACCACAGGAAGGATTTGCCTGCTTCCTCTGTGTTTACTTTGTGTAGGAAATGTATTGATAGGGAACAAATGGGTGTTGATGTCTGCCTGGAGTGGAGGGGGAGGCTGGGG
>VZRX01016557.1:56429-81523 GCA_013398075.1 Notiomystis cincta
AATATCTTTAAAATAATTTAAAAAATTAATCTTCATTTCCTCTGTCGATACAGCTTGTGGTCCAAGAATTTCCAGTTATTCAGCTATAATTGTATCTATATCATCCTTATGAAAACTGTTCTTAAAGCTTGAACTGACAACTGAGTCTCTGCAAAGAAGGTTATGTTATTTTGCACAACAATGTTTTGGCAGTTTTCCACAGACATTTTATATCTGAATTACTTCTTTATAGAAGTTTGGTGGTCTCTTTGTTAAGGTGAAATAGAACAGAAATTAGCTCCATTTAACTGAATTGTCAATTAAAAAAAGTCAAATGAAAGTATCTGTGGAACTGAGATTAGGTAAAATATGCCATAATTTTTCATGTTTGTCTACTTATCTGGGACCATCAAGTACTGTTTCTAGTTCAGACTGGAATAGAAAACAGCTTTTCATACTGTGGCATGGAAATTCATATTTTCTTGTGCCTTTATTGCAGCAGCTGTTTCGGTACTAACATATTAACCAATACTGTCAAAACTAATGGAGTTACTGTGGGTTTCAAGCTTTGTGGTCCATGAGTTTTAAATGAAACTAGTTACAAGAGCATCTTTAACCCTCTTTTTTTGTCTTGAACTTTCTTTGGCTCTGGACCTTGCAATATCAGAAGTACAAAGCTTAGAATCGTAGACTCACAGAATTAGGGTTGTAAAAGAAAAATTCACAGAATTGTTTGGGTTGGAAAAGACCTCAAAGATCACCAAGTCCAACTCTTATCCAACACTGCCAAATTCAACTATGCCTGCAAGTATCACGTCTACACATCTTAAATACCTGCAGGGATGGTGACTCAAACACTTCCGTGGGCAGCCTGGTTCAGTGTTTGACAACCCACTTGGGGAAGAAATTTTCCCTCATACCAAATCTAAACTTCCTCTGGTGCGATTTAAGACCATTTCCTGTCATCCTGTCATTTGTTACTTGTGAGAAGAGGCCAAGCCCCCGCCTGGCTACACCATCCTTGCAGACAGTTGCAGAGGGCAGTGAGATCCCCTCCAAGCCTCCTGTACTCCAGGCTAAACAGGCTCACTCAGCCACTCCTTGTCAGACTCGTGCTCCAGACCCTTCACCAGCTCTGCTGCCTTTCTCTTGACATGCTCAAGCACCCCAGTGTCTTCCTTGGAGAGAGTGGCCCAAAAACTTACAGCCATTTCTGAAGTATTTACTTATTTCTTAATCACATATTCATAGAATCTTTAGGATTAGAAGGGATGTCTGGAGATTATCCAGTCGAAACCCTCTGCCAGGGCAGGGTCACCCAGAACATGTGACACAGGAACATGTCCTAGTGGGTCTTGAATGTCTCCAGAGAGGAAGACTTCACAGCTTCCCTGGGCAGCCTATTCCAGTGCTCTGCCACTCTTAACATAAAGAAGTTCTTCCTTGTGTTGAGGTGGAATTTCTTGGGTTTTAGCTTATGGCCATTGCTCCTCATCCTGTCACTGCGCATGACTGAAAAGAGTCTGGCACCATCATCTTGACACGTGCCTTTGAGATATTTGTATGTATTGACAGGATCCACTCTCAGGCTTCTCTGGGCTAAACTGGCCCAGCTCCCACAGTCTCACCTCAAAAGAGAAATGCTGCAGTCTCCTCATCATCTCTGTGGCCTCTGCTGGACCCTCTGTAGCTCTTTGTCTTTTGTGATCTGTACTCTTTCTGTTTTGTGATCTATTTCTTGCTATGTTCTGAATTGAACATAGCACTCCAGGTGTGGTCTCACTAAGGCTGAGTAGAGATCATCTCTCTCAACCTACTGGCTAAACTCTTCCTGATGGTAGGAATGGTACAATCTTTTCAGGAATGGTATCACCTAGGGATACAATTGACCCCCATGGCCATGGGGACACATGGCTGGCATATAGTCAACTTGTCATCCACCAAGATTCCCAGGTCCTTCTCTGCAGAGCTGCTTCCCAGCAGCTCAGCCCCCAGCTTGTTACTGGTACTTGGGGTTACACCTCCCCAGGTGCAGAAGCCTTCATTTGCTTTTGTTGAACTTCATTCTCTACACCCAGTTCTCCAGCCTTTTGAGTTCATGCTGAATGGCAGCCCAGCCTTCAGGTGTATCAACCGTTCCCTGCAATGTCATCAGCAAACTTGCTGAGGGTCCATTCCATCCCTTCATTCAGGTAGTTTATAAACAGTTTGAATGACTGGATTCTCCTCAGCTGATCTCTTGAGTTCTGACATTCAGCCAGTCCATGATCCACCTCATTGTCTGTTCATCTAACCCACATCTCCCGAGCTTACTTACAAGGATGTTATGTGAGACAGTGTCAAAAGCCTTGCTGAAGCCAAGATAGGCAACATCCACTGCCTTCCCTTCACTGACCTGTCCTGCCATGCCATCATAGAAGGCTGTCAGATTGGTCAGCATGATTTCTCCTTGGGGAATATGTGCTGACTACTCCTGATGACCTTCTTTTCTTTAATTTGCTTGGTGATGACCTCCAGAATGATCTGTTCCATCACTTTTCGAACGGTGGAAGTGGGGCTGACTGGCCACTAGTTTCCCAAGTCCTTCTTCTTGCCCTTTTTGAAGACAGGAGTAACACTGACTTACCTCCAGTCATCCTCCACCTCTCCTTTTCTCCGTGATTTTTCAAGGATTGCCTTAGCAACATCTGCCATCTACCTCAGCACCTCTGGGTGCATCTCATCAGGACCCATGGATTTGTGGATGTTGTCTGCCCAGCTGATCTCTAATGCAAACCCCCACAACCAAGAAAATTCTTCCTTTCTCCAGCCTCCCCTCTCTCCAAGGTTTGAGGGCTGGCCTCAGAAGTAGAGACTGATGCAAAGAAGGCATTCCGTAATTCCACCTTCTCTAAGTCTTCCATGACCAGAACACCAACCTGATTTATCAGTGACCCCACATTTTTGTTAATCTTTCTTTTACTGCTGATGTACTTGTAGAAGTCTTTCTTGTCCTTGATAGCCCTTACCAGACTCAGTTCTAGATGGGCCTTGACCCTTCTTGTTATATCCCTGCATATCTGACAATGTTCCTATAGTCCTTTCATGTGGTCTGAGCCTTTTTCCACATCCCATAAATTTATTTCTTCCATTTGAGATTTACTAGAAGCTCCCTGCTTATCCATGCAAGTCTCCTGACCACTTTGGCTGATTCGTTGCTCATGGGAATATACTGGTCTCGAGCTTCCTTCCAACCCTCTTGGGCCCTCGTATTTTCTAGAACCCTGAACCATGGGATTCCTCTAAGTAGTCTTTGAAGAGGTTTAAGTTCAGGATTCTACTCCTGCTTACGGCTTTGCTTCCTCTGCACAGGATTCTGAGTTCCACCATTCATGGTCACTGTTCTGAAAAATTCTCCTGCAGCCAATCTTGATAAATCTGAGAGCAATACTGGCTTTTCAGCGGCCAGCCTGCAGGAGGACCTGCAGTAATAGTGGTGTGGTGCAATATATCCCATGAAGGAGAAAGGATGGCAACTGCCCCTGGGAGGATGCTGGCCTCCTCTGTGTTACAGCTGCTCTCTGCCTGTTCAGAGGTTGTACTTTGTCCTTTAGATACTTGGCTGTCTCTTCTGGATGGACTGGACCAGCAGGGAGACTCATGAGCCCGTGGCAGGCATATAGTGGCAGCTCAGGCTGCATTACCCTCACCGTCCTCGTACCCTCTCAGTATTATAGTTAGTACCATCCTTCTATAAGATACAGAGGAGGGAAGAGGGAACCTTGTATCCTGGTGTCCTTTGGGCAGTACTGACCAGAAATAATGTCCTCCTTTGTATTTTGAAAAGTATGGCAGTAAACTAATGGTGGTAATAGGTTACTTTAGCATCTAGGATGGGGACTCAGAAGTGCAGAACCAAACAAAAAAGATTTTACCTATCTGATCAGGGAATATTATGTGTTGACATTAATTGTCACTAAAAAATGAATTTGTGTGCATCTTCTTGTGTTTTTATTTTATAACCCTAGATTGGTGAACTGTTGAGCACCACACACCCTGCAAACAAAGCCAGCCTAACTCTTTTCTGCCCTGAAGAAGGGGACTGGAAAAATTCCAACCTTGACAGACACAACCTTCAAGACTTTATTAACATTAAACTCAACTCAGCTTCCATATTGCCCGAGATGGAAGGACTCTCTGAATTCACAGAGTATCTGTCAGAATCAGTAGAAGTGCCATCACCTTTTGACATTTTGGAACCTCCAACCTCAGGAGGTTTCTTGAAGCTCTCCAAACCCTGCTGTTACATTTTCCCAGGGGGAAGAGGGGACTCTGCATTGTTCGCAGTGAATGGATTCAACATGCTTATCAATGGAGGATCTGAAAGAAAGTCTTGTTTTTGGAAACTTATCCGGCACTTGGACAGGGTAGATTCCATTCTGCTTACTCACATCGGAGATGACAATCTGCCAGGAATCAACAGCATGCTTCAGAGAAAGATAGCTGAATTAGAAGAGGAACAGTCCCAAGGGTCTACTACCAACAGTGACTGGATGAAAAATCTGATCTCACCTGATTTAGGTGTTGTATTTCTTAATATACCTGAGAATCTGAAGAACCTGGATTCTAACTTTAGAGTAAATAGGAGTGTAGAAGAAGCTTGGTTTACTCTCCAATATTTAAATAAATTGTCTATGAAACCAGAACCTCTTTTCAGAAACATAGGAAATACCACTGACCCTATAATTTTATTTCAGAAAATGGGAGTTGGCAAACTTGAGATGTATGTGCTTAATCCTGTCAAAAATAGCAAAGAGATGCAATATTTTATGCAGAAGTGGAGTGGTACTAGCAAAGATAAAACTGAATTCCCGCTACCAAATGGCCAAGAACTAGACATTCCATTATCCTGTTTCACCTCTGTCTCATCCCTCATTGTGTGGCATCCAGCTAATCCTGTAGAAAAAATAATCCGAGTTCTGTTTCCTGGAAACAGCACACAATATAATATTCTAGAAGGACTAGAAAAACTCAAACACTTAGACTTTCTTAAACAACCAATGGTTACACAAAAAGACCTGACTGGAAACATTGCTAGTCCAGCTGTGAAACAAGCAAAATTGAAACAGCGAACAGACAGCAAGGAGAGTCTGAAGCCTGCTGCAAAGATACCAAGCAAACCTGTCAGAAAGGAATCTAAAGAAGAGCCACTGGAGCCTGCAAAACCTAGTCCAGCACTAGAAAAGCTTCAGCAATTGGAAAGCAAAGAAAAAGTTCCAGTTAAGAAAGAGAAACCAGCAAAAGGGGATACCAAACCTATAGTGGCAGAAAAAGATGTTAAAAGTAAAGAAGAGCAAAAATTTGAAACTCCTGAAAAACAAGCTACAGATGTAAAAGCAAAAGCGGCAAAGGGGAAGCCAGTGAAAAAGGAAGTCAAAGCAAAACCTGAAGAAAAGAAAGAGGAAAAGGAAAAATCAAAGAAAGAGGTTTCTAAAAAAGAGGAGAAAACACCCATCAAAAAAGAAGAAAAACACAAAAAAGAAGAGATCAAGCAAGAAGTTAAAAAAGAGGTGAAAAGAGAAGAGAAAGAAACTAAGAAGGAAGTAAAGAAAGAAACTCCACCAAAGGAAGTTAAAAAAGAAGGTAAAAAAGAAGAGAAGGAAATTAAGAAGGAAGAAAAAGGAATCAAAAAGGACATCAAGAAGGTTCCTAAAGAAACAAAGACATCTGCTGCTTCAATTGAAGTAAAAAAGCCAGTAGCAAAGCCTAAACCACAAAAGAAGGAGGAACCTACTAAAAAAGAAGCAATATCTGCTGAAAAGCCAAAGGAAAAAGTAAAAATTAAGACTGTCAAGATGGAGATTAGAGTCAGTGGATCTCAAGCTGCCCTTGCAGCAGTTGGAGCCACTACCACAACTGTAGCAGCTGCAGAAATTGCAGCTAGTGGAAAAGTACTTCAAGTTGAGAGATCCCTTATGTCTTCACCAGAGGATTTAACAAAGGATTTTGAGGAATTAAAAACTGAAGAAGATGAAACAATAAAAGAAACAAAACTTCATGTTGCACTCATAGAGGATGAACTGAAACTCATTGGCACAGAACAAATAGAAGCCTTTGAAGTCCAAAAAGAAAAATTAGATCATGAAGGACCTGCTGAGTCCTCTGATGAAGGCATAACTACCACAGAGGTGGAGGGTGAGTGTGAACAAACACCTGAAGAATTGGAACCCGTGGAAAAGCACAGGGTTGATGACCATGAAAAGTTTGAAGATGAGGGAACTGTCTTGGAAGAATCATATGAAGGAGGAAATTATGAGGAAAAGGCAGAGACAGAAGAAGCTGAAGATCGAGGTGGAGATGAGGAGGTAAAGACACAACTGGTCACTACAAAACCATATATGAAGAAAGAAAGAAAAATGAAAGAAAGTTCAGAAGAAATAATGGTTGATATTAAAGCCAAAAAATATATTGAAAAGGCAGATGATGAGGCATCAGATGAACAGGCTGAGGAAGACAGGGAAGAAGCAGTAGAAAAGGCAGAAACTGAAGAGACTGAAGANAAGACTGAATAAGACAAGGAAGACAAAGCAAAATACATTAGAGATGATGAGGAGGCTGAAAAAATAGAAGCTGAAGAAGATTATGTGATGGCTGTGGTAGACAGAGCTGCAGAAGCTGGTGAAGTTGAAGATAAATATGGCCTACTTATACTTACACCAACAAAACACTCAGAGCCTCAGTCTCCAGCAGCTGAACTGACTTCTTCTATCCATGATGAAACATTACCTGGTGGCTCAGAAAGTGAAGCCACTGTTTCTGATGAAGAAGATAGAGAAAATCCACCTGAGGAATTCACTGCTACTTCAGGTTATACACAGTTTACCATTGAAATATCCAGTGAACCAACTCCAATGGATCAAATGTCTATGCCTCAGGATGTCATGAGCGATGAAACTAACAAGGAGGAAAGTGAGTCACCTTCTAAAGAGTATATGTNCTCAAGCTGCCCTTGCAGCAGTTGGAGCCACTACCACAACTGTAGCAGCTGCAGAAATTGCAGCTAGTGGAAAAGTACTTCAAGTTGAGAGATCCCTTATGTCTTCACCAGAGGATTTAACAAAGGATTTTGAGGAATTAAAAACTGAAGAAGATGAAACAATAAAAGAAACAAAACTTCATGTTGCACTCATAGAGGATGAACTGAAACTCATTGGCACAGAACAAATAGAAGCCTTTGAAGTCCAAAAAGAAAAATTAGATCATGAAGGACCTGCTGAGTCCTCTGATGAAGGCATAACTACCACAGAGGTGGAGGGTGAGTGTGAACAAACACCTGAAGAATTGGAACCCGTGGAAAAGCACAGGGTTGATGACCATGAAAAGTTTGAAGATGAGGGAACTGTCTTGGAAGAATCATATGAAGGAGGAAATTATGAGGAAAAGGCAGAGACAGAAGAAGCTGAAGATCGAGGTGGAGATGAGGAGGTAAAGACACAACTGGTCACTACAAAACCATATATGAAGAAAGCAAGAAAAATGCAAGAAAGTTCAGAAGAAATAATGGTTGATATTAAAGCCAAAAAATATATTGAAAAGGCAGATGATGAGGCATCAGATGAACAGGCTGAGGAAGACAGGGAAGAAGCAGTAGAAAAGGCAGAAACTGAAGAGANCAAATGTCTATGCCTCAGGATGTCATGAGCGATGAAACTAACAAGGAGGAAAGTGAGTCACCTTCTAAAGAGTATATGTACATTACCAAGTATGAAACATCATTGTACTCTCAAGAATTTGCTAGACCTAAACTTTCTCCACTTCCAGATGCTTTTAATGGATTATCAGAGGGATCCAAAACAGAGGCCACAGAAGGCAAAGACTATAATGCCTCAGCTTCTACCATCTCACCACCTTCTTCACTAGAGGAAGACAAATTCTGTAAATCCACATTCCAAGGTGTATATTGTCAAAAAGGAAGTGAAATCCAAGGCACTGACAAATTAGAAATCAAAGAACCCTATCCAGAAGATGGTGGGAAACATAGTCCAGCCAAGAGCCCAGATAAGAGTTTGTCCCCTCCATCACCTGTTGCCAAAACACCACTGAGTGAACGCAGTGTGAACTTTTCACTTTCTCCCAATGAGATCAAAGTCTTGGCTGAGCCTGTCCCCATTGCTACATTGTCTGATGTACATCAAGAATTTGCCAAAGAACACTGTGCAAGTCCTGAAGAGAAAACATTAGAAGTAGCATCTGCCTCACAGTCTGCTGCTGGTAGTGCTGGCCACACACCTTATTATCAATCTCCCACTGATGAAAAATCCAGTCAGATTCCCTCTGAAACCAGTGAAAAGTCAACAGAAGTTCCTGTTATCTTTGAACTCAGTGAAGACAAAGATGAGTCTGCCAAACTCAGAATTAGCCCTATGGATGAGCCTGTGCCAGACTCAGAATCTCCTACTGAAAAGGTTCTCTCGCCTCTACAGAGTCCACCACTGATAGATTCAGAGATCACTTATGATACATTTTTGAGTGTTGATGTAAAGTCTCCCACCAGAGAGTATGGAAATCTTTCCAAGGGGAAACCAGAAAAAAAAAAATCACCTGTTCAGATGAACCCAGCTTCTGAAGCCAGCCCTGCGAGCCTTTTCCAAGAAAAACCAGGTGAAAAATGTATGGAATTTATGGTAATTAAGGAAGGTTTCAGCCTAGAAAGGAAAATGGAGGGTACAGAACCCAGCAGCTCTCAGTCTTCACTGGTCTTGGATGAGCGAAAGTTAGCAGGTGATCTCTCACCAACTCAAATAGATATTGGTCAGTTTGGTTCTTTAAAAGAAGACACCAAAATGTCAATTTCAGAAGGCACTGTTTCTGACACATCTGCAACTCCAGCTGATGAAGTTGTAGCAGAAGATACCTATTCCCATATAGAAGGAGTAGCTTCTGTCTCTACAGCATCTGTTGCTACTAGTTCATTTCCAGAACCAACTACTGATGATGTATCTCCTTTGCATGCCGAGGTTGGATCCCCCCACTCTACTGAAGTTGATGATTCTCTTTCAGTGTCAGTTGTACAAACACCAACAATGTTTCAGGAAACAGACATGTCTCCATCTAAAGAAGAATGCCCAAGACCCATGTCAATTTCTCCACCAGATTTCTCATCTAAAACTACAAAATCAAGAATCTCAGTGCACAATCACAGATCTCCTGAACAGTCAACTATATCAGTAGAATTTGGTCATGAGTCCCCTGAGCAGTCTTTAACAATGGACTTTAGTAGGCAATGTCCAGACTATCCTACTGTTGGCACTAGTATATACCATATATCTGAAAATAGACTGACAGAAGTAGATTATAGCCCTTCAGATATACAGGAACCTATTTTTGCATGGAAGACTTCCCCTATGGAGCAGTCATCTTGCTCTCAGGAGAAGGATATTTCAGAAATTATTTCAGTTTCTCAAATTGAAGCTTCATCCTCGACTTCATCAGCTCATACACATTCCCAGTTAACTTCACCACTGCCAGAAGAAATCTTTTCAGGTGCTGTTCCACCCAGACATATGTCACTACATTCTTCTTTTACTTCAGAAAAGATGCAGAGCCTAGGAGAAAAGTTTTCACCAAAGTCTGACCTATCTCCTTCGGCTCCAAGGGAATCTTCTCTGTACTCTCCTAGTTTTCCAGATTCACCTCCTGCAATCACAGAAGCTGTGTCAGCTCGTCACACATCTTCATTATCTTTGCAAGTGTCCTCTGTCAAAGCATTTGGTTACCAAGAACCCCTAACAAAGCACAGTCCAGAACCTTTAATCAGTCCAGAAAAAGATGATTTAGAGAAAAGTAGCAGGTCACCAGAAGAACCTAGTTATTCTTACAAGGCCCCAGAGAAAACTGTTAGGTCACCAGAGGGTATTAGCTACTCCCATGAGGCAGTTTCAAAATCTAGATTACCTCAGTCCACAGATTATTCCTATGAGATGACAGGGAAAACCATGGGGTCACCACAAGTCACAGATTATTCCTATGAGATAATTGGGAAAGCTACCAGATCACCTGATTCTATTGATTACTCCTATGAGACAACAGGGAGAGCCATCAACTCACCTGAAGCCACAAATTGCTCATTTGAGACAAGTGAGAAAACTACCAGGTCATCCAAAGCTACTAGCTATTCCTATGAAGCAAGTGCACATTTTACTCCAGAAAAATCTTTAGCAGAATCCTGTCAAGATGTTGACTTATGCCTTGTGTCCTCTTGCGAATATAAACATCCCAAAACTGAGCTTTCACCCTCATTTATCAACCCAAATCCCCTTGAGTGGTTTGCAAGTGAAGAACAGTCTCAATATCAAAAGAAACCATTAACTCAATCTGTGAGTGCTCAGCCATCTTCAGGGGGAAAGCAGCAAGGGTGGCAGTGTGATGAAACCCCTCTCACATCCATGAGTGAGTCTGCCCCATCTCAAACTGATTCAGATGTTCCCCCTGAGACTGAGGAATGCCCTTCCATCACTGCAGATGCTAACATTGACTCAGAAGATGAGTCAGAAACCATTCCAACAGACAAGACAATTACATACAAACAAATTGACCCACCACCTGCCCCAATGCAGGATCACAGCCCTTCCCCTAGGCACCCTGACGTCTCCATGGTTGATCCAGAGATTTTACCCACTGATCAGAATTTGGGTAAACCTTTGAAGAAGGACCTAAAAGAAAAGACAAAGACAAAAAAGCAGGGTACTAAGACCAAGTTGTCTTCTCCTTTTAAAAAAAGTGATGGTAAATCAAAACAAGTGGCTTCACCGAAACCAGCTGTAAAAGAATCTTTAGACAAAACTTCAAAAACAGTTTCTCAAAAAAAAGAGTCTGTGGAGAAAGCAACCAAAAATATCTCTAATCCAGAAGTAAAGTTTCAAATGGAAGAGAAAGATAAAGACACCGAAAATGCAGTAAATACAACAACATACAAGTCAGCAAAGACTGCAACCACAGGTAAAGACAGATAGGAGTTCCCTAATGTTAAGATTTTCTTTGTTGTTGCAGTGAAGTTAGATTGCCTTTACATCAGCTGACAATGTGGTTTGTAGCAAATCCCCAAGGAAAGTTCATGTTTTAAATATAAATCCAGTGTATTATAGCTACATTTAAATGAATGAAATTCACTGAATTTTTTCCATTTGATGAATTTGATGTCAATTTGCTCAGATGCAAAGAATTAGAGAGGTTCCATCAAATATAAAAAACTTAATACTGTCTGAATCGTTAACCAACTATTAGAATTAAAAGTACCACTTCTGTAGATGAAGTGAAATCAGTAGTGAAGTAAATTACTTTATTCATTGTAAGAATCATATAGGCATAATGTTCTTAACAGAAAGTAATGCAATTCAGTATTGTGAGAGGCATAGGTACCTTGGCTAGACACCAGGTGTCCACCAAGCTGCTCTACCACTCCCCTTCCCAGCTGGACAGGGGAGAGAAAATCAGATGGAAAACAACTCGTAGATTGAGATAAGGCAGTTTACTAAAGTGAAAGCGAAAGTTTGTGCACACACAAGCAAAGAGAAAAAAAGAGTTTATTTTCTACTTCCCATCCGCAAACGATGTTCAGCCACTTTCAGGGAAGCAAGGCTTCAGCTCATGCAGCAGTTGCTCTGGAAGGCAAACACTATAGAATAAAGAATGTCCCCTCGTTCCTCCTCTGTCCCTTGGCTTTTTTATCTGAGCTGTTGTCAGATGGTATGGAATATCCCTTTGGTCAGTTTGGGTCAGCTGTCCTAGTAGTGTCCCCTCTCAGGATCTTGCCCACTTCCAACCCCTTGATGGGAGGGGGAGGGAATGTTAGGCAGCACTAATGCTGTGCCAGCAATGCTCAGCAGTAGCCAAAACACTGGTATATTGTCAACACCTTTCCAGCTACAAATGCAAAGCACAGCACTGTGAAGACTGCTATGGGAAAATGAACTCCAGCTCAGCCAGAACCAATACTCAGTTATGCCATCAGTGGTGACTAAACATACAGAAAACTGATGTCATTTTGAATGACTGTTGTGTATTCCAAGTAGTAATAAAATATTCATTAGATTACCAAAGGAGACATTGTGCTAATATTTTGTTTCTGGCACATCTTGTTAGAGAGTGTTTTGGAGATACTGGATTTTGCTGTTTTCAGGACTGATGTTTTATTGAAAACTTTTTACTAGGAGCAAGTGTAGGATTCAGTACAAGCAAATCAGCATTCAGCTCTCTGTAGCTTCATCATTTTAAGTGGTCCACTATTCCTTTCTTACATGATTATTTGCATGTCACTCCTAGTAGATGTTTTTCAAAGCAGCAATGCAGGTCCTCATGCTGTACATTTCTCCAGTACTTCAGTTTTATATTAAATTCTTCTTCCTTGAAGCATACTTCTGAGGTATATTCTAGCACTGAAGACAAGGGTCTATTTGATAATGACATTTAAGTGTAATGTCTAATAGATAATGCAATGTTAGCATACACAATTCAGAAAGATGCATCACAGATTTTTTATTATAAAAGATGATAAAATATTTTTAATATACCCAGTAGTTAAAAACTCTCTAATTCAGGAAATCTTATCATATTATGATGCTTATTTGACATATTGCCTTGTGATGAATGGCAGGTCCCACTAGACAATTGTATTGGACTTGCCTGTATTTTCATTATGTAATCCTAAATAGAGTGTATTGTTCAGATAATTTAGTTTACCAAACTTCATCCTCTGTAACATCATGAGGAGATCAATAAAACATAAATGGTGATCATCTAGATAAAATTACTGGTTGAATCCTGATTGCCAGTTCACACCATGATCCAGTGTGCAGCAAAAGCAGGTATTTTTGACCTTTTTCTTAGAACAGATACTGTGCTATGTATAGCAGAAAAACATGCTTCCCTCTACTTTTTGTAATAAGTGGCTAGTTTGTGTATGCAAATAAGGAACCAGCAAGCAAACAAACACTTGTTCTCAGTTTCCTGCAGTAATTGCTTTAGGAAGTTTCTCTTTTCTCCCACGTTCTACTTTGCCTCTCTTTCTGCTCACATGTAGTATCTTCCTGATGCACCTGTAAGACAGTTTGAACATATCAACAGCTACTGTGTCTTGGTATGTGCTGATACCTCAAATCTCAGGACCATTTCTGCATTGCTTCCTGTGTGACCCTAGCTTTTATAATCATGCATACCTGAGACTTTCAAAAAGTTGTACTTCTTAAATCAGAAAATAATACTGCCATTTATTGAATGGTAATTCAGTAATCACAGCCTTGCACAGTAATTGTTGGATAATAGTATATTACTGGGAAAGGTTTGGTCAAATGTTGGTTATGTAGTAGTGAGTTTTTATTGTATTATATAGTTAGTTATTTTTATTCCATTTTTGTCCTCCCAGTCCAATTATAATTGGCTCACAACAAAGTTGGAACATGTTATTAGATGTAGCAGGGTAATGCCATAAGTGTTTCAGGGGACACAAAAGTACAATTTTAGCTATGTAATGCTTAACTAAGACAAGAAATTTTAAGAATATAATCTTAGCAGTTATAATGGTAATTAACAAATGCATGTTTTAACTAGTCTGTGATATGTTCTTTTGTTGTTTGATTTCCAAAGGAGCTGGGAATAGTAAGTCATCAAAATCTACAGCAGTGCCTCCAGGACCTCCAATGTATTTGGATCTGGTGTACATTCCCAACCACAGCAATAGAAAGAATGTTGATGTTGAGTTTTTCAAGAGGGTGCGGTCATCCTACTATGTCGTGAGCGGGAACGATTCTGCAGCTGAGGAGCCAAGCAGGGCTGTTCTGGACTCCCTGCTGGAGGGCAAGGCCCAGTGGGACAGTAATATGCAGGTAGGCTCTTCACTAGTATTTCTACTTGGAAATGTAATCTTCTTTGGAAAGCAACTACAGGAAGCCAGAATGCCTCTGGACTGGACAGCAGCTGCTGGAGGCAGGAGTTCCCAGCTTGGACATCTTGTTTCACCAATGATGTGAGAGGACACCCAAGCAAGGGACAGAGCTGCATCATACTCAAATGCTTCTCCATTTCTGACCCTTCTGACCTGTCTCTGGAAAATAAAAAGGTTTGGAACTGGTTTACAGGGCCATTTGTCTACTTGATCTTGTTGCTATACCATATATGTTCCAAGTTTGGAAACCTTACAGGTTTTAAGTAGGAAAGAAAAGTGAATGTTTCCTGGTTTATACCGTCAACGCATACACATGGAAACTTCATGTGCCTTTCCAACATGATAAATAAGTAAAGAAAATATTTGGCCATAATCTGAAGAGCTATCGGTGCAGACTAGACTGCTGCTTCTCTGGAAAGTTGCACATCAGTACCTTAGAGAATCAAGATTTTATTTTGATAAACTGCTTCTTAGTCATTTTATGTTATCTACATATTTATTTATTTTCTTTTATCTGATCCACTCTTTCCAAAAGGGAATCATATTTGTTGGCTAGGACTTCTTAAAAAGACATTTTTCTTATCAGTTGCTTCTGTTGACCATTCCTCAGGAGTTCTCCTCTTTTGTGTTGCAGGTGACCTTAATCCCAACTCATGACTCAGAAGTGATGAGAGAATGGTACCAAGAGACCCATGAGAAACAGCAGGATCTCAACATCATGGTTTTGGCAAGCAGCAGCACTGTTGTTATGCAAGATGAATCTTTTCCAGCATGCAAGATTGAACTGTAAGAACGAGACCATGCACTACAAGATTTACTTTTTGTCCAGAAATTCTTCAGTTTGAAAACACCTTTTCTAAAAATTCAACCCATCTATTTCAACTACTGAATTGTATACCTGCAAAATGCTATACCCTATCACAGTGATGCAAGTCACAAAAATTTTTTAGTCTTTGCTGATTGCTAAGGGAAATAACATTCCCATTAGAGTCGGAATTACTGTGAAAATACAGATCCAGTTTCATCTTCACTGAATGTTTGAAAACCATGTACTAGCAACTCCAAGTTAGTTATGCCAGGTAGAGGCATTTGCCCTCTAAAGAATTACAAAGAGAAAAAGAGAGAAAGGGGTAAGAGGAGAAAGTAATAAATAATTAGATCTCCAGTAGTCTCATGGCAACAGCTGTATCACTTACTGCAGTTTACACACTCACATGAAAAGGAGGTTTGAAATTTGTATCAATTTGAGCTATTACAAAGGAGGTCCTTACTTTACAGAATTAAGTTAGCTGCAAAATAAGAAGCAGAATGTAGCTAGGAAGTGATGTGCAACCTAAATGTTTATTAGCAGTTTTCCACTTAAATTTGAACCCTGCATACTGACATCCCATAATAATCATAGGCCAAATATGCATGTAGTCTGAACCTCATTGTGAATTCTAAAACCTTTACTTCAACATGCAAAATTGTTGATCTAAGGCATGCTCCGAGTAAAAATCCACTCACTCCAGTCAGAACTGACCAGTACACATGCTTAAACACCCATGTCCACTGTCAATTAACTAAAACAATATACCAAAGTAGTTGGGAGTACATACAGTAAACAATTTGCCTTAGAAAGTGACTTGAATGTACAAAGAAACTTGATGCACTTATTTTTTAATGCTGAGACAGCAAATTTATAAAACATTTGTGTAGGATCATAGTTGCACCAGTAAAGAAGTGCGTGTGTGCATGAAGTGTATACTAGAAACCTGTCTGACAGGTCAAACAGCTTGGTGCTATGAAGTACATATGTTAGTTCTGTGAACAATTCATTGATGCACCAGGACAGCTCAACAAGGCAAGATGAGTATATTTTTGGAAAGGTTCTTTTGTACTGTGGAAGCAAGATTGAAGTGGTCTCCACTATCAGAGTTGCAAAACTTGGTAAAATATTCAGGATGATGAAGAAGGTTACCTGCAAGTCTGTACAATATTCAACCTTCCGCTGTCTTACCTTATTTGTTTAATTTAAGAACATATATGGGTACAAATGTACAGAAAACTTTTTTTTAGTACTGCATGAACTTTTAATAGATTTTTAACAAAAGTTTTCATTTAAAGAAAAATTCAAAGAAAAAAATTTCAGGCCAAGGCAATTTTTTTAGGAGTCTTGTAAGATAAATTAATGTTGTTTAAAGTTCTAGTGAGAATGGATATTGAGGTAAGATTTGTTGAAAATAGTCAACTGCCTTTTTGGAAGCAGGGGGGAAGGGGGTCCCTGGTGGAAAAATTAACCTATTGATGACGACAGAAAATGAGATTTGAAATGTTGATTGCCTAACATTTACAAGAGTGTAATCTACATGCTAAATCCCCCCCAAGATCTTGAAAAAAGATAGAATAAATGATAAGCTAAAATGAGCCCCTTTCCTCCTTCTCTCTTCCTTTCTCCCTTCCCTTCCTTCTTTAGACTGCTTGCAGCAGAACAGCATGTAGAACAGTTACATCATTTAAGACAGTTTGGACTTTTTAGTCTCAGAAGTTTTATCCTAATTAAAAAGTCTTGTTGCATTGTAGAAGGTTTGCAAATCTGAATTTATAGAAGGTGTAAAGGCCTCCAAAATGAAAATATGTGCTGGTCTGTATGATTCACCATTATGGCTGGTATTAAGCTTCACAATGTAGTGAACTATGGCCTCATTTTATTTTCTTTACATATAATTTGTTTCAATTTTACATTGTTAGGATATTTTATTTAATAGGTATATGTTTACACTCCTAATTTTTGTGAGGGTTTTTTCAATATTGCTTTAGGGCCTTTTATATGTGGGCTCCTGAGGCCTATTTAATGCTGTGAATTACTGTTTGTCCATTGTTGAGGTTTTTGATTTATTTTTAATGTCTTCTTCATTCTAGGTATCTCTAGAAATGCTGTTTTATTTATTGCTATACTTTTTACATTGTTAAGAACTTCACTCAGAATGACTGTGGCAGAAAAGGCAGATGGAAATGTATTGTGAAAACAAGCATGTTTGCTGGGCTCATAATCATTCACTTAAAATGGCTTTTGTAATACATAGTCTTCAAAGTCATAGGCAAAATGTTTGGAAGAATAATTTAACAATTTCTACAATTCTGCTTTGTCTACATTCTTATATAGGTCAGATTTCAAAAATTTTAAGTGGGTGGGAACTGATTTTCTGATAATATCTGAAATGGTTTGTACCTCTGCTTTGGCAGAAAATATAAGTATAGCAATGGTCCTGAGTCTAATCTCACTTATGCTACTTATTCTTGTGAATCAAGCAATTTCACTACAGTCAGGGAAGTTACAGTCATTAGGTCCTATTGTAAATGAAATAAGAATCAAGCCTTAAATCCCTCCAAGTAAGTTTGTGATGGCTCAAGCATTTATTTTACTTTAAAAATAATAATTAGGCAGTTACAGCTGTTCTTAAAATATTTATTCATCTTTTGCTTTTACAAGAATATTAAAAACCCAGTCTGACTATTCAGAGGTATTGTAATGCCTGTTCCATCCATTCCCTTTTAAATGTAAATCATGCCTGGGTGTAACACACCAATGAACTCCTCCATTAGCTCCTCTTGCCTTTGTCTTTCCTGCCTGTGGAACTAATTTAACTGTACTAATCACTACACAATCAGTTTAGAAACAGTCTGAAAAATGTTGCGTGTACATTAATGATGAGTATTGTTGATCAGCATAGATTTCTAGGAGCATGGTTTGTTATTGATTAATTATAAAGATTCAATAGGACACACCGTTTAAATGATGGTATTACCCATAATAGCATCCCCAGTCATGATCTTCATGCTATTACTATACTGCTTCATAAAATTCAATGAAGAATTATTTTAGAGGTCACACTCCACTCCTGAACTTAGACACGGACTCTCTTTCATGCCTTTTCAAAGTCATATGGTGGGCCTGACTTCATTGACCTCCACTTTTCATACCATCTTTCATAAAATTAATTTTTGATTTTTTTTTTATTATCTTGCATACTCTGGTGAATGGAGCTAACTGCATATATGAATGGATTTTTTTAATTGTCTACAATAACGTATGCATTTTAGGAGAGTTCTGGTACTCATTTACTAAGATTTAATCAATTTGTTATTTGAATTTTCAATCCATCCTACCACAAGAAAGTCATCTCCAAAGAACACTTACTGTGCATATAGGATCTTTCTGTCATATGCTTCTCTTTGTTCATCTGTTGCAAGAGGTTCTTGCTATGATGTTTTGAGAGAAATAGCCATTTTGTTTAAAATAAAAAAAGAAAAAAGTCTGTTGTGACTTTACAAAAAAAAAATCTTAAAAAAAGGTAACTCAATAAAACAGTGGCATAATAATATTAAAACAAAAAAAAAAAAAGAAGAAGAAAAAAAATCAGCTTCTCTGCACTAGACTAGCTAGGAGGTCCAGATGGCAGAGCTACCTCTTCAGGACTGGGCTGAAATTACAACTATAAAAGAGGGAAATCTGAAATATGCTTTCACACATTTGCATGCAGCCATCATCTTCCAAACCATGGAAAGAAAAATTCTTCTTGCTGGCTGAGAAGCACCTCACACACCTCCTCTCTTGTTCTGAATGGTCTTTGTGTCAGTCTGCAGCTGTATATGGTACTATATCTTATAATTCTGCATCATTTCTGTCCAGTCATATCTAATGTAGAAAACTAGTTTCCAGTGAAAGTAATATTCAATGCTTTTATGATATTTGTGTGCAATGTCCCCTCTTCCATTGAGCATATTTGATGTAAAAGAAAAAATCTCAGTTCCTCAATAAAATACAAAAACAGTAAAGTAGTATTGGCATTTCTTGTCTTTGTGTATGTAAGTACTTGTAAATTTTCCCTTTCCTTCAGTCATGATTACCTATTATATTGGCTTTTTCTCAAAAGTTTAATGACTATTTAAATGCTAGATAAGAACTAATCTTTAGAAAATGAAAAATAAATTCTAAAGATTAGTTTTATCTCTTGTGATGGAAAACATTACCATGATGTACTGTGATGTGGCTTCTTTTTGTTCTCGTTTCTGTATTCCCTCAGCAGCATGAGAAAACACCTAATTTTCAGTAAGTACATGTTGGGGGGAAAGGGTTAAAACTGGAAGAGGAGGGAATATTTGTGCACAAATTGACCTCGAAGTTGGGAATGCTAAGAATGTCGGTGTGGGAAAACTCAATTTATCATGCCTGGTGTTGTTCATCCTCTGTCTGTTTTGAGAAGTAGAATTCCTGTGGAGAGAGAACACACTCTCACAGACATGCTTTGAGCCTTCTGCTGGGAGAGACAGAGAGATCATAAAAGTACAACATTGTAATAATCTGTGGGTGGGCAAAGCCCTTTGATATACTGGGGCAGGCAGCAGGCCCCCCTCCCCCTTCCCGCCCTTTGCCAGGATGAACCAAGCCTGTGTCCCCTTGTGTCTGCTGCCAGGCGTTGTTAGCAAGGTAATGAAATAAATCTACTCTTTGCATTTCAGATGTGGTTTGGTGGTCACCTTGGTTACCTGTATGTATCGATTCACACAGTGCACATTCAAGGGGCTGTATCAGAGATGACAATATACAAAAACACATCACTGAGGCAAGCAGCTCCTGTGCCAGCATGATCCACAACAGAGCGCTCTAATGGAGTGCAAGGGGGAATTTCCTGAATCAGGGAAACTTGGGGGAGCCAAGAGAGCCACCAGGAGGCTGAAGCTCTGAGATAGCAGCTGATGGGACCTGGACACAGCCAGGAGCAACCACAGCCCCATTCCCCCACCCTGCCCCTGGTATGAAAGAAGCCCCTAGGGAGCATGGCTGCCAGCAAGGATGCTCTAGTTCTGCTGGATTGATCAGGGAGCAATGATATCCACCTGGCAGAAGGCTATGTCCTCTCTAAACATCAGCACATCCCTGGAAGTGTTTGAGGGTAGGCTGGATGGGGCTTTGAGCAACCTGGTCTAGTGGAAGGTGTCCCAATCCCAGGGGATTGGTACTAGGTGATCTTTAGGGTCCCTTCCAACCCAAACCATTCTATGATTCTATGTGAAAAGAAAACTTCCTACCCTGGTACAGCGTTTATATTATTTTCCATTATCGACTTTTCAGGTAAGCAGCAATGAAGTTGAAACAAGAAGTCTAAGGGCAACCAAGAGGGACTTCAAGCCTTGGGACTACTGGTTAAGGGATCAGGAGCACAAGTAGTGTTCTCCTATATCCTTCCAGTTGAAAGGAATGATGAGTCAAGAAACAGGAAGGGCCAGCAGATCAATAGCTGGCTCTGAGCCTGGTGTCACTCGCAGAATTTTGTTTTTTTTCATCAGGGTCAATCTGCACAATACTGAGTGCTGGGTACACCTGTCTCAAAAGGAGAAAAGTATCTTCGCACAGGAGTTAGCAGGGGTCATTGAAAGAGCTTTAAACTAGTTTTGAAGAGGGAAAAGGATAAAACCAGACTTTCTAAAGATAAGACTGGGGACAGCACATCAATGTTTGAGGGACAGCGTGCTAGTGAGGTCCTTCAGTCTGCCAGTTCAGTGGATGTAGAGGATGGAGATCCACATGGCAATGCACCAATGCATGCAGCATGGGCAACAAACAGGAGGAGCTGGAAGCTGTTATGCTGCTGGAAAACTATGATAAAGTTACAGTCGTGGAGACATGATGGGATGACACACAACTGTAGTGCTGCAATGGATAGCTATAAACTCTTCAGAAGGGACAAGCAAGGAAGGAGAGGCTGTGAGGTAGTCCTGTATGTCAGGGAGTGTTTTGATTGTCTAGAGCTTACTGATGGTGATGTCAAGTGTTTATGAGTAAGAACCAGGGGGAAGGCTAAAAAGGCAGATATTTTGGTGGGAGTCTGTCCCACCCAAGCAGGATGAAGAGGCAGATGAAATACTCAATAAGCAGCTGGGGGTAGTCTTGTGATCACTGGCCCTTGTTCTCCTGGGGGACTTCAACTTACCAGGTGTCTGCTGGAAATACAATGCAGCAGAAAGAAAACAGCCTAGGGGATTCCTGACACAGCTGGGGAGTGAGCCAGCTAGGGAAGGTGACTCCTCGGACCTGCTGTTTCTGAACATAGAAGGACTTGTGGGTGATATGGTTGTCAGAGACTGTCTTGGGCACAGCAATCATGAAATGATAAGAGTTTTCAATTCTCAAAGAATTATAGAGGATGGTTAGTAGAACTGGTACTTTGGACTTCCAAAGGGCAGACTTTGGCCTGTTTACTGGCCTGTTGACAGAGTTCCTTGGGAGGCCGTCCTGAAGGGCAAAGGAATCCAGGGAGGTTGGACAGTCCTCAAGAAGGAAATCTTAAAGATGCAGGAGCAGAAGTCCCCATGTGCTGAAGTATGAGCTGATGGTGAAGACCAGCTTGGCTGAACAGAGAGCTTTGGTTAGAACTCAAGAAAAAGAGAGATTATGACCTTTGGAAGAAGGGGAAGGCAACTCAGGAGGACTTACAAGGATGTCGTGAGATTATACAAGGAAAAAATCAGAAGGGTCAAAGCCCAGCTAGAACTTAATTATCTCCTGTTGTAAAAGACAATAAAAAAAAGTTTATATAAACACATTCACAACAAATGGAGGGCTAAGGAGAATCTCCATGATTTATTGTATGCTTGAGGAAACATAGTGACAAAGGATTGAATGTTGAGAGATATTAGTTGTTTAGCTTAATAGGTAAATTTTAAATAAGTCACATTAAGTTATAATACTGTGTGATTTAGTATTCTGTTTGCTTAGCTTTACTTACTTGGCATGAGTAGCTGGATTTGCTGAAGCCTTGGGCCCCAAGCTGTGAATTTTTACCTAGATAGGCTTTCAGCTGGAATAGAGTTAGTTTTTAAAGTAATTTTCCTAGTAGCTATACAGTGCTGTGGTTTGGATTTAGTATGATAATAGTGTTGATAACACACTGATGTTTTAATTGTTTCTAAATAGTGCTTACTCAGAATCAGACTTTTTAGTTTCCCATGCTCTGCCAACTGAGGTAATACACAAGAAGTATAAACCAGAAGATAGAGGCTAGAGTCATCACCAGAAGCTGTAATGTGACAAGATAAGAACTGTTAATGGCCTGATTGCATGGACACAGAGGAAACAGAGAAAGAATTCAATAAGGCCCCAGATCAAAATTCACCATTGGACTAAGAGACATGTACTAGGTGCATAAAGAGTGTGTAAAGAACAGGTGCGTAGACTGTAAGGGTATAAATGCTCAGGAGTTTCTTTGTTCTGGGTCACTCTTTTGAGGCACCTAGCTTGAGCTACCAGATTTCAGGATTGATCTGTGCCAATGAACCTAATGGAGATGAGAGCTTAGTGTTAAAAATTTCTTCAGCAATGAGGAAAAAGGCTGAGGTATTTAATGCGTTTGTTACCTCAGTCTTTAATAGTAAGGTCAGTTGTTCTTGGGGTACCCAGCCGCCTGAGCTGGAAGATAGAGATGAGGGGCAGAATGTAGCCCCCATAACCCAAGGGGAAATGGTAAGCGATCTGCTGCACCACTTGGATGCACACAAGTCTATGGAACTGGATGGGGTTCACTCAAGGGTGCTGAAGGAGCTGGCGGAAGCACTCATCAAGCCACTTTCAATCATTTATTGGCAGTCCTGGATAACCAGGGAGGTTACAGGTGACTGGAGATGAGGAAATGTGATACCCATCTACGAGTTCCAGAAGGAAAATCCTGGGAACTACAGGCCTTTCAGTGTGACCTTGATGCCAGGGAAGGTTATGAAACAGATCATCTTGAGTGTCATCACACAGCACGTACAGGAGAACCAGAGGATTAGGCCCAGTTAGCATGAGTTTAGGAAAGACAGGTTGTTTTTCCTGGAGATAGGAGGCTAAGGGGAAAACTTCTTGCTCTTTACAACTACCTGAAAGGAAACTGTAGTGAGTTATAGGACAAGAGGAAATGGCCTTGAGTTGCACCGGGGGAGGTTTAGATTAAATATTAAGAAAGGTTTCTTCACAGAAAGAGTTGTAAAACACTGGAACAAGATGCCCAGGGAAATGGTGAAACCACTGTCCCTGGAAATGCTCAAAAAACATGTAGAACTGGTGCTTAAAGATGTGGTTTAGTGGTGGACTTGACAGTGCTGGGTTAATGGTGGGACTTTATTATCTTAGAAGTCTTTCTTTTCCAACCTTAATGAGTCTATGATTCTATGATTTGTCTTGCTGCTTCCGGAGGCCAAATGAAAGTTTCTTTCTTCAACACAGCTGCTGAAGAGGAGAAATTTTATTTCCACTAGTGTTGTTAATTAATAAATTCAATTTGCTTGTGTAGTATTTCGGATTGCATGGGAAAATGACCCTCTTGGGTCTACCTAAAATGAGGGATTGAATTTGTGGCATCCCACACCTAGAGGCTGTTTAATACTGATTTCTAGTGTTTTATGTTTGGGAGAAAATTGGATCTTTTCCTGGTTCCTAGGATGGGATTAAAAGAGGTGTCCACAAATCTCTTGAATAATAGCCATAGTGATACCTCATAGATCCAGCTCGTTCATAGAGTTACAGCTGTACTGGGTTTGTGTGGCAAGGTTTTGGTAACAGGGAGTGATGCCTTTTTCAACCTAGAAATGAAACAACACACACTTTCAAGATAATATTAGTATGGGAGGTAATATAAAGGTGAATCTTTATTGGAGGCCTCATGGGGCAGTAATGGAAAAATGTCCACAAAAGCCCACCCACACAGGGTGAATACAGTTTTTATAAGTTTAGCAAATTAGCATATTTGACAAGAATTCCCAATTAGAAGCACAGGTGATGAGGTAATTCCCCCTTCTGTTTCAACCCTTTTCTGGAGTACTCCCCCTTGGTACTAGCTGTACTTTGTTTATGAAAATGTGTTTCAAAGAGCTGTTTTCAACCTTGGTAGCCAGGGAGAACCAAGATAGGATAGGGGCTTTGGAATATGTTTTGTCTTTCTGCCTAGGGAAAGGGCATGGAAAACTACTGGGAAAACTAGCTACAAATGCAATAATAAGCTACAGAGCTCCAAATATATGTGTAAAGAATACAGAGAATATATAAAAGAAAAAAGACAAAAATGAATAGGCATCAGGAGGCTACAGGGGTGGCTTCTGCTAGAAGCTGCTAGAAGCTTCTCCCATGTCCAACAGAGCCAATGCCAGCGGGCTCCAAGACAGATGTGCTGCTGGCCAAGGCTGGGCCAATCAGTGATGGTAGTAACACCTCTGTGATAACATACTTAAGAAGGGGGAAAAGTTATTGGGCAGAAGTAATTGCAGGCAGAGAAGAGTGAGAATACAGGAAAGAAACAACTATGCAGACACCAGTGTCAGTGAAGATGGAAGGGGAGGAGGTGCTCCAGGTGCCGGAGCAGAGATCCCCCTGCAACCCGTGGTGAAGACCATGATGAAGCAGGTTGTGTCCCTGCAGTCCATGGAGGTCCACGGGAGAGTAGAGATCTACCTGCAGCCTGTGGCGGACCCCAGCCTGTTTTGGCCATGAGNCTGTTTTGGCCATGATGGTAATCACTGAGTCATCTCTCCCTACCCTTATCTCAACTCATGAGCCTTTTATTATATTTTGTCTCCCTGTCCAGCTGAGATGGGGAGTGATAGAGTGGCTTTGGTGGGCACCTGGCATCCAGCCAGGGTCAAACCACAACAACAGCAAAGCTTGGCTTCCTAGAGGGTATCTCTGGACATGCAATGCTTCTGCTCCATGAGCATTACCTGTGCCCCTAGATCAGTGAACAATTTTTGACCACCACCTGCTGCTATGGTCCCTACCTCCACCTCCCTCAGACATGACCAGTCTAGTCTAGCATGAAGCCCCAAGGGCATCATCCTCTGTTTCCCTGTTTGTGTTTTCCTCAGATACAGCCTGGGTTGAGATAAAGGCAGTTTAATAAAGAAAAGCAAAGGCTGTGCACTGAAGCAATGGAAAACAAAATATTTATTCTCTACTTTCTATCAGCAGGAAATATCCAGCCACTTCCCAGTATATATATGGTTTTTACTCAAAATTAAATTTTCTTGGGGTACATAATGTGTTATTTTATCCTTCTGTATTATTCACTGTGTACAACTTGGTCTCTGAGGAAAAACAACCCCATGGATAGGTTTGTTTTTATTTGAGGCAGAATTAATTTAAATAGTCTTTTTTAACAGAACTTTAAGATGTATTACTGGGACCTTG
>VZRX01016559.1:0-35499 GCA_013398075.1 Notiomystis cincta
GAAGGAAGGAAGGAAGGAAATCATTGCAAACAAAATGTGATCGAAGGACAAGTGACAATAAAGCTGTATAGTTACCAGAAAAGTGGAAAGCCCAGCTGCACATGGTGAGTGTCAGAAATCTATGATGCTTGACCTCTGTCCATGCAAATTTGATTTCACAGACCTTGAAAATACATTACAAAGATTGGTGGTCCAATGTTTTGTACGCATGTATAATTCTTTTTTTATTACAGTTCTGTGTCGCATTTGTCATCTCAGGCCTTACTGTTTATATAAGGCTCAAAAGTTCCCTGAGGTCAATGGGAACCTTTAAACAGATAAAATCAGAAGATAACTGCATCAGAATGCATACACATAAATCCTTTAATCACAAGAGCTTGAGACTATTAAATATCAAATGCACTATGAATATGAAAAGCAATCAATTCTATGTAAGACATAATTTATAAATACATTTTGTAAGGGTACCATCCATTCAAAAAGCCACTTTTGCTCTGGATTTAAATCCATAGTTCAATCATTCCAATTACAGTATCTAAAAACTTTCTAATCTACTAATATAAACTGTCAGGATGGGTTGTTACTTCAAATTTAGGGACTAATCATGCTGATGTAATATGTATCTACACATGAGACATGAAGATCAAATCCTGTGTATGTAATGCCACTAGCAACAGATGGCTTAGGAGTCTGAAATCAGTCTGACTGCAATGATCTCTCCTCATAAGGCAATTTGGCAATAAAATCTAGAGTTCAAGAGTGATTTAATTTTCTTAAAAATAAAATAAACCCTGCAAATAAGAGTTTACTGCTAACAAATGATGTCCAACTTTTGCAAAGAAAACTGAAGGTCAAAGACAGTAATAGGAAATTGCATAATTTTGTAGAGGTATTGCAAAAAAACTTCAGATTATTCTGGAAGGACCAATAATATGAGTAAGAAAATGGTTTATCACCCATTATCATTTCGCGAATGGACTTTTCAGTAGGATTGCCAAAAAAATTATAGTCTGCCACAGAGATACTTTGTGATGTTATTTCCCCATGGAGAAAAGAATAAAAAAAAAGAGTATTACACTCCATGTCAGAAAAAGCAACTTGCATTTTGAATATATGGAGCATATTTGAAATATTTTCCCTCCCATATTTCCAGTCAACATTCTCAAAGCATTTTTATCTTCATGTAGGCAATCTCAAAGTCAGAGTTCCTCTGCTTATTTAGAGTAGTATTTTATGAGTTTCCTTTGGAAGATGCTCTTCTGCTGTCTTTCTACAAAAATCATGACACAAAGCACAGAGCAACAGGAGCTTGGTGAGTATCCAAGGCTTTTGTTAGACATAACAAAAGGCTTGGAAAGGGAGAAGCAGATGTAGATCCAACTGAAGTTAATTTTGCTCTCATCCTATGTCTTAAATATCCAGCAGTAAACTGAAATGCATTTGTGAGGAAGGAAACAACTTGCTTAGGGATGAAAAAGGAATATATAAGAAGACTGTGAGTAAAACCAAATCCCTTTTGTTTTAGTCTTGTTTTACTGCAAAATCCTTTTAGTTGTTTGGATATTTTTTTTTCTTTAATGCCTGTACAGTATTTTGGGTGCTGTGTTTTTTAGATTCTCATTTCTACTAGAATGTCAGTCACAGAAATAAAAGTGCAGTCTTTTTTTATTGCTTATATTAAAGAAAAAAACAATTATAAGTGATGTCAGGTGATCAATAGTTTAGAACCCAAATAGTTTAAAACTCAAAAGTGCTTGTAGGTTCAGTAGACTTGTGTTGTCTTAGGGCTTCTGGAGATCTAGTCAGAACACTCCATGGACATAAACAATAAACTTCTAATTAAAGCAACAATTACCAAATTCAGCCATTGTAGTTGATAAAGAAATAAGCACCTTCATCAGAACAAAAGACTTTTCTCTCTTATTAGGCAAGAAAATCCAACTGTTTCTTTCCCTATGCCACTTTCTTACCCTCTCCATTTCTTCTTCCTCCAAAAAAAATACAAACCCAAAAATCACAAGTGTGTTCTATTTGAGGTTTGAATATTACTTGCTTATTTGTTTGCCTAAAGGTTTTAAATAATTTTCTCTCTACTCAGTAGCCATAGTGTTAATGGCTTATTTCATTGTCTTGCATCATTCCTGGCTTTGTCTGTGTGAAGTGAAAGAAGAGTAAACCTGTCTGGTCAGCTGAAGCTGCTGCCTAGACATCTGCTGGATGCTGTCTTGGGATTGTGTTTCTTACTATCCCAAAGCAGAGCCATCTGGTCCTCACGTAACAGAAACTGTGAGATGTCTGTAACTTCTAAAGAGATCCAAAGTTCAAAAATAAACTACTATCATACCTCTTACTCCTATGAACAGTTTGTTTTGTGACATTGTCTCTCCCCACAGCATATTGTACAGAACTAGTGTGGGTTCTGTAAAGTGCAGAAATATTTAAAAGTGATTAATAAAATAACGAAGATGTATTTATAGCCACATGACAGCTACATGGCTGTATCAGACACCAAGCTTTCTGGTACCATACAATTTATTTAGATTTTAATGGCATGTCACAAGGCAAGGAAAGAACTTATTTTTAGGACATTTCATCTATGGGATGGTGTAATAGAACTTAGTAAGAAAAAGTATGCCTGAATCATCATGCTCTTGTTTGATCAGGTCTCATGATTTAGACACAAAATTAATTTATCCAGAAAGTAGAAATAAGGACAGATCTTTAAAGTAAACTGTAGACATAACAGTAATAAAATCTATGACTTATTCATTAGGATGAAAATAAACTGTGTCCTTGGAAGTTTCACATAAAGTCTATTTGTACTCCATTAAGCCATTTTGAGGTCTGTTGAATAGATGTCCATTTTATTCTGAAAAATTTTTGTACTGATATAACTGAATACATGATGGGTATTTATCTTAATTAAATTTTCACCAGCATGGTTGCATTTATTATCAGAAATGCTGTATATTAGAAATGACAATCAGCTTTCATTAGGCTACTTGATACCAAAAATAATTTAGATAGAATTCAAAAATCATTATTACTTTTAATGCTGGAAATTCTGAGTATAGAGACAATTTTATATTTTCTTACTGAACAGGAAAAATATAACGTTTTCTGTGATTTATCAAGTGCAAACCTGAATGATATCTGACAGTCAATGACATGCCTTGTTATATTTCATGAATTGTTTGAACATGTTGCCAGTCATTCTTCTCTGCCAGTTTTAATCTATCAGTTGACTGGGTGCTGAAATATAAGGCTTGGTTACCTTTAAGCTGAGACCTTTATTCTCAATTTCTGTACTCCTCTTTATGCCAAAAAGGTTTCCTCTGGTGCTGGAAGGAAAAAGAAAATCATCCCCTATATTTTTATTTTATTTTTATATTAACGCTGTGGACCCAGTATTTAAATACCTTCAAAGAAAAAGGCAAAAAGAAAAACAATTCAATATTTTGTATGCTTTATCATTAAATAACCTAATCACTTAATTTTAAATAATTAAGAGTATTATTTGGTTTTTGCTGTTTTTTTTTTTTCCCCTGACAAAAGATCTGAACTCTTTTGTGTAGAAAAGGCAAAATCAAGTATCAGGAAAATTCTATACCCAGTGAAAAACTTTGTCCTGAGCAAGCCAGAAGGCTGCCAGGTGTTGGCTGGGTGGCAGGAACTGGAAAGCAGAGACAGTGAGTGGTCATTACTGCAGCATAAACTCAAAATCAACCTTGTCTAAGCTGGACTAGTTACAATGTAATGCATTTCTCTGGGATTTTCTTAGTTCTTCCAGATCTCCAGAGTTTATGGGCTTCTGAGTGTTGCCCACATTTTCTTACCCCCTGCAGTCTTGACTGAAGCGACAGAAAGGTCAGAGTTGCACTGATGCACTTGGGCATGCTCTCTAGGACCCTTGAAATTTCTTAACCTTAGTGTCTAACTGTGACTTCTCTCAGTGCAATCAGCTCCTGTGACATTTCACCAATCACCAGGAACATATATATATATATATATACATATATAATTTGAACTGGAAAAACAGTAATTCATTTATGATTTCAAGTAAATGGTAACATGCAGTATATATATAAAGTTGATAACATTTATAGCTAACATAGAAGACAATAAATCTAATAAGAAATATTCATAAATATTAAAAAAGCAAGTGAATCAGAAGATAGAGTTTTTCAGTGTTCCGAATATACAATAATTTTATGATTTCCTATAAATTAAAATAATATGCCAAATTATTGCATGTAATGTAGCAACCTTATGCTAGGGTTTAGAGATTCTAGTATAGTGCATTAGAATTTTTTTATATACTTAAAATGTTCTACTACTTTATTTTTGCATTCTGAATATTCATAAGTGTGTGTGGAAATCCAGTCACCATTGCATATACATTAAAACTAGTTTTTCTACACACATTAAAAAATATCTTAAATGAAATCCACGAACTTTTCAATATCAGTACTATAGTTGCAGGTGTTTGTTTTTCATCTCTTTTTCTCACTGAGGAAGACAGGTGCTGCTCTGAAGCACCATGAAAATGGTCCTCAGCTAAAACCTTCAGCATCTGTAGCCATTCCCAGGTCATACTTATCCAACATACCTAAATGAAAAATTTAGGCAAATATAATCCCAGGGCTTTTTTTAATTATTATTTCTCCTTTGTAAACATGCAAATTTTTATTTAAATAAGTTCTATTTTCTATTTAGGAACTTTCTAAAAATAATTGTGGTGGGGAGGGTGCTTGATGAGGGAGTGAGAGATGTTACATTTGATAAATGATCTCTTGAAGATTTTGCATTTTCTTTATAATCATGTTGCCCATTTACTATAATTTTATAGTAATGTTCCTAGTTTAATGATAATTTTAATAGCCATTTTTCAATTTGGAGTCTGCTAGATATGTTTATCCCCTTAGATTAACTACTAATTATTTCAATGATAGTATTCCAGTTATACTGTCTATGGACACACCATATAAATTAAACTACTCATTGCTTTTGGAAAAAAACCCACCCCAAGTTATTAATGTGTTCATTTCTGAGTCATTGTTTATTTCCCTTCATTATAAATGATTTATGCGATTCATTAGATTGTGGTAATTATCATTTTAGACTCATAAGTTTTTTATTTATGCAAGCTTTGCTGGTGATGAAGTACACTGCTACTTATAAGTCAGGTTTGATAAGTAGTAAACACAGGATAATGAATCCAGTCAAAATATGTTTAAAGGACAGCAAAATGTGCTGTGCTTTATTCATAGAAACACCTTAGCTTGACATTACAAAACAACTGCATTTTCTCCTAAGAAGACAGAGAAGCTCTTGAGTCTATTACTGTGGTATTTCTAGAAGAAACAAAATAGTCCTAAAAAATTGCTAATAGCTATGCTAACACCACATCATCTTCAGGATAAAGAAGAGATTGCCCAGTTTAGCACATCACTACAAAAAGATATAACATGGTGAACTCCTGAACTAGCCATTGGCCTTATCAGCTCTCCAGTGGTCCCCCAACACATCCATACCCGTTTGCCTCCCCTGCCTTCTGCTTGGCAGTGTAATTCTGCTTGGCACTGTAGTTCCAGCCAAGGCCACCAGTCTACCTTTGAGCCTTCAGTCCAAACTAATCAGCCCAGCACTCCTTTTAGCTGACCTCCCTCATCAGTTCCCAAAGATTTTAATATGCCAGCCTAAAACTGTAATTTCCATACATCTGTGCCTCTACCACCTCTTTTGAATGACAAAGTTGAATCATTTATTAATCATCTAATCATTTATATCCGTCCTGTATTCCTTTATCAGAATCTATGGCTTGAATTTTCTCCACTGTCCTTCCTCTATTTATTCCAAAGAACTGATTATTAATTCTACACAAAGATGCACACAAAACATTTTTCCATTGCCTGTTTGAATTTGTCAATGATTAATTTAAAATATTAAACCGAAGAAAAAAAGGAACAAACAAAAAAAGACCAGGCAGAAACCAACTCTTATATTTTTCTATATTCTTCTATATATACTTAGAATGGACTAATTTAGTCTTAAAATGAAATAGAAAATGTAGTTTAAATTTAGAATCTAGAGTGGAACACTTTCTTCCTTTGTAAGCATAAGTTTTGTAGCTAAAACAGGTTTTGGGGAGTGAAAAAAAATCTTGCTTTTAAAAACTACCTTAAGATACCACAGGGATTTTTTGACGAAAAGATAATAAACCAGAAATATTCTTACTACTGGGTTTGCAGAATTATTAATTAATCCATTTACTTATTTTTAAAAGATTTGAACTAAAATAAAATAACAACCAGGATGTCTGCACACTAGGAAAAAGCAATATTTTTATAGCCCAGTAAGTTGCAGTTGAGGTATTTTTTAAATTAATGTGAGTCAAACTAATCAGTAGGGAAGTTAAATTCTTATAAAGGCAATTTGGCGAAGAGTTTACAGCTCTGGCAGCAGGGGAAAGAAAAAGCAATTTTTTGTCTCCAGTTAATTGTCTTGAGTTACAGTCTGAATGCAGCTGACATTTATTGTTTTGCAGACCAGAAATGTGTAATATTTATCGTTATTGTTTAGATTTAAAACTATAGTTGACACCAAGTACCCTACCTGAGAGAACATGGAAGCAGATAATATCATAAAATATTTGAGGGATATATTCATGTTAGAACATGTTAGATATAATGATAATAAGATTTTTTTTTAAATGGCAATGTAAGCCAATCTCAAATGTAGCAGATTTAGGGGGTAGTAGTATGCAGATATACTCTTGTGTCTCATTTCCTAAATTGCCCCCTAATTTTGTCTTTAGTTCTTTTAGAGGGCCTGAGATCTTAGAGCTCAGATGTGCACTGTAGCTCCCACAGTTCCACAAGTCACCCTGTACCAGGTGAGTAGCACTATTTCCCATTTACCCCATGGGTCATCCAGGTTCTCTCACAGTGAACTAGAGCAAAGCAGAATCCAAGTGCCCTGCATCCTGGTGGAACAGCAAAGGCAGCTGTAACCTGCTGATGCATGTAATGCACACATAAGCATGGCTTTGGCTCGGAGGAGACAGGGCAACAGCAAAATGTGGGGCAGTGGGAAGCAGGGGTGTTTGTGGCTGTGGCAGCTCTCTGCCCAAGCAGCTGTTAGCAGATGAAGCCCTGCTTCTCTGGAGATGGCTACACATCTGCCTGACAAGGGGAACTTGCCAGTGAACTGCTTTCTTGCTCTGCTTGTATGTGCAGATTTTCTTCCTTTCTTAAACTGTCTTGATATTGGGTAATTTCTTGCTTTTGCTCTTCCAATTCACCTCCCCATCCTGCTGGGGGAGTGAGTGAGTGACTGGCTGATGCTTAGCTGCCTTCTGTGATTAACCCACCACACCTGTGAATATCAGTGTAGACATAACTTGATGAATATTGATTAATTTAATACTAATTGTTTTGATGGTGGACTGTTGATCACCTTTTTAGTTTTCTTTGATCACTTGGTGGAAAAAACAGAATGACAGCAAAACTCATAAAATATTAAGTATTTAAGTCTGAAACCAATCTTCCTGACCTGAACAAATAACAAATTATTTGGTTTGAACAACAAAAAGAAGAGAAGTCAAAATTCCTTTTTATGCCTTATCAGTGATTTTAGAAGGCAAGGCTACAAGGTAGGGATGTTTTCATTTGATTTAGTGTGTTGTATTTGGCTATCATGAACTTCAGTTTTAATTAAACATACTGTAACCCTGTTGGGAAAGTTGAGCTTTAATTGCATATGAAAGTTATTGAAATAAAGTTCCGGCTTTCATTCTTGATGAGGTAATAACACAGATTTCTGGAATTTGCATATTTTTGCCATTGACCTCTCTGAAAATTACAGCAGAAACATGAGGAAAATATATTCATAGTGATGCAAATAGGAGAAGTGAAGCAATTTCTACTTAAAAATTATTTTGAATTCAACAGGAGTTGTGTTAAAATAACCCCTGTTTTATCACTCTACTGCTCTTATCCAAGGAGACTTTGGGAATCTTGTTAGATATGAACAAAAATGATTAAATTTTGCAAATGAGATCACTCATATTCTGAGGAGAGAGGAGGTTAAAACTTATACATCTAGCATGTACTTTCCTCATTTACTTTACAAATGAACTTTTACCTTTGATTCTGAGGACAGTTCAAAGTTAGGTTAATATGTCTTAGAAAAGTCATGGATTCTTAAAAATATATGAACTCCTGTGCTGCTCCATAATTCCATATGAGAATTTGGGATATATTTTTTTTCTCTATGAACACTATATATATGCATATATGAAAATATATATCAAATGTAAATTTCTCATTCTACCATAACTTCAGTAGTTTTTTACTTAAAGCACATTATTTGAACAAATAAAATTACAGAGATATGGTCCATGATAATAGCAACTCCCTCCCCGTTTTGTTTTGTATTTCTATATTAAAAATTTCTGTTCTCTTTTGCCACAGTTTAACTCTTTTCAACATTAACTATTTAAAATTGTGGAAGATTTATGCTTCAAGAAAATTCAGTGCATCTAAACACAGATAATTCAGGCATATTAAGAAAAAAGCAAGGCTGAATAAAACCAGTTATGTCTGCCATATCCATAAAGCATCAGTATAGAGGTTTTTAAATAGTTTTAGCATCTTTATGCCATGAAACAGGGACTAAAAGAAAACCCTTTCTTTAGATAAAAAAAAAAATCTGAATTTAAATACCATAGCATAATAACAGCAACCTCAAGTGCAAAGAGAACCACTAGATTTTCAAAATAGTATTTTCAAGTGTCTCTGAAATCAGAGCATATTTTACTCTCCTCACTTCTTAAATGGGGAGGACGAAAAATCAGACAAGGATGAAGACCTGAAGTCGTACAAAAATAACACAGAGCTGGAGAAGTAGTTTAGAAAAAGCCTTTGCCTACATTGGTCCTGCACCAGTTGAAATATGGATGTAATAAAAGGCAAATCGATAGCAGTTAAGATTTGGCACAGGGACCAGACTATGCAGAGGCCAGAGAAAGAGCTGCAGAATGCAAGTTTATATCAGAACAGTGGCAGGAAGCCTCAGCAGCAGGGTATGGACATGAGGGGACAGCAGTAGTATCTAAGGATAGAATCCTGTTTTTTCAAACAGGTGCAATGGAGTCTTACTCATCTCCAAGAAGATCTGAAATAAATCTGCTGATACTTTCAAGCACCTGGAAACCATTTAGCTGTGTGGCAATGTGCCTGACCTAGAAGCAGTGCTGAGGAAGAGGCCATGGAGAGTCAGGTTTGTCAGTGTACCCTTTTGCACTTCTTGCTCTGTCTGGCTGATCATTGGATTGGAGCACAGGCAGAATTAACTAAACTTACTGCAAAAAACTTTGTAAGCTCAGTCCAAAAAACTCATTCAGAAAGATACCTTGCCATTCATCCCTCATTCACAAAATTAGGGTATATACTTGTGAGAATTTTAAAATGTCTGCAGAAACTATTACTGTCCCATGGTCATTTGTAACTGCCTCATGACTGAAGCCTTTAAATGTCTGCTTGTGTGCACAAATAGCTGAAACTACAATTAAACAGATGAAAGTACTGTGATGGATTTATTGATATGAATTCAAGTTGTGTCATACAATCGATACATACAACTCAGCTGCAGGCACATGAACGCTGGCAGATAGAAGGAACTAATCTGTAGGGACAGAAGTTTCTTCAATTTCTACAGTTTATTCATGGAAAGGCAACTATTTGTACCATCAGATCAAGTAGCTGCAACCTTAATTGTGGTAACCCTACTGAAAAATCACATGACGTTATGCTTGTTTCTGATTTTTTTTTAATATGCAAAAGAAATAAGGATTTATGTCAAAATACTTTATTCATACTGCAAAGTCAAAAGCTTGCGTGAGAAAAAAGCTTCACAACCTGCCCAGCCCTTAACCACACTGTTAAAAGCAAAAGAGGGTGAAGGAGCTGCACACACCTAACAGTCTCAAAGATGGCATCTAGAGTAGTGGAGAGAAGTCTGGAGAGTTTGAGCAAGTTCAGCAATGCTATTTTTTTCCAAGAGGAACCAACTCTCCTTAAGTGCACAAAGCAGAAGGATTATTGTGTAGCAAGGGCTATTGCTCCCTATAGAATCTCCAGTTAATTATTTGCCAAGATTGGAAGATCTGCACCTAAGGATAGATGAGGAATTTTCAAAGTTAAAGCCACTGAATTATGTTCTGATAAACTGCCTCTATATCAATTTCAGATTCTGTGGATGATGCTGTATATTTTTAATGAATGTTTCATTCTTTGAGTGATGTAGTAGATACAGGAAGAGAATATATATTCCTTATTTCCTGATAGCAAATCTATAGCAAAATGAAGACTGCTATCCTGTGGCTCTCTGTTCCTACAATTTTGTATTTGTAAAAAGGGGGAAACATGCTCTGAATAAAGGTTAGTAACTATGAGTCACTAGTAGGGTAACAATATTGTACAATAAAAACAAACCAAATTGAACAAAATTAAAACGAAACAACTCTGTAAAGGTAAAGAGCAGGACTACCTCTTGAGCAAGGAGAGAGCAGCATGGTCATCAATATTCTGTGGTTGTGTGAGCACGTTCCCTGTATCAAATGAAGAAGGGCTCTGGAACAAATTACGTCGCTACAACCAGAGGCTATACAAGAACACTTTTATATCTTTCTTTTTCTTTTTTTTTTTTTTACTTTATTACTTGAATTACAGACAAGCTACTTTGAAGTACTCATGAGCACTAGCAAAACAAAAGGTGCAAAGTTCAGATAATTCATATTACATCTATAAGGATATAATAGTAGAGGATTTTCAGGCATTTACACAGGTCTGAAATGCTGCCAATCAGTGAACTTAGCTATGGAATATTTCAGACCTGCTGAGATATATTGGTAAAGTTAAGTGCATATCAAATCATGATCAGGTAACAGGTTATAATTCCTGGTTCAATGAAGTCTTAACTCTGACTTTAAGTGCAATAGATTGCCCCTTGGAAATTCAAATTACTTAAACAAAATGAAATGCTGATGGCTAATTTTTGATCACATCTGATTTTGTGAAGCTTGAAGGATTTCACCCTATGTATGACATTTAACAAGGAGTTGTTCTTTCTCTTTGTGATTACTCTTTGTTCCTGCAAATTCCTTAATGGAAGAAATCTTGGAACCAGCCCTCACCCTCCGCTCTAAAATTTTAGTCTTTCCACTTAATATGCCTCCCATAAGAACTATAATTTAAAAGTTTTTCACATTGTTATCAAAGTTCTTACGGTAATCAGGAATTTTTCTTGGACGTGGGGGGCTGAGTTGGCTGCTCTCCTGTTCCTTACCTGCATGGATACATTCTGTGGGATTTCCATTCCTTCGCCAGAATGAGCTCTTTGCACTCTTCACATTCTGAAAGTTCAAATAACCACAACAGGCCAACAATATTTATCTTTAGGGTAATGGTTGTTAGGCACCTATACAGCTCCAATTGTATGAATTTTATTGCTCTTATTGTTTTACTTTCTTAGCTTTGGCAGTCTCCTAATTGATTTTATGACTTGCAGTCATACAGTATAAAATTAGTGAACTTAATTTAGCCTTTGACCCCATGCTCTGTGTTTCTGTACATTGTAGAACTGTTAACTTCATGAAAACCAAAAATACCTGTTTGTTTCTTTGATTAATATCTTCAGTTATAAAAACAGCAAGTAAATATTTTCTAGGGCATTCTTTTACGGGCAAATTTTTCACTTGGTTCTACTGAAGAAACAAACATACCAAAACAAAGAAACATAGAAACAAACTAAACAAACAAAGCAGAACAAACCAAAATCCAAAGTACAGTAATCTCAAAGTCCTACATCCTGTGACTGACAATAAGGGTGTGATGTGTATGGAAAGGACCTGCATGGGGCTTAATTTTTCATCACAAATCACAAGAGCAAGAAAAACTGGAAGCATCAGATTAAAGATCAGAGTTAGATAACCAGTCTCATGCTCTGTATCTCATTAAACCCCTTTCAAAGTACTCAAGGGAGTGAGAAATTTCAAGAATGCATTCTGGTATTAGAGACTATTCTTTAATATTGGCAATCTCAAATTAAGGTACATCATTCACTAATGGTTTATATCTCCCACATGGATAAAACAAATGCCTCCCAGTAATTTTTTTTTACAACTTCATGTCAAAAGTGAAGTTTCTCACAACTTCTGTATCTCACAGTAGTAACCAAGATAACTCTGGGGATCTTAAGAATTCAGGACAAAAACAAGCTTATTGTCAAATATCACTGGTATTTATTTTTTTGTTCAATTATTTATGAAGAATTCTTTTTGCAATAAAACTGTTTGCCTGTACCAATTTTTTCCTTCCTCCCCAAACCAACAGAATTTATAGAAGTGCCTATACCCACATTCAGAAACACACACAGAGGGAAGAACCACTGGTTAATTTCCTGCTAACTACAGATAGTTTAGGATACTTCAGCCTTATTCATCCTTCCTGTTTAACAAACAAACTTTGTAAAATATTTTTACTTTAAGAAGTTAATATTTTGTATACATCTACTGGCACATACACACATATTCACATATACAAAAATCTGTGCTTCAGAGAACCAGTTCCTTATGAACTTATGTCTTATTGGCAGCTTAATGTTTTTTTTTCCTAAGCTTTTCCTCATGTTCAAATGAATTCTTCATCTTTTTTTTTTTCTTCTTAATTAGGTGAACAACTTGTACCTTGCTGTAAAAACAAAAGACCCTGGGTAAAACCACATGACAAGATTTACCCCTTTTTTGATAATCCTGTATGAAGCTGAAAACACGAGCATTTTAAATTGTTGGTTTTGTTTTGTGTTTTTTCCTAGTTTTGCATTCTGAGTTTTTGAGTTGAACAGAAGCTCAAATTTAATTTTATAAGCTTGGGGAGAAATCTAGATGCTTAAGTCTCACTAAGTGATGGAACATATAGACGTGACTTGTTCTGAAGATATAAATGGGTATATATTCATATTCTGTATCTAGGAGACTCAGGTAACAGCAAAAAGTCTGCATCCAAAAATCAGCACATCTTTAATTAAGCATCTGAATTAAGCAAAAGAAGCAAACCAACAAACAGACACATCTTCTTAAGAGGAGTTTCCCTTCAAAAGATATACAGTTCTGGCTTAAAAACTAAAATCAACAGTCAAACAACAAAAAAAGTCCCACATGAACCAAAGCAAAACCTTTAGACAAGTTTGGGTTTATTTTTCCAAAGAAGGAACAAACATGAGTAACAGCAGCTATCAGTGTAGAGGTCTGATCCCATATACTTGGTACTCCTGAACCATCAAGCCCCAGGTCTCATTGAAATGGAGCAACACAGATTGGTTTTTGAGTCACATTTTAAACATATCACCTTTAAAAAGTCCTCAGCAGAAATGTAGTAGAATCTAAAGAGAAAATGCCTATCTTGATAGAACCTCATTAATTAAGTACTCATTTACAGTTTTGAGCACAAACTCAAGTACTCTGGAATATAACTGATGTTACAAATTCTCATAATCAAAACTTGCATTGTTGCATGAGGAAAGCGAAAAGGCGGAAATCTTATTTAAATCAGTGATGGGAGGATTGTATCTTGTGGGAATGCATGGTGATACATATATTTTCTTTCCCCTAGTACTTAATAATATTGATGGTCACTTACATTTTCTGTGGACTTGCAATGCCGACCCTGAAGCAGGCAGGCCTGTGCAGGACTGGTGAGATCCTGATGGGATGAATTTCCCACTTAGCGGTCAGTGCAGCTGTTTCCATGGTTACAGATTAATTCAGCGTTAGACAGGCCACCTTCACTATAGATATTTCTTGAACTGTGAACACAAGTCAAAGTCAGATATCTTGAGGGACAGCTACATTTGTGAGGATGGATTGACTGTCTTAGAGCACATTTTCAACATCTATGATTTCTTAATAAACAACTTTCTCATTCAGGAAACAAACAAACAAACAACAAATTTTTCAACTAAGGTAGCTATTTAAGAAAAGGAATAATGTAGAAGTAAGCATCTCAACACCTACAGTTTGGGAATTATTTTTAAAACAATTCTTAAAGTCTGAAGAAAACAATTAAATATAATGACAGGATCGTGGCTTCTACAGAATGAATAACTATGTAATGAGTGTTATTTGATTAAATCTCAAATAAATTAGAATTTCAGTAGCATTCTTTATTAGAGTGCATTTCTGGGTAAGATCACACTAATTTTAAACTCTGCTTTATGCATGACATTCAGGAAATCAAAGTTCAACCTCCTTATAAGAATGCTTACCAAAACGTGACTTGAAAAGCAGAGAATTGTGACGCCCCTTCTAAAATCTTCACATTAAAACTTCTCATGACCTCTATGAACATGGTACTGACTATGGTGAGTACATCTACAGAAATGTTAGGGTTAATAGCCAGTGAAAAGAAAACACAGATTGTCTTATTGCTAATGGCACTTTTCCCCTCACCTAAACAGCCTTTGAGCAAGAACCGTATGCGCTTTAGTCTATCACTACTAAACATGCAAAGGTGTCTTCTATTATGATACACTGGAAGAGGAATAATGTTCATATCCTTCTGGATATGCATTAGTCGGAATAGACAAAAATTTAATAACATCAAAATATATTATCCATTCTTAATTCATCCTGATGTGAAACACCTTCACAAAGAAAGTATTTCTGATGTTTTGTCAAAGGTTAATGCTATGTCTGTTGGATGGTAGATGTTGATACTCAACCTGTAGAAGCTGAGAACACTAAAATTAATTCAGAAAAGAGCAAAATTAACAGAAAAAAATTATATCCAGAGCAAATAGACCTACCTAGACAAAACCAGTATTGCATCAGAGATAATGTCAATGTTCAATTTTGTTATATGTTTATTAAACACATTATTTTAACTTTAAGACAAAAACTATGTGGAAAATATCATAAATAGTCCTGTAGAGCCCAGAGTGCTAGACAGCTGGAAGCAATCTAGGTTACTTGGATTCTCTGCCTCAGGGTAGTTGAGGCATCAGATAACTGACGCACAAAATCTGAATTATTACAGTAGAAATTCTTCTTATTCATTCAGAAGTAAGATAAAAGAGGGACCAAAGGGCCTATAAAACAAGGAATTACTGACTACCATTTATTTTAAGTATCTATAAAAAGAGGTTTATTAAGGTATTACAGTATCTTACATGTAAAGTAACACATTTAATAAAAAGGATATGTATGAGAAATCATACACATTTTTCAAATGTACACTGTATTAAGTTTTAATACAAAAAGTGATACGTGATATCTGATACATGATAGAGATATGATACTTCCTGGAGCCCTATAAAAGGTTTTTGCCATGAGTTGAACTGATCTTCATATTATGCACAGCAAATGAAAAATTGACAGGTATGCCTTGAAAAGACAGTTAGAATTAGAGTATGATGACTAGAGTGCATTAACTTGTACTTTGGAGCTAAAGAAGGACTGTGTAAATGTGAAGTAAATAGGTTGTCTCTTATCTCATATGGAAGTGACAGTAATTAATAGTTCCATAAAAAACAGGATGATGCACTGAGTCTTTCCCACGTAGCTTCCTATGGCAAATGTATATGTCTGTCTTCGTGACCTTTCTTAGAGACCAAAATCCAGACTGCCCAAATCTTGCCTGTACTTACAAGCTTAACGCTTTCTATGTCCCAGATGGTTAATCCAGACTGCTGATTTTCCAGGTTTCCAGGTTTGTACTCAGATACAGTACAAGTAGAGGTACAAGACAGAAATACAATACATTTCATGGCTGTATCAAAGTGTATGTCATGAATTCAATTGATCTTAGAATTTTATTGGGCAGATGAAACCAAGGGAAGAGGATACAGGGAAAAAAAGACAGATATGTGAAATGAAAAAGAATATAGCAGCTATAGCAAGATTGCTAAACTGCATTCCTGAAATGGTTTAGAAAAAGTAGTCTTGTAGTCCTGCCTGTACAGCCCCTCATCCTGGAGCAGGAGGGGTAAAAAGAGGCAACACGGCCAGAGCATTCTTTGAAATGTGTTTTAAATTGTAACACAGCTGGAAAGACAAGAGATAGCATTTCTTGTGTCCTTAATGGAAAAGAGAGACATTAATCCTAAGCAAGGTTGAATAAACTCCCTACAAGTGTTCTGTGGCTCTCATTCATCTCTATGCAGAAGAAAGAGAACACTGGTGGCCAGGTGACTAAATTTCAGTAAGGCAAAACCTGAATTGAATATCAATGTATCTTATTCCAGAATAAAACTTTATGATGAACTTATTTTTATTGCAAACTCTTCTTTATTCCCTTTTTATTTTTTTTTAATTAAAATATATATTTAAGTGACTTTACTGCAGCACATATAGGGACAATAATATATACTAATGCATCACTGAGTATTAAAAAATATTAGGGCTGTGTCTGTCCAGTCTAACCACTTCAGACCAAGTCCTGAAAACTTCCAGAGTGAGAAGTCAAGGTAATAGAAATTAGTCTTCCTAAATCCAGAAGCCATAATAAAACACTGTAGTTAGGCCAGTATTCAAGTGTTTAAAAATCAATGAGAAATCTGTTTCTCTTTTACACAAGTGATTGCCCATTTATTCTACTCTAGTCAGTATAGATCTAGGACTAGGGCAATAACATAACACATAAGTTTTCTGGAGCAGAGATCCTGGTGAGCAGAACTGGTGTGGCAGAACGAAATAATACTATTGATCAATTGCTTCAGTGACTATTGGTATTTTAGTTGGTAACAGAACCAATGAAAAATGTGCTTTCATTGAGAGTGAATGGCAAAGTACCTTTAGGCAATTAGAAGAAATCTGTAATCGAAGGTACTTGCACCTAGAAGAAGAATGAAGTATAAAAAAATAAGGAAAGGAAAATACTCTAAAAATCCATTCTCTATTTTTATTTTTTCACAGCTAAAATACACTCAGAGATATGTCAACAATACCATTTTTTTTTAACTGAACAACTTTCATTAACATTAAAAGAAATGATCACTAAGGTGAATGAGCTACATGAAATAGCAAACACTGCAAAAGTAGTTATTTTTATGAATGAAATTTTACTGAATCATTAATTAGAATAATATTAATTGTAAGTTCGTACTAGTTTTTAATGAAATAACTGTTCACCAAAATAGTTAACCACTTTTTTCTGGTGACTATAGTGATTATTATGAATTAAATTTTTTTTTCCTTTTCTTTTTTCTTCTTTTCTTTCTTTTTTTTTTTTTTCCTTGATATTATTACTTTTCAGCAATGTTAAGTTCTGGAAAAAGATATTTTCAGACATATCTTATGCTTACTAAAAGATCCTGATCTAAGTGTAACTTGAAACATGAAATTACATTACAGGTTAGTATTAATACCTTTTTTTACTCTAGTGTATTTATTTGCATCCCCAAACTGGAGGTAATTTTGTTTGGAGGAGAGTATGAATTAATTAAGAAAATGCATTTCAATTTATGGATTTTAAAATTGTATTAACATATTCTGTCTCTCTTTTAGCCTTAACATATACAGCTGAAGGGCATATCTGAGTAGTTTCCATATAGGATATGGAATGACTGTGTTCCCAAATATTGCTACGTTCAGGTTCCAATGATACCAAGTCAAGACTTTTTACAAGAGCAGATACTTTGAAAAATGAACCACTTATAAACCAAATGAGGCCTATGTTCTTCTTGACACAGGTTTTAGATGAACTCACTCGCAAGTAATATTTTCCAAAATGAAGGTAATATGGTTTGAGCAATTGTTCTAACATGGATTGAAGAAGGATTACTCTATATGGCTCAAGTTTCAATCTCCCCTTCCACCTTTCTTGTAAAGATTTCAGGTTATTATACACTGAAGTCCAGAGAAAGACATATTGACTTCACAGGACCACAGGGCTGAAAGAACATGTATCTCTGAGTATAGGGGAAGCATGACAATTTAATTGAGTCTGCTGTTAAAACTAACCAATAATAAGAAAACTAATCAAACCAAACCCAAAAAAAAACACCAATTTTTGCTATTGTTCAAGATGAGGTAATGGAGCTGGTTAAATCTAGTCTGACCATCAGTGGCAGATTTTACTCTAATTATTTAGGGATGCTATGACACCCAGGCAGGATGTAAAGCTTTCCTGAAGGTTTGAGGATATTTCTTTCTAAACACGAAGGCTTGATCTACCTTGTAGCTGGAGCCACTTATACTTCTTCATAAGTCAATAGAGCAAAATAATAGGAGATGTCCAGATTCACTGCCATTAACAAAGAAATCTAAGATTGTTTTTTCCCTCTGCATGGTGAAACCCATTAATCCTTGGAGAATAATTTAATTCTGGTTTCATTCTCCCAGATAAAGAGGAGGAACCAGAATGAACATGATTTCCTAATTAATATTGAGCTTTCTGCTCTTTGTGGTTAATTCCCTGTTCATTTCAGAAGTTTCAACCGATGTTTATTTCATGTAAAATTCCCCATGGGGAAGTGGCAACCGCTTTGTCACACTAAAGACAAACATTTCTTACCATCACATCTTTTGCACCACTTTATTGGAGGATTTACAGGAGAACCTGTTTGCTTCACCAAGACCTACAAGCAAGGTGTAAAACATGACAATAATGAGGGAAAGACAAGTAATAGCTTATTCAGTGTATCTGAATTGATTGTGGACATGTTTGGAGCCAGATTTTGGGGAGTCTGAATGGGTTTCACAAGAGTGCACTAGAAGTTAGGCACCAAGTCAGATTCTAGTCTCCTGATTCTTTTCTAGGGCTTTGATGGACCACACACAAGACACTACACCTTGCTGTCTCTCTAGCAGAAACATCAAGTCGAGGTCATCGCTGACTTTGTGCCATCGCTCTAAGAACTGTTGCAACCATAGCTCTATTAATTTATTACAGAGACTCCCAAAGCTTATTTCGTTTCTCTTGACATTGTTCATTATTGACTCTCATTCTTATCTGAGCTTATGGGTAATGAATTTATTAGTGATACATTCATTTAAAATTATCTTTCAGTCAAGATAAGTATGCCAGTGAATTCAATTTGACAGTGAACATCTAGCCAATCTAGAAACCAAACAAGTCTATTTTATAGATTGCAAGGGTAGGACAGAAATACCGATGAGCCCTTTTGTACACTTGTAGTTGACTCTTTATGAATTGTGCCATCTGTTCTTTCTTAGGTGAATGATTGATTAACTGAGCAATATAGGATTAGTGGCTTGCCTTGCTACTGTACTGTACAAGTTGTTCTGGAGTGTGCTCTCAACAGCCACCATCTGTGTGCCTAACAAATCAAACTGTGCGACATCCTGTTCTGTGCCATCCATGCAACCCTTGGGGCTTCTCTCAGGTTACTATCTCTGTAGTCTGCAGGGTTATGGTTGAAAAAATCTGAGCAAAAGTAAGGGTTTTTTTGTCTGATTTATTATTATCATATTATTAGTCCTTCCTTCCTTCCTCTCTCGCCCCTTCCTTCCCTCCTTCTCTCCCTCTCTCCTTGCTTTCATCTTATCCTCCCCTCCCTGTAAACAAGAACATTTTCCTTTAAACTTTTCTGCTGAGATTGTAAGTTGTTGTTCTTATTATTGTAGTTACTATTATTGTAATTTCATTATCCAGGAACAGATATCCCAACAGGGAAAATTTCTCTTGATACTTGGGTTTTGAAAAAAGCATTGCAATTATAATGGGAAATATTAGGAAACATAACTTCAGAATCACAGCATGGTTGAGGAAAGAACTCTGGAAGAAGGGAGCTCTGGACTTCATCTTGTCCAACCTTCCTGCTCAGACAAAGTCTTCTAGACCCCGTTTCCCAGGACCACGTCCAGGTCCTTTGGAGTATCTGCACAATCTCCCTGGACAAGCTGTGCCAGAGCTCAGTCACTCTCACAATAAATCACTGCTTCCCCATGTTCAGAGAGCACCTGCTGTGCAACACTTTGTGCCTGTTGTCTCTTCCCTGCCACTGAGAGCACCTGAAAGGAACCTGGTTCTACCCACTTTGCACCCTCCCTTTCAGGTATTTACAAACCTTCATGAGTTCCCCCCTGACCATTCCCATCTCCAGGCTGAACAATCGCAGGTCTCTCAGGCTTTCCTCATGGGAGAGATGGCCTATACATCTCTGTGGCCCTTCTTTGGACTCTCTCCACTATGGCCATGCCTCTCTTGTACTGAAGAGCCCAGAACTCCTGGTGTGGCCTCAGGGCACAACTCTCCTGATGTGGCCTCAGCAGCGCTGATTAAAGAATCCGAGGACTCATCACACCCACGTAAGCAGTCCTAGAACTAAAAGGTGAAAATGTGCAACACTTATCACTGCTCTGATCATTCTCCTTGAGAAATGCAGGGTTATAGATAAGATCATAAAGTATTTTTTAGTTCTCATGTTGGCTAAACAAGATATAATCTAATGCTTAACAGACATAAGCAATAAAGGAAAATTTCTAGGTTAGATTTGTTAATAATTTGCAACAGACCTTCTTTTTAAACTTTTCCTATATAGTCATTAAGTATGTGAAAACTAATACCACCATCATTCATTCTTAAAAATTGCTGTTTCCAGTAATAAGAATTTAATGATATTACCTGTCAGTATTTTTGCTAAAAGTTAAGAAAGTTGCAGTTATTACTTTATAAGAGGGAAAAAGAAGTTAAAGAGGTGGGTTTTTTTTCTTCTATATCTATACTTCTTTTTAAAATATAATTTGGGGGAAAAAAATAAAGTAAACCTCTCTCTTTCTCTTTTCTCTTTCTCTTTCTCTTTCTCTTTCTCTTTCTCTTTCTCTTTCTCTTTCTCTTTCTCTTTCTCTTTCTCTTTCTCTTTCTCTTTCTCTTTCTCTTTCTCTTTCTCTTTCTCTTTCTCTTTCTCTTTCTCTTTCTCTTTCTCTTTCATTATGTTTTTTTGCAGTGTAGTCAGAAGCCTGAGCTTAATATACAACCTATGGACTGGTCAGAGGCAAAACATATCTTTTATTGGAAGAAGACTGGAGTATATTTAATTAAGTATACTTGTATTGAGACAGAAGGGGAATTATATTACTGGGTCAGATAGTTCCCAAGTGTACTTTGATTACAACTGTAAAATGTTATATTTTTTATGTTGGCATTGGACCAATTAAAATATTGCCAGTAAAAAGCTATGAGCTAGAAAAGAAACTCTAAAAATAACATCTTGTTAGTGCACATATCTGCTTTCTGTGTAGGTTCTGCTTCAGGGTTTTACTGCTGTCAATACTGCTGACAAAAAGCTGTAAAATCACAAGCTGTGCTCTATTCTGCCTTGTGCATCATCAACAAAATTGACAGTTAACACTGATTTTAAAATCTGTATTACTGATGGGTAAAAATGTATATCAACGAATATTGAATTGCAAGACAGCCTGAAGTCCTGCACTGAAAACAAAGGGGATGGGGAGAAAACAAAAAACACAGAGGATGAAAACTACTGTTGTATAATGCCTTGAAAATAGAATCAAGCTTTTGCCTCAATGACTTTTTTAAAGATCTTCTATGTCTGATAGTTAACAGTTCTGTCTTCCTATAAGCCAGAGTGATGAATACAATGATTTGGGAAAACAACGACCCTCTTTTCCCCTTAGGCATATTTATATTCTTGGCACATTGATGCACCACGAACCACAGGTCAAAGCAGAGCAGTATGTCATTAAGTTTACATACTAATTCCTCCAAAAGACAGCTGCTAGTTCACATACCTTTGCAACTAATTCAAAATGTCTGTCAGATGTAGGCAGCTTTTATTCTCTTACAGGCAATTTCATGGATAAATGTCAGTAGGTGGGAGCCAAATTGAGCTCATGTAGCATAAACTTTTACGTAATTCGTTCATTGTTCTCCAGTTTTACCTCTTAATCAGACTCTGGTGTCTGACACAGCCCAGCACTACACTCAGAAACTGAGGTGAGGCAGCCCCAATGCTGAGACAGAGTGGGATAGCCACTCCTTTTGAACAGTTACCTGTGCTCTGCTTAAAGAACCCCGGGATACTTTTGGCCCTCTTGGCTGCCAGGGAACATCATTAGTTCGTATTGAACTTCACAGCAAACAAACCTCTCAGATCCCTTCCTGTAGGGCTTCATTTCAGCCTCTTGTCTCCCAGTGTATACATGCATCCAAGCACAAAGCATTATACTGTCCCAAGTGTAGAATCCAGTATTGGTTGTTGCTCAGTTTCACGTGATTGGTGTTTACCCATTACTCTGATTATCAATATCACTCTCTAAGGCCTCTCAACTCTCAAGGGAATCAATGATTCCTCTTCATTTGTTATCTGCAGCAAACTCTTTGTGACCTAACACCTGTGTCCAGGTCATTAACAGAAACACTGAAGAGAATTGTTTCTCAAATTGAGCCCTGAGGGAACACCACTAGTGGCTGCTCCATTACTGCATCACTTTGAGCCCATCCTTTCAGCCAGTTGTTCACCTACCATATAGTGTGTGTGTTCAGCTACGTGCTAGACATTTTTTTTCATCAATATATTGCGAGACATAGTATCAAAACATTTGCTAAAATCCAAAAACCCATGGCAACTATCTTCCCTTAATTCACTAAGGAAGCATCCTTGTCATATATTCAGTTAATAAGGTTTGGCTTCAGGAATCCATGTTGGCTTTGACCAATCACTGCATGGTCTTTCAAGAGGTTTTCATTAGCTCCCAGGATATTCTTTTTTATAATTTTGCTAAGCCCAAAAGTAAGATTGTCAGCCCTATAATTAGTAGGGTCTTCTTCCTTGCCCTTTTTGAAAACTGGAAGAATGTTTGCCATCTTCCAGTCACCTGGAACTTCTCTAGATTCCTAAGACTGTTGGTATACAACTACAGTAGGCCTTGCAATAACATCAGTACTCTATTTCATTACTCTGGGATAAATCCCATCAGGTCCCATGGATTTATGTGCATTCAGTTACAGCAGCAAACAGTGCACCAATTCAAAGGTATCGGGGACTGCAAAAACCTGTGTTTCATGGTCAGTCACAGTCTGCCCATCCAAGGCTCCCAGAGCCTCAAGGCCCACGATTGGTTAAAGACAGAACTGAAGAAGGCAATAAATATTTGTGCTTTATCTTCATCCATCTTCCCGAAGAGATCAGCCCCAGGTAACAAACCAGTGATTCTTTAGACCTCTTTTTGCTGTCAATATACCTAAACTCTTCACCAATATACTGGCCAGCTTTAACTCCTACTGAGCTTGGGCTGTATGAATTGCCTTCCAATAGTGGCTAACAGCATCTCCACAGTCCTATTGTATAGCCTGACCTTGCTTCCAGAATCCATATACTTTCTTTTCCTGCCTATGTTCTGTCACTGTTCAGACAAGCCAGATTTCTGCCTCTCTTGCCTGACTTTCAACACATTGGGATTGCCTACTCCTGTACTCTTAAAAGATGTTTTTTAAAAACTGACTAACATGTGTGGACCCCATTTCACTCAAAACTCAGGTTTCCATGGAAATTTACTAACTAGTACATTGAGCAGCCTAAAGTCTACTTTCCCAAGATGCAGCATAGTAGCTCTATAGCTTTAATTTTTAAAATTTTTAAGGTTTATTTTTTTACGTTTTGCTAAGACAGGAAAGATTGAAGTCCAAAGGAATTCAGCCCATTGAGCTTAAAAATACTGGAAAAATGTCTGATGAAAAAACCTTGTCAATGAAATAGATATATTATTCTCTCACAGGACATTGAGCATAAAGACATCAGCATGATTTGTATTTAATGTTTTCATTAACACTACCTTGCTTGTCTTACCACAGGTGTTCACATCTTAAACCAATTTGGGATTAATGAATTATTTCATTAATAAGTCTGTGAAATTAATTTATAGTGTTTATAGTTTTTCTCTTCCTCAGTTGTTGACTTCTCAGCATGTCTCATACAACTTCCAAAAGCATACCTGTGTTTCATTAATTTGCCTGTGATGATTAGCAATGTACAATTTCTAAAGCTGGGAATGAACCTTTTTCTCAATTCTACACAGTTGTAGGGGAAGTACATCTAATTGCATTGTTCTCCTACTGTTTCAATTGCACATTAGAGAAGATCTATCTGTAGACTAGCTTGAAAATACTGCAGAAATATTAAGAGAATGAAAAATCTAGAAACTGGCATATGCAGCTCTGGTGATGTTTCCACTTAAGATCTAATTCGAAGAAGACAGATAACAGGAATATTTACAACATTACAACATTTACAACATTTCTGTAATTTGAAGTCAAGTTTTAGACCCCAAAAGGATAACTTAAGGAAAGACATCAGTTGTAAAAAAATAGAAGACAGCAGCAGAGAAAGAACTGAGGATCACAATGGACAATAGGCTGTCCATGAGCCAGCAGTTCCCTTATGGACAAGGGCCAATGGTATCCTGGGGTTCTTTGGGAAGAGCACTGCCAACAGGTCAAGGGACATGATCCTTCCCCTCTACTTAACCATCATGAGGCCACATCTGGAGTGCTGTTTCCAGTTCTGGGCTCCTCAGTGCAAGAGAGACATGAAGATCCTGGAGCAGGTCCAGCAGAGAGCTATGAAGTCGATCAGGGGACTTGAGCACCCCTCTTAAAAGGACGAGCTGAGGGACCTGGGCCTGTTCAGCCTCAAGAAGAGATGCCTGAGAGGGGACTTTAACAATGTCTATAAGAATCTGAAGGGAGGATGTCAGGAGGATGGAGCCAGGCTCTTCTTGGTGGCACCAGGCAATAAGACAAGAGGCAACAGGCACAGGAAGTTCTACCTAAATGCAAGGAAGAATTTCTTTATTGTGCCCTGGAACAGGCTGCCCAGATAGAATCCCTCACTGGGGATATCTGAGAATTGTCTGTACACAATCCTGTGCCATGTGCTCTGGGATGACCTGTTTGAGCAGGGAGGTTGGACTCGATGACCCACTGTGGTCCCCCCCAACCTGATTCATTCTGTGATTCTGTGTTAAGAAAGAATTTTCCTGCTATATATATAGATCAACCTGCCTGGTGAGCAGCATTTTTAATGCTGCTGGAATCAATAGTGAATGTCCATGGCAGTTAGTAAGAGGAATTTAAACAGTGATTGATCCTTTTTTTTGTTAATAGTCTAAACATTGTTACTGAGCAAAGTATGTTGTCTTCTCAAGTAGGAAGGGAGGTTTTCAGCTGAAATACAGAGGTTATAAATCCAGCATTATTAAAAACATGCATTTGATAACTTTTTAAATACTTAGGGCAAATTATGCCTCCCAAAAAGGGACAGATGAGAGGGAACAACTTAAAATAGTTGCATAATGAGTTTGTAAAACTCTGAAAAGCCTGTCAGTTTTTAGCTAGCATAGTTAATTTGTAAAATAATAGTAAGAATATAAAATTATACAATAAGTCATTAAAAGTTTCTTACTGTCATAGAAATTATTTATTCAAATACAGCTTTCAATCTACCATCAACACAGGATAGGACCCTGAGTTGATAAAAAAAGAGACAGAAATTCAAGTCCTCAATGCTAAAGACAAAAAAAATTAGTAAGTTTTTAAAAGTATAACAACCAGTGCAGGTATTTTCATAATACTTTCTGAAGGAAACTCTCTTCCTGTCATTCTTTTGCCTGTTTCTAATTCTATTTCTATGGATTTCTGTAGATTTACTCTGTTTTTCAAATTGAGATCCTCATAGCACCTGCAACATTAGATCTCCAGATACAACAATACATCGACTCTGTTGATTTGAGTAAGTTTCTAGTTTTAATGGAAGAAGAGAACTCAGAATATGAAGGCCCTAAATCCTTGCACTGCTGCTGGTCTGTTAAGGTAATCCTTGACAAGATACCATGGAGTCTTTGCCTTAATGATACCATTTGAAGAAGAGAAGTAATACTGCTTGAATCTGACGTCACAGAATTATTTTTCCATGTAATCATGCTGTCCTGAGGAGCTTTTGCACCTCTACCTCTCTTTTTACCTATCTGAGAAGAGTTTTTGGTAATAAAACCAAGAGAGCTACCCAGATGGTAAATTCTAACAGGAGTTCATGGAAATTTTGTGGTAGACACTAGATGAGTTAACTATTTAGAAATTCTTGAAAGATATTTTCTTAGACAAAAAGGGTTTTAATAGTAGGGAGAGTGTTGTCTTTGTATGGTAAAAAGCATAAATTGGTGTGTTATAAAGAGTAAATCAATAGATACTTCACTTTTCATGGCACAGTGCAAGAAAATGCTTTTAACTCATCTGTAAGTGCTTTAGGATAAACATTCCAGTTGGGATATTTGAGGAAGATACCTCTATCCAATGAAAAAATATCAACTCTGACACCATCCGTTTGCATTGCATCTGTGGTGAGATCAGAAAGTAGAGAAAATAATATTTTTATATCAAGTGGCTGTAGTATCCGTCACCAAGAGCCAGTAAAGGGGAAACTATAAAGTGTGTGTCTTTCAAAAGATGTAAGGGCAGCAAAATAACAAGGCATTATAAAGCAGTTACTCTTAGCGTGTAATGAGATAGAAAATGGGAACTACACATCAAATATACATTTAAAAGTATTGAGGGACTATTAAGGAAGATTTAAAAACAACATAAAAGAAAATGCAAGAAAAAACAAACAAAAAAATCTAGTAAAATCCAATTTACTCTTTTCATAAGGTAGCTAAAATAGTATTTTAAGACCACAAGCAGCAGAAATGAAAATGCCATCCTTCCACAGAAACATTAATAACAACCCCCTATTCGTATTTAGTCATGAAAAAATATGTGCTATAGGTTAAAACATCTCTACAGAGGGAGATGCTATATTTTATATTCCAAGAAGGCCTCTATCTCAGTCCTTTGAAACATTTTTGTTAGCAAACAAATTGATAAACTAAAGATAGCACTCAGGCTATTCAAAGATGGTAAACTGATTGGTAGAAGAGCAAGCACTCTTCTGGACAAGACAAAAATAATTTTGATAGAGTGGGAGAAGATCTGAGATCAACAAGATAATATCCAATAAAAACAAATGCATAGTACTACACTTTGAAAGGGAACAAATATAAAATAAGGAATATCTGGCAGATGACAGCAAGCTTCATAGGAGTCAATAACCTGATGTCCTATAAATGAGAAAAACAGTGTTTTGGGTTGTGCTGGTAAGACTGTCAGATGGAGAACACAGGAAATAACACTTCAACTCACTATGGATATAATTCAAGACCAAATTAATAAATTTGGGGTTCAGGAGAAGGAAGACAGATTTAAGCCATCCCAAAAGCAATATTATTTGGGCAAGAGGTTTATCTAGAACAAAAGAGAATGGGATAGAAGTAATGGTATGATATGTTAAAAGGGTTGTTGTAAAAGTACAGTTTTACATTATTTTCCTCAGTTCACAAATGACAACAAAGTCATCAGTAGTCTTCATCACAGAAAATCTTGCACTGAAGATTGAGAAAATCTTTCTACTTATACAAATGGAAAACAGCATGCCTGAGGAGATGTAATCTCTACTGGATTTCAAAGACTAGGAATAGACAATACTCAGCCTGTAGCTAAATGATAGAGTAGCTCAGCTAGATTTCAATCTCTGTTTTATTAAATAATTCTCTATTAATATATGCAGAAATAATAATAAAAAAGAACAAATATTACTTTGCTTGTATGATTTCCTTGAACAAAAAGATATGTCCTTATGTAAAAGATTTATGAAATTGTGAAATAATAATATATTATTTGGGCATACACTGAGTTATGCAACCTACATGCAAGCAGGAATAGATGTTTAAGCAAAAGGATATAAAGGAACTACTGTGGGGTTTTTTGCAAGATATGGTTTTATACATTTTATACAGTAACCAGTTGAAACAGTATTGTCATAATCCCGTAGAAATTGTAATGATTTTTATGTAGATTTAAGTTTGCTTTCTCCTATTTTAAAATACTTGGGGTTTTTTGCTTAACATGTTTTCTTAAGGAACTAGTATTAAATAGATCATTAATACTTTGAAATATATTTAATGTTCACTGTCATTTGCTTTTATGAATAATAAGGCACAGAGATTAAAAACTCATGATAACATACACTAGAAAATTGGATTTCAAATTGAGACAAATTATATGCAAATAAGGGATCAAAATTCAAACAAAAAGAGCAATTATGAATTTAATAAAATAATTTTTTTAAAAGGACAAAGAGGAGAGGGGAAAATGATAACAAACAGAACAACTGTGCTTTGATGTATGATAAAAATGATTAATCCTTTAAGTGTCAAGCCTCTTGTAGAAACAACATTATTAGCTCTATCTTTTAATAATAATGTCAGGCTGTAATATCTACAACTCTGATTTTTAGAAACAAATTAATTTGCAATCAACATTGACTGTGATTATAACAAGTGGTATAACATGCCAAAGGCATATTTTGATAGCAGGAATGATAATCATTGCTAGCACTGTGAGGAGGAGGGGGAGCCCTAGGTGTATGCATGTTAAAGAATAATCATGCAGATTATTACAGAGGTTGTCAGATATAATAAGCTCTCAGGCTCCACATAATGGCTCTGTACCTGCTTGTTCTGCTCTAGCAGTTGTCTTTGACAACGAGAATTATTAGAAGACAGAGCAAGTGCTTTAAGGGTCACGAGCTAACCTGGCCATTCAGAGACTTCAGAAAGTCAATACTTGGTTGTTAGTACCCACACATCCCCAAAAGCCATAATAAAAGTCTGTCCCAAGTGGGCAGGAAATATAATTACAAAACTTTTCCCACACCTCTTCTTTCAGACAAACTCTGCTGTTGTGCAGAACCTGTATAAAAGGAAACATCCCAACAGAATGAAAAGTCAGTACTAAAGTATTTGTAATAGTACTTTCATGAGTGCCCAAAAATGGGACTATGGAAAGCAATTTTGGATCACTCAGCTAAGGATTTGCTATTAATGTTTTTTGTCTTGTTCTTGTAGTTTTGTTGGCTTTGGCATTTTGGGGGGTTTGGTGTTTTTTTGTTTTGGTTTGTTTTGGTTTGTTTGTTTGTTTGTTTGTTTTTTGGATTTTTTGGGTTTTGGTTTTTTTTTTGTTTGAGTTTTTTTGGGGGGGGCAGTTGGGTTTTGTTGTTGTATTTTGTTTGGTTTGTCTGGTTAGTTTTGGCTTTGCTTTTGTGGGTTTTTGGGGCTTTTTGGGGGGTAGGGGTGGAGTGTTCGTTGGGGTTTTTTAATTATTATTTTTTTAAATACAGATTTTAGTGAGCAGTCAAATTGGAAGTACTGCATTTTTGGGTGTAACCTAAAGTACACATGTGACCACAAGATGTCTGGAATCCTAGGCATGGAAAGATATTTCATTTATCTATAAAGTTCCATTAAAGTGAGAAAATCCTTTAGAGAAAAATAGAATTATCCAGATATGCTGTCTTATACATAAATAATTCACACACTACATTTAAATTTATTGCAAGGTAACCTCATCTTTTAGAAAGACAAATGGTCCTATGAGTTTATACAGAATATTAAAATGAAGCTTGGAGTGTTGGCAGGCAGAGTTTATTTGATTCAATGCCTAAAATTGTAATAGGTTTTTAGTACAATGCCCAGTAATGTCTAACAATAGTTTTCATACTTTCTTCTAAAACTTTTCTTTATACTGTATGCAAATTCACCTGCATCAGGATATTTAGTTGGATAAACAAGCTACAGTTGATATGTTAGAGTTAGCATTATTTAGCATTCTCAGTGAGTCACAAAGCAGATGGGTACATTTTATATTTTTATAGGAGAGCACAAAATAAAAAGATTAAATGTCCTAAACAAAATAATTGAGTGTTCATAGTTTTGATTGCCTTAAAATGTTACAATTTTCATTATATTAAAAATATTGTATGAGTTATGGTCATACCAAGCAGAGGAAATTTTTTTTTTTAAATGATAAAGATGTTAAAATAGAACAGCTTTGGTTCTGAGAAAGTAAGGGCCTGATGAAAAACAAAAAAATCCTCACAATATTATAAGAAATGTAATTTGTCTAAAATGCTGCAGGCATTCACAGAAAACTTTTGAAGGGGTTTTAGTAAATGCCCTCTAAATACAATATGGCATACTGGCCACCAGCTTTCCTCCTTAGAGTTTAATCTTTTCTTAAAAAGGATGAAATTATTCAATGTGTGTAAGTTATTACAACTGTTTTGCTAAGTTCTGGAGCCCTTTCATTCTGTCAACACTTTTGAAAAGAACAAGATTATTGTTCTAAAGTACATTGCATACAGCTGTATAGCGCTTCACGTGTCATGACTTCTGTTTATGAAAGAGTTTGATTTAATTGCTAAAATAATATTTTTCACTCACCTAGACTCGGTTTTCTTCTATTTGATCCAGAACAGTACAAAGCAATAAAGCTGACAGTTGTTTCTCTGCAATATGTTAGAAATTCTTCAGAAGGCTGACTGACAGAGAATACAAAAGATTCACAAAAGATGAAAACAAGGCTATCAGTGGTTTGCATAAAATTTAGACATTATTTTCTTTATTTAGATCTGCATTAAAAAATCCAAACAAACCAACATTTGTTTCTTCAGCATTTTTTTAAATTAATTTGATAGTTGGTATTAAATATTATTGCTTGCTAACTTTATTAGAACTTTTGAGTAAAAATTTGTGAGGAAATAAGAGAGGTGCTTGATGAAATTACCACTAGAAAACAATATTAGAGTATTGCTGTGTAAGGATGAATTAAGACAATTTAAGTAGAATAGAAGAGGTGTCATTCAAAAGGACACACTGAAACACTTTTGACAAAAATGATGCAAGCAGAAGAACTAATAGAAAGTAAACCATGATTAAAATTTCTGGTAACTATTGAGTCTAATTCTGATGAGGAACATGACATTTCTTTTGTATTAAAAGTATGGTAAAATTTGATTGTATGGTTTAATGTATTCTCTTACATGTTACTAAAATACTGAGAACATAAAAACTGAACCCTGTTACATTGTGCCAGGCAAGAAACTGCAGTGCAGCTGTTAGGTCTGAGACTGAAGCATGACTTTGCAATGGTATACATATCCTTACATTTTTCCTTCTGTGCATTTGTTGAATAAATGAATAAATCTGCCATCCATTGTCAATGAGATCTACTGACAAAAAAACTATTTGATTACCTGTGAAAAACTCTTTCATCAGTTGCTGATGACTAAGTTTAAGTAGTGACTTGGCCAAAGGTCAATATGGATTATCGATCTTTCCCTGAATAAGAGCAAGATCTTAATTACAGATAGTTTAATCAAAACAATTTCTTTTATATATTGATATAACTACAAAAAAAACCAAGAATGAGTGGCATCAAGTGTCGATGTGTATAGTTAACTAACACTAGACTGGAAGACCAATGATCTTTTTCCCGTTTTTTCAGGGCTTTTCAATGTGAACTATTCTAAAGTGGATTAGATTACCATATTTTTTCCGAAGACTAGGCTTTATTAAGGTGATTGAGGTTAAGAATTCCAAATGAAAATGAAAGATAAAATAATTAAAAGTAATCATTAGTTTCCCCCACTGGTTATTTAAATTTTTCAAATAATTCCTGAAGATTTTACTGATAGCAAGGGTCTGGAGATTTCAAGAACATATAATTTTTACAGTAAAAAAAAAAAAACAAAAACCTTAAAGTAATGTTAGCAGACCCCAGATAAATGAAAGAATTTTTAAAATTAGTACAGTGCAGCACCTTACATTTGGCCTTGCTGAACTTCATGAAGTCTGCAGGGACTCACTTCTCAAACTTGCCCAGGTCCATCTGGGTGGCATCCCTTTCCTCCAGTGTGTCAATTGCACAGCACACCACGGTGTCATCCTCAAACCTGCTGAGAGTGCACTGAATCCCACTGTTCATGTCACCAACAAGCATTTTAAACAATGCTGGTCCCAGTACTGACCCCTTGGGAGCACCACTCATCACTGATCTCCACTTGGAGGTCGAGCTGCTGACTGCAATTCTTTGTGTGTGACAAAACAGCAGGTTCTTTATCCACCAAGATGTCAACCCACCAAATCTATGGCACTCCAGTCTAGAGTCAAGGATGTTGAAATGTGTAAGAGTTGTGGAAAGGAGGAGGAATTATTTTAGTGTGAAAATATTTACATTTGTTTTGGTAATTTTGAATAATCATTTTACAGAAACTGTCTCAGGGTTCTCCTAGTGTTATAACTGTTTGTGCAGAAAACAGAAAGTGAAAAAAAGTCTTTAAAACACAGAGACTAAACCCAAAATAATTAAAAATTCCAAATCACCACTTTGACCTTGAGTTTTTTACTTAAGACAGCAGTTAAGGAGAAATTCCTACTTCCTTCACCAATTGCTACCAAAGAAAACACCACTAATGTTATTATTAGAGAAACTCAGGAAAAAAAAAAAACCTGCTATTTTGCCACATAGGGATGATTCAGAAATAAAATTAGGCAACAGTTATTTAAGCCAAGGACAAATTAGAAATAAGGAATATAATAAATTTCAGTGCTACTTTATAGAAAATGAACTTAGGAAACAAAACTTGTGTCATTTATAAACACTCTTAGTATTAGGATTCCTTCTTAACATTTACTTAAAGATCTTTAAATGTTTTGAAAAATCCCATCCCCATCCACAATCCAATTTTGAAGCAAAGCACTAAAAAGCACACGTCATGTTTCGAAAGCAAAGCAGATAGAGAGCTCGTAGAGACACTAACAGTCATCATCTTCTGTACACCAGGAACAGCTGCAGATACACTGCCAGTCATGGCTGAATAATAAATGTACCTAAACTGGTCCTAGTGTGCTGCCCAGGCAAGAAACTGCAGAAACTGGGAGCACCCTCCTTCCCTAACATCACTAGAATTTAATAATAACAGTGTGACATTGAGCCTTAACAAAATCAAGTCTAAAGAGATAAGGAAAATAAAAGAAATTCTCACTTAAAACACATCAATTCTTAAAATAAAAACCAAGTTCTGCTTCTGTGTCTCCACAAGTTAATGCCATGTGATCTTAAGAATCATAAAGGCTGTTATTAAAAAAAAAGAAAAAAGAGGTTTAAAAAGGCACTTAAGGGAATTAAAACCTTAAAATGTTACATGCATCTTGGAGACTTCTTAGGAAGCTGTATTAGAAGCACAGAACAAATCTATAATNACTATTCTAAAGTGGATTAGATTACCATATTTTTTCCGAAGACTAGGCTTTATTAAGGTGATTGAGGTTAAGAATTCCAAATGAAAATGAAAGATAAAATAATTAAAAGTAATCATTAGTTTCCCCCACTGGTTATTTAAATTTTTCAAATAATTCCTGAAGATTTTACTGATAGCAAGGGTCTGGAGATTTCAAGAACATATAATTTTTACAGTAAAAAAAAAAAAACAAAAACCTTAAAGTAATGTTAGCAGACCCCAGATAAATNCAAATAATTCCTGAAGATTTTACTGATAGCAAGGGTCTGGAGATTTCAAGAACATATAATTTTTACAGTAAAAAAAAAAACAAAAACCTTAAAGTAATGTTAGCAGACCCCAGATAAATGAAAGAATTTTTAAAATTAGTACAGTGCAGCACCTTACATTTGGCCTTGCTGAACTTCATGAAGTCTGCAGGGACTCACTTCTCAAACTTGCCCAGGTCCATCTGGGTGGCATCCCTTTCCTCCAGTGTGTCAATTGCACAGCACACCACGGTGTCATCCTCAAACCTGCTGAGAGTGCACTGAATCCCACTGTTCATGTCACCAACAAGCATTTTAAACAATGCTGGTCCCAGTACTGACCCCTTGGGAGCACCACTCATCACTGATCTCCACTTGGAGGTCGAGCTGCTGACTGCAATTCTTTGTGTGTGACAAAACAGCAGGTTCTTTATCCACCAAGATGTCAACCCACCAAATCTATGGCACTCCAGTCTAGAGTCAAGGATGTTGAAATGTGTAAGAGTTGTGGAAAGGAGGAGGAATTATTTTAGTGTGAAAATATTTACATTTGTTTTGGTAATTTTGAATAATCATTTTACAGAAACTGTCTCAGGGTTCTCCTAGTGTTATAACTGTTTGTGCAGAAAACAGAAAGTGAAAAAAAGTCTTTAAAACACAGAGACTAAACCCAAAATAATTAAAAATTCCAAATCACCACTTTGACCTTGAGTTTTTTACTTAAGACAGCAGTTAAGGAGAAATTCCTACTTCCTTCACCAATTGCTACCAAAGAAAACACCACTAATGTTATTATTAGAGAAACTCAGGAAAAAAAAAAAACCTGCTATTTTGCCACATAGGGATGATTCAGAAATAAAATTAGGCAACAGTTATTTAAGCCAAGGACAAATTAGAAATAAGGAATATAATAAATTTCAGTGCTACTTTATAGAAAATGAACTTAGGAAACAAAACTTGTGTCATTTATAAACACTCTTAGTATTAGGATTCCTTCTTAACATTTACTTAAAGATCTTTAAATGTTTTGAAAAATCCCATCCCCATCCACAATCCAATTTTGAAGCAAAGCACTAAAAAGCACACGTCATGTTTCGAAAGCAAAGCAGATAGAGAGCTCGTAGAGACACTAACAGTCATCATCTTCTGTACACCAGGAACAGCTGCAGATACACTGCCAGTCATGGCTGAATAATAAATGTACCTAAACTGGTCCTAGTGTGCTGCCCAGGCAAGAAACTGCAGAAACTGGGAGCACCCTCCTTCCCTAACATCACTAGAATTTAATAATAACAGTGTGACATTGAGCCTTAACAAAATCAAGTCTAAAGAGATAAGGAAAATAAAAGAAATTCTCACTTAAAACACATCAATTCTTAAAATAAAAACCAAGTTCTGCTTCTGTGTCTCCACAAGTTAATGCCATGTGATCTTAAGAATCATAAAGGCTGTTATTAAAAAAAAAGAAAAAAGAGGTTTAAAAAGGCACTTAAGGGAATTAAAACCTTAAAATGTTACATGCATCTTGGAGACTTCTTAGGAAGCTGTATTAGAAGCACAGAACAAATCTATAATACTCATAAAAGTCCTGAGAAAGGAAGCAAGCCTGGTTAAAAGGCAGGGGCAAGGGGAGTTATTTGAAAGCAGTCTTCAAAGAACTGGGATCATGTTGAAATGAAGAAAATAGAAGAAAAGTAATATCTGGAAAGTTAGAAAAACTCCATAAACCTCAGTGAAAGAAGAGCTTGAGGTAGAACAAGCAAAATTCATAAAAATTAATAAATCTTTCTTCAAACACATCAGGAGGAAGAACTCTGAGAGACTTCAAATCCCACAGATTATCGAGGTATAAAAGGAGCCTTCAGGAAAAATAAAGTCACAGAAGAAAGCTGAAGAGACACTTTGTGGCTGTGTTCACTGTTGAAGAACATGTACAAATTTTCCCACCAGAACACCCCACCCACCCTTTTTTCCCCTTTCTTTTTTATCTTTTTTTTTTTTTTTTTAATTTGGGGGGGGTTTTGGGGAGGTGGTTTTTCAT
>VZRX01016559.1:35537-47764 GCA_013398075.1 Notiomystis cincta
TTTTATCTTTTTTTTTTTTTTTTTTTAAATTGGGAAGGGATTTCGGAAGATGTGTTTCAACTTCAGGTCCCTTAGGAGAAGTTTCAGGAAAAAAAAGACATTTATGAGAGACCAGAAGCAGATAATTTTCATCCAAGGCCTTAGAGATTTGATGATAAAACAGATGAACAAGATGTGACGTGCAATCTCTCCCTCAAAACCCGTGAGGTACATGAGAAACTGAAGGGAAGTGCAGGGATTTATTTAACCACAGATGCTTGCAGGCTCACAGATTATTCAAAGGAGGTAATATTCTTGTTTCCTTTGCTCTTATAGTCTTTTTTATGCATCTGCTTTTGATGGTAGCCCCAGATGAGAAGGACATTTGATCCCATTTCAGTGCCTCTTCTCTTCCATGCTTGAGTTATGATGGGGATGACACTTTAAGCATTACCAAAATGTTAGTAAAGCACCTAAATGCCATGCTAAGGTACCCCTTACACTTACCACAACTGCAAATAAAATGCAGTAAGTACCCTGTTGGCTTTTTTACTGCAGCAGAACCCTGTTCACTAACATTGAACTTGTCCACTGGAATCTCAGGACCCTTTCCACTGGGCTGCCCCCAGATGGGTGGGTCCCAGTTCTCCAGCCAATGCACAGACCACTTGTCTAGACTGTCACACATCAGTTTGTCTAGCATGAGGCTGTGGGGATCCTGAAAGCCTTGTAGAAATGTACTGAAATCCTTGGAGAAATCCAGATAGGCAATGTCCACTGCTCAGTCCTTAGACAATCTCCAGCTTCTATAGGTCAAATAAAACTTGAAAGTTACCTTTAAATTCTGAGGACCTACCTTTAATAGCTGTCATTCACCTCTGAAACACTAATATGTAAGATACCAGATTAAAATGGACACAGAAACCTCACATCTTCCTAAATCCAAGATGTGATTCTCCAAGTTTCCTTTCAGCTATTATCTTGTAATCAAGAAATTAGAAGCACTTGACTCACTGAGGTCTCAGATCCTAGTTTCAAGCTCCAAAATGTAAAACAAAAAATTAAATGAAAAATGTGGATCTTTAAGTTCAGCAACATTTACATGTTAGGTCATTCCCTAGGCCCTTATGTTCCAGAAGCACTTGATATGGTGTGAACATTTACAATGTAAACATACCACCAATCCCTTAAATACATAAATACATAGTGTTAGCAGGCAAAACTTGCATAAGTAGCATAGGGCAAATATCAGAGCAACACCTACAGAACTGCATTTGTAATGTGATAACTCCTTACATGTATCATATAAATAGATAGTGTTTTAGTTAAAGTAACTCTTAAAAAGCAGATTATGTGGTTTGAACTTAATAAGCAGAAGAAACCTGAAATGAGGACTCTCAGATGTATCCAATGAGATCCAAAAGACTGCAGAAGAGAACAGCTTTGGTAACTCAGCATTAAATTGAAGCGTTTATAAAGCATTCTCCACCATTTTGTTTTGCTGAATATGGGAAACTCTCTAACTGAGATGGTTACATATTTGGTACTCTGCAGAGTTCTCTCCTAGACAAGAGCAGCTTTCAAACACCATAAGAGTTACACACACACATGCATATATGTATATTATATGAATATATGTTTCAATTGGCAGTCTGGAAAGAAGTATAATAAAATCCCACGAAAGATTGGAACCTGAAAAGAGAAAGATGAATATTATAAAACCCTAAGCAGTATAATACAATATAAAATCCAGCATAATCTGAAAACTGACTGAGGAATTTGTTTTTTGTGGCACTAACAACAAAAAGTAACTACAGTTTCAGAAGCATATACATTATAAAATCAACTCTATGCTAAATTTTATAGATCTGTATACATACAGAAAGTTAGTCACAGCTCCAGGTGTGACTACTGAGAAGATGTGATCCCCTTGCTTCTGAACGTGGTTTGTCTTCACAGTTTATGCCCCAGACACTCTGGGTACTGTTACAGTCGTGGCTCTTTTTACAGCTCTGCATGTGGTTCGAATGCATTCACAAATGCCTGTGGTATGCCATGTAGAAATAGCCAGGTGAATTCCTTTAACAAACATTCTACAATATACTGGGATATAATATATTTATGTGTCTGTGTCTGTGTGTGTCTGTGTGTAATAGGGAATATACTGGGACATGGGTTGCCCCAGCCAGATAATTAAAAATTACAGCTAATGCGTATTTTATTTTTATAGAGATACTTATTCATTTATTTTTATATCAGTGTCTATCCCTTCTCCTCCTTTTTTTTCCCCCCACTCACAGAGATTTTAATTCATATTCCTTGAGAAAAATTCTGAAAATCATCCTAGCCACCTGTGCATTTTAATTTACTCTCAAGGATCTTGGTTCTAGGATGAGAGTTGGGCCTCTAGGAGGTGACAAAGAGAGGTTGTGAAGCCTCCATCCTTTGAGACATTCAAAAGCCATGTGGACATGATCCTGGGTAGCAGGCTCCAGGTAGCCCTGGTTGAGCAGAGAGGCTGGACCAGGAGAGATCCTCTCCAGCCTCATCCATTCTATAATTCTGTGATTACTAACCTTGCCAAAAGTCTTCTATTCTGATTCTGACTTGCTCAATGCCTTTTAAGAAAAGCTGGGGGCATAGAAAGATCCACAGTATTTATTCTTCCTACTGTATCACTTTGTATGTGGTAACAGCACAGATAGCAGCAGGAAATAAACACATGTAAGTATTTAATAAATTAGTGATATCACAATTTACTTGTCTCAGCCAGTCTTGATTTCACCTGTGATGTTCTTTTGAAGGTGTTTTTTCTGCTCCTAACTTGTCACTATTTAGAAATATGTTTAATCACAATACACTTTCACATGCTTATAAGCCTCTGCTGTGGCATCAGAACTCTCCTTTCTTCTTCCCTACACTGCTACTGATAGAAACTAAACTTGGTATGAAATGTGCACAAAACCCAGAGTAGATACCCTTTATAAAAGAAATTGAGATTGAGAATCTTTTTATTCTGGTTCACTTATGTGTCAAACTGTGCTGCAGAGGGATTCCAGTCAGAATTACATTGGTAACTGTATTAAAGTTGTAAAGTGTCATCCTTCATGATTAGTCTTCATTTTCATCATTACAAAGAATTACATAATCATAATTAAGTTTTTATTCTGTTACAGTGTAGTCCAGTGCCAGAGCTACACAGAGAGGAAGGAAGGACCAGATCTCATTACCAGTCCCACTGTGGTTGGAATATGCCCCCAACTCCGGATCATGAGTGGATCAGTATTAATCCATTTGAGCTCTATCTTGGATAAATTAAAAGAGTTGCATGCTCTAGGAGTAGAGCATGGTATAGCACTGCTCACTAACATTCCTTTGCAGGAATCCCTCTCCAGGAATAATAAATAGCTTAAACACAGAAAGTAGCTTTATTTACAAAGTGGAGACTTTGTGTGCTAATGTTGCATAGTAGGTTCAAATCTCTATTGTGGAAATGTAAATCAAGAAATTTAAAAGGAATGTCCTGATCAGATAACAGCGTGAAGGCTTGAGGTAGAAAAAATAAGCCTCTTTACTGCAATACACAGCTCTTTATTATTTAAGTCTCTTCTGAGCATTCTCCACTTCTCTGATTCCCTGATGAATGCAACAGTGAGAGCATCAGATGAAAGTAGTTTCTGACAGAGACAGCTTGTAACTAAAAATATTTTACTTCTTGAGTATGATAAGTGACAGAATGAACAAAAGGATGACTTGAAAATTGTTTATCGATCGTTCTTTAACAGAGACAGCTTGTATTTATAAATATTTAGCATCCTCGTTGAAATATAAACATGAATGGAAAACGAGTTTCACACGCAGTATCTGGAAAAAAACGAATTACCTTTATAATCAATTATATGACTGAACTACGCTGCTTTTTCAATAGACATTAGCTAAATGGGTTTTGAGAAGTGATTTGCTGAATTTGTTAGTGGAAAGCATTTAGTTTATTATTTTCATCTGGACAAATTAACAGCACTTTTTTTTTCTACTATAACTTCTTCAAATATTGAAATGCTTCAGTTCAGTCTAAATGCAAACATATGAATACTTAAGTGAAATAAATACTACAAAAGCTAACTGGAAATTTGCAGGATTAATGTAAAGTAAACTGGAGACACTTTTCTAAAAATATTGCCAGCTGTTTTCTCCAAGTGCAGAGATCCACACCAACCTTGCAAAAATTTTGTCCATTTGAACTTTAATGTACATCTACTTAAGGCTTCCTTGGCAATGAGGAAAACTGATCATGCTTCCAGCTGTAATGGTTGCAGTAAAGAAGACATTTATTTGGCTGACAATAAATAAATAAATTCCAAACCAGAGTCCATGCAGGTTAAGGGGAGCACTGTATGCTTTGGGAGTCCACCCCTAGGAGACAACTGTTATTCACAATGAGCTATCAAACAGCTCAGCATTTCATCCAGATTCCTTTACATAATGTATCTACTCTCCTCAGAAAGGGATTTTTTTTATTACTCTTTTACTTTTTAATGATGAGAGGTTTCTGGCTATATACACACAGAGAATTTTGATGTACACCAGATGTTTGGGAATCTTGGTTGACATTCTGTGACTGAGCTTATTGAGTGGTCTTTTCTAAATTTTGGATAAATCATCCAGTGATCAGAGTAGCAGCAACATTCTACAAATGAACCTAAAATAATCAGTTGTGCTCTGCACGATGTTTAGAAGGAGAGCTGATACTAACTGCTATGTGAGCTCACACGGCACAACTCATGAGAAAAGACCCAGAGAAACTAAAAATACTAAGAAAGGCTCTTTGTTGTGGGACCCAAGAATACTGCTCTCAAACTTTACTACTCAAATTATTTGGTTGGCTTTTACAGTGTTTGAGATAGTTCACTGATGTTAATAGCATATTATTTTGATATCAAATAATTTGTGACACATATTTCATAAACCATAAATGGGACACTATAGGTGTTGCCACAGCTTGTTTGCCATCTCCCTGAATTTCAGAATAATCTAAGAAGGGCTCTGTGTGCAATGATACATATGCAAAATTTCAAGTTAGAATTTACTATACCTGATTAGATACTTGAATTATCTCTCAACATGGATGAAGAGAGTTAAGTGTTCAGTATTGCTATTTTAGTTTCCTGACAGGATAGATTGTGGAAGATGGTATTCTTATGCTGTATCCGCACCTAGAGTATACTTGCTGAAGCTAAAGCAAAAGAATTCTGTGAGCGTGCAAAAGAGTACAAAACCTCTTCCTAGAATAAAAAACTTCCATTTTTTCTCTGAACACAGATGGCTGCTCTTTTTCAGTGTATTTCAAAGAATCTCTTTTATATGAAATCACTCAGTTCCAACTGGAAGGAAAGAAGAATCTATTGCCCTTGCACAACCCAGAGCCAGATATGACGAGTAGTCTTGGAAATGAATGTTGGGCTGTAGGTGGGTAATAGGGGAAGTGAATTCATACAGAAATCCTACAGAAGTTCTTGGGTGAATGAAATGCCTCTTCCTTTTCTCCTCTGAATTTCAGTGAAAGCTTCTTTATAAAATGGAACAAAAAGAGAAAGTAACATAAGGCTTGCTCAAAATGTTTGCCAAAGTAGCAGAAAACTGGATTCAGCTCTCACCTTTTCTTCCATCAAAGGATGTAACATGCTTGAATCAACAGGAAAAAGACTAACTTGAAGAGAAAAAGTGGTCCCAAAACTCCTGCTGTGTTCTCTCAGACTTGGAGAGAGTCCTATTCTTTTAAAGCATCAACTACTTACTATTAATTATTAATTATTTAAATACTAATTGTCCCTAAAGGAGACCAGATCCTTGAGTACAGCTCATAACTGGAAGCCAATACTGCTAGGATTCAAAGCCTATGTCCAGAAATACTTAACATATAAAAGTGGCGTATGCGATACAAGATCTGAAGCCTACTTTATTTATTTGTGAAGCATTCAGTCTCCCTCTACTGAGTTTGCATATCAAGGTTCTTGGTAGGAGGAGGACTTGTCTGAGAAGCTGGCAGAAACTTCTCTCATGTTGAACAGACCCAATGTCAGATGGCTCCAAGATGGATCTGTCACAGGCCAAGTCCAAGCACATCAGTGACAGTGACAGTACTTCTGGGATAATAGATTTAGGAAGGGGAAAAAATCCCTGGTGCAACAGCAAATGCAGCCGGAGACAGGAGTGAAGAGAAGATGAGAAAAACAGCCCTGCAGACACCAAGGTCAGTGCAGAAGGAGAGGCAAGAGGTGCTCCAGATGCTGGAGCTGAGATTCCCCGGCAGCCTGTGGTGCAGCCCATGGTGAGGAAGCTGTGCCCCTGCAGCCCTGGGAGATCCACAGCAGAGCAGAGATCCACCTGCAGCCCGGGGACGACTCCATGCTGGAGCAGGTGAATGCCCAGAAGAAAGCTGTGACTGTTTCAAACCCAGGCTGGAACAGGATCCTGGCAGGACTTGTGGCACCATGGAGAGAGAAGCCCACACTGGAGCAGGTTTGCAGGCAGGACTTGGCACCCCTGAGGAACCCACACTGGAGCAGTTCATGAAGAACTGCACCCATGGAAAGGACTTGCTTTGGAGAAGTGGTGGAGGGCTGTCTCCTGTGGGAGAGAGCCTCTCTCTGCAGCAGGGGAAGCGTGTGAGGAGTCCTGCCCCTGAGGAGGAAGGAGCAGCAGAGGAAACCTGTGGTGAACTGATAGGAGTCCTCATTCCCAATCTCCTGCAGCACCGTGTGGGGAGGAGGTAGAGAAAATCGAGAGTGAAGTTTAGCCTGGGGAGAAAGGACCCAAGAGAGGAAGGAGAATTTTTTAAGATTTTTAAGATTGTTTCCCATTATCCTACTCTAGTTTGATTGGTAATAAATTAGGTATTTACACGTCTGTTATTGAAAGAAAGGCAGTGGCAAATGGAAAAAAAAACCCAGAACTCAAACATTCTCCATGACACGACAATACTATAAAAGTCTTCCAATGCTTAAATATATTAACACTAGAAGATCACTTTTTATCACAGATGATCATAACTATGTAAAAAAATCTGTTTTACAGAAGGAAGGGGAGTGGGATTAATGACTTTTTTTCCTAGAATATCTACAGACCTCCTTAGACCATTAAAATTTGATGTTTCTTGCACTTTATTTTTGTCCTATGGTGCACCTTTACTTAGTATTATCTACTTTATCAGTCATTTTGCCATGCTGAAACTCCGAATATGAAAGTTTTACATCCTTTTGAAAGAGAATAATTATGACTTCAAACAACAAAGGGGTTACTGCAGAGCCAACCCCAGTAAAACCTTTTTTTGACTGGTGAAGAACATTCCCATTTATTGAATCCCTGGAAATAACATTGTTCTCTTATTTAAACACAGCCAAAATACTTTTTTTTTTTATTCAAACTGAAGAAAACTAAAATTAAGGTCAAGATCCAATCTATTCAATATAGACTACAATGAGACAGTGTCACAGCCTTTTTCTTCATAAGAAGAGGTCACAAAAGTTTCATTTTTGCCTTTATTCTGTCGCAATTTTCTTCTGTAGTTCCAGGTGCTACCTGCCCTTCACACAGCTCATTTCACAGCCCCTGGCTCTCTGCCATCCATTAGCAGGCCAAGAAGGTTATTAAAGGCTGCTATGGAACTGGTGGTCATGGATACTTTGACCATCGCTACTGTCTTTCATCTAAATATCTTAGAATGCTTAAACATGAAAAAAATAAGAAAGAAAAAAAAGTTAAAGAAAAAAAAAGCACCAAATCTCCAAATTGCCCAAAACTGTCTGTGAGAGAAAATGCTCTGCCACTTTTCAAAACTGTTTAGTAGTCACTGTCCTACAGACAGTCATATATATGTGTGAAATAGTTCATTTCCCAGTGAAATAGTTCATTTCAATTGGACTAATACTAGGTGTAAAAATACTTACTGGCAGGTTTGAAAAAGCAGCCACTCCGGTTCTGCCACTTATCCAACCTCTGCATGACATGGAAATGTGTAAACAGGAGCTCTTTGTTAATAGAAAGCATACATGGCCCTCGTCCAAAAAGAAGAAAATTAAAAATTACAAAAACCCTGAACCACAACCAAAATCAAACAAANAGAAGGAGAGGCAAGAGGTGCTCCAGATGCTGGAGCTGAGATTCCCCGGCAGCCTGTGGTGCAGCCCATGGTGAGGAAGCTGTGCCCCTGCAGCCCTGGGAGATCCACAGCAGAGCAGAGATCCACCTGCAGCCCGGGGACGACTCCATGCTGGAGCAGGTGAATGCCCAGAAGAAAGCTGTGACTGTTTCAAACCCAGGCTGGAACAGGATCCTGGCAGGACTTGTGGCACCATGGAGAGAGAAGCCCACACTGGAGCAGGTTTGCAGGCAGGACTTGGCACCCCTGAGGAACCCACACTGGAGCAGTTCATGAAGAACTGCACCCATGGAAAGGACTTGCTTTGGAGAAGTGGTGGAGGGCTGTCTCCTGTGGGAGAGAGCCTCTCTCTGCAGCAGGGGAAGCGTGTGAGGAGTCCTGCCCCTGAGGAGGAAGGAGCAGCAGAGGAAACCTGTGGTGAACTGATAGGAGTCCTCATTCCCAATCTCCTGCAGCACCGTGTGGGGAGGAGGTAGAGAAAATCGAGAGTGAAGTTTAGCCTGGGGAGAAAGGACCCAAGAGAGGAAGGAGAATTTTTTAAGATTTTTAAGATTGTTTCCCATTATCCTACTCTAGTTTGATTGGTAATAAATTAGGTATTTACACGTCTGTTATTGAAAGAAAGGCAGTGGCAAATGGAAAAAAAAACCCAGAACTCAAACATTCTCCATGACACGACAATACTATAAAAGTCTTCCAATGCTTAAATATATTAACACTAGAAGATCACTTTTTATCACAGATGATCATAACTATGTAAAAAAATCTGTTTTACAGAAGGAAGGGGAGTGGGATTAATGACTTTTTTTCCTAGAATATCTACAGACCTCCTTAGACCATTAAAATTTGATGTTTCTTGCACTTTATTTTTGTCCTATGGTGCACCTTTACTTAGTATTATCTACTTTATCAGTCATTTTGCCATGCTGAAACTCTGAATATGAAAGTTTTACATCCTTTTGAAAGAGAATAATTATGACTTCAAACAACAAAGGGGTTACTGCAGAGCCAACCCCAGTAAAACCTTTTTTTGACTGGTGAAGAACATTCCCATTTATTGAATCCCTGGAAATAACATTGTTCTCTTATTTAAACACAGCCAAAATACTTTTTTTTTTTATTCAAACTGAAGAAAACTAAAATTAAGGTCAAGATCCAATCTATTCAATATAGACTACAATGAGACAGTGTCACAGCCTTTTTCTTCATAAGAAGAGGTCACAAAAGTTTCATTTTTGCCTTTATTCTGTCGCAATTTTCTTCTGTAGTTCCAGGTGCTACCTGCCCTTCACACAGCTCATTTCACAGCCCCTGGCTCTCTGCCATCCATTAGCAGGCCAAGAAGGTTATTAAAGGCTGCTATGGAACTGGTGGTCATGGATACTTTGACCATCGCTACTGTCTTTCATCTAAATATCTTAGAATGCTTAAACATGAAAAAAATAAGAAAGAAAAAAAAGTTAAAGAAAAAAAAAGCACCAAATCTCCAAATTGCCCAAAACTGTCTGTGAGAGAAAATGCTCTGCCACTTTTCAAAACTGTTTAGTAGTCACTGTCCTACAGACAGTCATATATATGTGTGAAATAGTTCATTTCCCAGTGAAATAGTTCATTTCAATTGGACTAATACTAGGTGTAAAAATACTTACTGGCAGGTTTGAAAAAGCAGCCACTCCGGTTCTGCCACTTATCCAACCTCTGCATGACATGGAAATGTGTAAACAGGAGCTCTTTGTTAATAGAAAGCATACATGGCCCTCGTCCAAAAAGAAGAAAATTAAAAATTACAAAAACCCTGAACCACAACCAAAATCAAACAAAATAAAGCCAAAAAAAAAAACCTACAAACAACCACAGACTAGACCAGAATCCCCTAAAAATGTCTTTATTAATCCAGCATAATTTTATGAACTATTACAATTGTCTTAGTACTGTATTTACAGCTATTAATATCTAAAATGTACTGCAAATGGTAATATATTGCAGAAAGAATTAATTTGTTTACAGAATTTAATTAAACACAATACAATTAAAGCTGAATTTGCTGATTCAGAGAGCCTGAAATGTTTAATTTAATATACTTTGAGATCAATGAACTGCTGGCCAGGACTTGGTGCAGACCGAGCAAATCTTGAGATGTTGAGTTCCTGCCTCTCAGGGAAGCACCTGGACTGGTCACCTTCAGAGCAGCCACCTATTTACCTCTGAATACACAAGAGCCCTTTGCCTGACAAGTCTGATTTGGAGACAGTGCTCAGCCAGACTGTTCCAATTGTTCCAGCTCTTTAATTCTCAGAGACAGCCCCAGGGGCTGGGGAAGGAAGCACTGTTTAGCTCTCCACAGAAAACACCAAAATCCCCTTGTCGCAAACTCTTGCTGAAGTCTGGACTGCAATATCTTCTGGCTTTGCAGTTATCAGTGAGCCTGTGCCTACCCTGCTCAATAAACCAGGCAAGCTCCATCACAGCTCTGCCATCTGCCTGTCTCGCTCCATCATCACCAGCCCTCTCCCTGGCCTGATCTGGCACCAAACCAGCGCGCGACCACTGGAACAGCACAGGCCACAGGCTGCTCCCAGCACACAGGGGATGAAACTCCATGAGGAAGATGTGTCTGTGTGTGTGTACATATGAGTCAGAGAAAGGGAGCTTGCAGGTATAATTATGGGATTAATTTGCTCCAAATACCTTGAGAAAGGCCCAGAAACAAGCGTGAATTTTGAGAGACCCAGATTACACCGTGTGGCCCAGGGCCAAATGACAGATCTTGCTTTGCTTTATTCAAAAGCACAGATGTGGTCTCAAAGAGAGTTCTGTGGTTCAGAAGCATCTGTCACAGCAGGGCTACCTGTGCTTTTCTGAAACTGGTATAATAACACTCAAAATCCACACAGATTTCACTGATGGTATTTATCGACTGTTATAAAACAGACACAGAATCCAATGTCATCCAGAGATATTTCGTATGGGAGTTATTTTGTTTAAAAAAGACATTGGTTAGCCCCAAGATGACATTCATTAAGAAAGGGAGCCTCAGGCTGGTCCTGGTGGGTCTGAGAAAAGTACTCTCAGAAATTTCTCATAAAAGGAATTTGCTGTTTTGAAATTTGGGGTTTTTTTCTGTTTGTTCTATTGTTCTGAAAACTGTTCTGAATTTGTTCTGAAGAAACGCAGTGGACACCAGACTAAGCACACCTACAGACAGTACGTATCATGATTCCAGGTGGGAGTAATGTTTTTCTCCTACAAAACTTTTAAGATAAACCATTTAAAACAGATGAAAAGTGAGGACTAAACCTGTAGTGGGAGATGTGAGTCACAGAGAGGAAACATTTGCATTTAAAAGAAGCAGACAGTTTAGTCTTTCCCAATTATGGGCTAAAACAAGCGGATGCCAGCCAGTCCCCATTTGCAGTGACTATCCTGAGTTCAGTGATAGGGTAAATCAAAAAGTGAGTCATCATCTCTTCAAGGTTATCTAGGACCTCAGAAACTGCACGCAGAATGAAGCACACTACAGCAATCTAGAAAGCTGTTTAAGAATGGTCCTGGCAACAATTATGTTTTAGTCTCTCCACTAAACTTTCTGTTCCAAGTCATCCAGCTAGCACCTGTGTTTGGTATCTTCAGTTTTCAGAAGATTCATATTTCCTTATTCAAATGTTTTAAATGTCCAGGTTAATTGTGTATGCATGGAACCAGCAAAAAAAAAAAAAAAGTCTACTAGGTTCAGACTGCAAAGGATTAGCAGGGAAATGAAACCCTAAAAAAGCTTTCCAGCAAAACTCTGTCATCCCCCAGAGAAGAGATCTTATTTCACATTTTCAAACAAATAATAATTTTACCCAAGAAACTAGAATTTCCTGAAAATTTCAGCTCACTGATATGCTGAAAACTCCTGGATTTGATTTAATTCAAACCCAAATCAATTTTCTACTAAAACAAAAATAAATCCTGATGAGAATTCCTGTTTTAGCTAGCTAAAACTGACACAGCAGCACAGAATCACAGAAGCATAGAAAGAAGGAAACAGAATTGTATTGCATCAGTTTCTGCATAGCTGAATACCATCATGTAACTAAACCTCTTC
>VZRX01016560.1:0-23405 GCA_013398075.1 Notiomystis cincta
TGGTGTATTGTCATTTATAACATAAAGAACTAGGACATTATGAAAATCTTGAAAACACTATTCTGGAGAGGCTTTGGAGGGGAAATGAACGCTCCCCAAAAACACTTGGATGGAAACAACTGCTGTGTAACAGGAAGCTCCAGCTTGCTTCCTGGGTAATCCACTGACTCCCAGAAGGCCAGCAAGGGTTAAGCAAGAAGGGCTGCCCAGCGTGCCTGAGGGTGAGTGGGCAGGAACCTTTGGCAATAAAGAAAAGGAAATGAGCTGGATGAGCAGTTAGGCTCAAGGGCTCCTCAATCAATTGGACAGTCTTCCCTGGAAGCTCAGAAATCCCAGTACCTTTGGTGGGCATGGTCTGGGGATGCATCCTGGTGCAGTTCCCCTTCCAGGCATGCTACCACAAGTGTCTGGAGCTAGAAGGAGCTTTTAGCGTGCTGAAAGAGCTGTTAGCTGCTGATGCCTCTGCCCTGGGTGGCCTTTCAAGGGAATGATTCATCCTTTTGTTCTCTAGGAAGAGCAGCCATCTAGTACTCCAGGACTTGCATTCTCTGCTGGTGCTGCCCCAGACACTGCTTCCAAGTGAAGAGCCCCTTTCTGTTAAAGCAGGTAGACCTAAAAAGACTTCATAAGAATCAATGTAAATAGCAGAAGGCAGCAGAGCAGGCCTGTCCAAATCCCACACAATGGACCTTGACACCACTTGTTATGAAATGAGGAGCTAAAAGTGAGGTTAACCCCATAAGTGGTCAGGGTGCATGGGCTTGCTCATCAAGCTTTTATCAGGGGGGAACCAGAGGTCTCAGTTATGTGGCTGAAGACAAACAGCTCCATGTCAAACAGGAGCAGGAGTGTCAGTTACATGACTGAAGACTCAAGATGGGAGCTAGGAGGTGATTCCACAAAGCTAGCACACCACCTGAAGAATATAATTATACATGTTGGATCTGCCCTCTCTCCCTATCTAATACCTGTTCTTTCTTTGCTAACCAGTCCTGCAGGCACCGTAACTACTGCTCGTCTTTGGAGTCAGGGGTTTCTTGAGTAGGTGGCCTGTGAGTTGGTGGTCTCAATCTCCCACTGCTGGAATTACTCTTCCTTTAAGGACCCTGATTTTGAGGCAAATCAGTTTATTACGTAGTTCATATTCTTCATTTAAGGTGGGCCTTGAAGCCAAGATCTATAGGCTGATCTTCAAAGTCATTGTACTTCGGTATGGTTTTGAATCCTTTATTGATTCTTTAGGTCATCTTGACCTTCTGGCATAACCCAGCAACTGTCCATGTACACTGAGCAGCACCTCTTAACCTATACAACCAGCAAGGATTTTTAAGGAGCCCTGTAGCAAAATGTGTACACTTGTACATTTGTGCTACTGTATTTGATTCTGTCAAGTAAGACTCTGATTTTGATCATCATTGTTTGTGTGTCTCACTAGGAATTCGGACATTAAACCTGCAAGCTTGCTACCCAGGACCCTGGAGATCCCAAGCATGTAGGTACCATTTGAATGGATTTTCTCAAACCATTTTATTTTTTCACTCTCTGAATGTACTCCTGGCTCTCAGTCCAAGATCATCTTCTGGGGAAAGACAGGGCTTCAGAGGATTTGGTGGGATCATTCTGTGTGAGAGGTGGCTCCTTTAGTGAATTTATGTTTTCTGTAGTGCTAAAGACAGCAGTGGTCTTGGCTGTGATCTCTCATGGGTGTTCTTTTGCCAGAATTTAACCAGCTCATTAAAGGATGGCTAAGCTAATTCATACTTAAATGCTATCTCAAAGCACAGTGTAAACCCTCCTGCCTTGATAAAAGAAAAGCAAAGTGGGGAGGCAAGGTCACACAGAGAAGCTATGATTTACTTGTGTCTCATGGGAACAAACCAGTAAAATCCCATTGTTTTCCTAGATACATATTATCACAGAATGTACTTAAGAAGGAACTTCTATCAGAATAACACAGATCAGTAGCAGGACATTTTTCTCCTTCAAAGAGCATTTAGTCATATCAGGTGTAAAGGAGAAGCAACCCAAGATTTTAAACATAGATCAAGTAGCCAATTATTCCATGGTAAACTGTGTTTTCTCCTCTATCCATATACACAAAGCTTTTGCTTTTTAACCCTGTTAAATCAAATGTCATATGCTGACAGAATGCCTGGCACATATGCTAAAATCACAGAATCACAGGGTAGGCTGGAAGGGACCTTTAAAGATTGACTAGCCCAAGCAAAATGCATATACAGCCAGTATTTTCACAGTCCTTTACTCCCTCATTTAACTAATAGGCAAAACCACTGGCAGTGCACAGTCATGTTCTCTATGCCAAATGAAGAATCTTTCCCAAAAATGCATCACATGTTCTCACAGTGACATAAGCACCAAATAAAAAGCAGATTAATAAGACTTCCTTTCTCAAGGCCGAACTTTCAAAACATGGAAAACCTGTGATATGTTTCATGGATTTATACATGTTCATGCCTTAAGATAAGTAGTACCAGCAAGTCTAGTTATTTATATATAATTTTAAGGGGGAGGGGGGGAAGTGCCATTAATTTCTATCAGATTTTTTGATAATTCCCAAAGATCTTCCCTTCCACTTGGCTTACACAAATGACAGGCTTGAGGACCTCCATCCTCACACACTTTGATCACTTTCAGAAAGCGACAATAATCCTCAGGAAGGTACATGCCAAGCTCATCTAGCCTATTATCCACTGTGACCAGCTGGTCCCAAGAGGACTGGGCTCTCTCTACTCTCTGGTAAGAAGACTCAGTTCAGAAAGGGCTTGCTGGCATTGCCCTAAAAGTACAGCTTCTTATTGCATCTTAGAGTGGGAGCATAGAGAAGGGCTGCATTAGCACAGTCTGCTGTGTGCACAGGAAAGCAGCAGAGGCTGCCAGCTGCTTTGAGGCCGAGTGGGATTCATGCTGCTGCACCGAGGAGCGAGGCTGTGCCGGGTACAGCTGGAGTAGGAGAGCCCCACAGAGCAGCAGCATCTCAGGGTACCCTCCTGCAAGGACAGGTGCATTCACCATGCAGGAATGGAGCAGACAGACATGGCACCAGCCTACCTCTGTCCCTCAGATCCCTACGGAGGTCAAGGCATTTTTCTCTAAAAGGGCTGAGTCTCTTTTTGCTGCCTGAAGTCTGAGGGGCCTTCCCCCATGGAGGACAGTACACAAGCACTGTCTCTGGAAAGCTGTGATTACCCACCCAAATACCACTTCATAAACTTCAGTAATCTCCTCTGCCTGGGCTGGTGCCTGGCTTCTCCCATTACATGGTCAGCCTGTTTCTGTAGGATGATGTGAGCCTACATCATGTCATGAGTTGTTCCCATTCCATTATTTTCAGGTTACTGACTGAAAAAATTTGTGTGGGCTGACTCATGGCTGGAGCTGTTGTTGATCAGTCTTCCCATTGAACTTCTGCTCTCAGGCCACCTGTACCTTGTCCTCTGCTTTAAGGACAATGTATCTTGCTTCAGTGCACCACAGAAATGCATCAGCAGCCAACAAAGCATGAATTTTTGTTAGGAAAAAACAAACAAACTTTTTAACACAAGTTTGTTGAAATTTCATCAGCAAAGCTCATTCTTGTTTATTATTTCTGAAGGAAAAGGGTGGATGACCAGGGTGGAGTAGGTTTGGAAGGAAGGCCAGACAAACAGGTTTTTAGATGATTTTCCTTGGCTTTAAGGGTTTTGTTTCATGAACTTAGAAAGTAAAGGGCAGGTAAGAATGTTGAGAGGGAAGGGATGGAGAAGGAACATTTGGATTTGCCAGCCATTTGCAGCTTGATTTGTAAACTAAATAATAGGTGTGTAACAGGAATATTCAGGAACTCTGAGAAATTTGAGAACTCTAAACTGCTATACAAGACAAAGAAGGAATTAGGGCTATCTGGAATCACCCTTAGGAAAACATGACACCTATGCAACATCTGAAAGACTCTTAGTCTGAATCTGAAGTAAATAAACTTATCTTGATTAGCAAGAATGCATGAAGACTCTTAGCTACAGTCTTCTCCTGGGCCATCTACAGTCAAACAGAATATCAAGCTAAAAAAAGCCCCAACCTCCCAGAGAAAAATCAACCATTCTCACTGCAGAGGTAGAAGTGCCTTTACAGTATGGCTGTGAGACTGCAAGAAACACTGCTTGGATTCCTGTCTTCTCCAGAACTGGGTGTGCAGAGCTCTGGATCCCCATCAGTACCCCTACATATATGAAATGTCCTATTATTGTTGGAAGGAACAATGCTGACATCCTTCCTACCACAACTGCTGCAGTGCAGCATTTCTTACCTCAGTTTTTGGGCAATAGGGGCATCACACCTTGTCCATACATATCTCAGCCTGGCAGTGGAACAAGAAGCCACTAGTCCTTTATGGACTGGAACTATACAGTAACTATCTACATATATATATAAAAAAATTATTTATTTATATATATATACATACACACATGCACATATATATGTGTACATATATTCATACACACGCATATATGTACTACATGGTAACTATAATAAAAGCAGGGCACAGCTATTACAAAAAAAAAGAGAAATTTGAAGAAAAGCTGAAGATAATTATGNCAGTACCCCTACATATATGAAATGTCCTATTATTGTTGGAAGGAACAATGCTGACATCCTTCCTACCACAACTGCTGCAGTGCAGCATTTCTTACCTCAGTTTTTGGGCAATAGGGGCATCACACCTTGTCCATACATATCTCAGCCTGGCAGTGGAACAAGAAGCCACTAGTCCTTTATGGACTGGAACTATACAGTAACTATCTACATATATATATAAAAAAATTATTTATTTATATATATATACATACACACATGCACATATATATGTGTACATATATTCATACACACGCATATATGTACTACATGGTAACTATAATAAAAGCAGGGCACAGCTATTACAAAAAAAAAGAGAAATTTGAAGAAAAGCTGAAGATAATTATGCACAGTTCATACAGGTTTCCTCAAGTACATTTGCAGGATCACTCTTTTATTAGTTGAGGATTTTTAGTTTTTGTCAATACAGCTGTGTCACTACAAAATAAATATAAACATGCTGGTGATGAATACTGCTCTGGGTCAAAGTAAGGGAATGTAGGCCTGGCCTTAGGTCTTATCTTTTGCAACATAATTAGTTGACAGGAGTTGTCCAGGAGTTTAACTGTGAGAATTGTAATAGAAAGGCTAAAATTGATGTGAATGGAACATAAGTGGGAATGTCTGGGTGTAGAGACAGCCAAGTGCACCCATCAGGGAGAGGAGCCTGTGTTAACATCACCCACCTAGCAGGTCATCAAAAACCATCCAGTTTCACAGGACAGACATGGAGACAAAGAACCCTAAAAGGTCTGATGATGCCCAGAGACAGAAACACAATTGATCACTGTAAAGATACAAAACTTCAAAAAGAGGTACCCAAACACTGAGGGAGCTGAGGACCACTTGATACTTGGCTCACCTGTCCTCCCTGTCACAACACATCTTGGATGCAAGACCTGGATGGTGTCGTGGTGCCTGTCTGGTGGTCACACAGCTTGAACACCCAGGCCCTGGTACCTGGAATCTGGGTAGTCTCCTGGGACACCAGACACCTCTGGTGCATGTGTGGAGGACTGAAAGTAGGTTTGTTCCAGTTTGTTCCAAACAAAGTCACCCCCTGTAAGTTCTCACCGGGTTATTTCCTATGCCGTTCATACAATGCTGCACTAGTATTTCCTGTGACCAAACCCTCCCTCCTAAGGTCAATCCAATATTTTAACCATCTCCAATTCAACTGACTTCAGAGGAGCCCTGTTCCATCCTCACAAGACCATCATTACTCCTACAAATAAAGTTTTACATATAGCCACCTCAGTTTTAGTTTTAGTATATATTTTGTGTCTTCCTTGTTCTTTTATTGTCCCAAATGAAGGGTCATTACCCAGTGGGCAACTCAAATTCATACACCCAGGAGAGTTATTTCTATTTCCTTACTGTAGTTTGCACGAAGTAGGGAGATGTGTGGTAACCCCCAAAGGGCTGACTCCCCAGTCATCAAAACTTTATGCTATTTATACATTTTATCAAACAAAGGTATCAGTGTGAATTGACAACAAATTACATAGCTTTTCATTATTTCGTACTCAAACCTGTATTTACTAATTTGTATCTCTCACTTCTGATGCTAATTAGTCAGCGTGGATAGTTCTTCCCTCCATTTGTGCTGGGGATCCATTTTGAGGAGGTGGTCGGTGGGTCAGTGGTCAGAATTCCCCTGCCAGAACTGCTTTTCCCCAGTTACTGCTCAGTCCTGCTGACTTCACTACTGGTGGCTCTCATCCAGACAGCCCATTCATCTCGGGATTGTGCTCCCTTTTCCTTAAAACAAAGGATCAGCCAAGCCTACAAGTTTCTATAAGTTTCACAATGCAGCTGCTTAATCCTAACTGCCTAGATATAGCTACTGATTAACAACAAAAAAACCTGCAAAGTTTGGTTCAGATAGTGAGACTAGGTGACTTTCTCCATCATCATCACAACTTTAAGGTAAAACATTAAGGTTAAAAACCCCAAACCAACAAATTTGGTAAGATACTGAAATTCTTTATATTAAAAAAAGGAACAACAAAAGAACACAAGGAGTCTTTTTTTGTTGTTGTTGTTTGGTTGGTTTTTTGTTTTTCTTGTTTGTTTGTTTATTAGAGCAGCTATATCAGTTTGTTAGGACCTACCATGATTCTAAAGTATTTGTAATAATTTGACATTTGGCCTTGTCAAAGATTAATCACATAATTATCCCTGTGACCTTTTACACTGAAACCCACTGCAAGCTGATCTCTTATCAGGGACTCTGTTGATTCCCCTGGTATTCAACATATCAAAACATCAACATTAAATTTTTAAGAGATTAAAATGGGCTAGGAAACCATACTACTTTGCTTTGTGCCAGAGTGGCATTTCAAAACCACACCTATGTAGGATCATTTGTGTTATGGGTGGAGAAGGAACAGGAGTACATCACATCTGTAAAATGTTCATAACAGTTCTAAATGCTCACATCCACACTTCTGATTTACTCTTTATTTGACACTTGTGGAAATCTGCCAGGCTTGCTGTGCCAGGATTGACAATTGCCCTGATTTGCCAGCCAAAATTCTCACGAAAAATTGATGAGGATGGTTGAGCAAAAACATGAGCTAAGCCACGCTTATCTTGCACCTGGCTGGAGCAAGGCTTAACAACAGAACATTGTCTGTGAGAAGCCGAGGCCTCACAGCCCAGTGTTGTCTCTGTGAAGCACAGAACAACAGCAGAGTCTCTGTGCCAGCCTCGCTCGCCCTCATCCATGGGGGCATTGTTGTAAGTCTGGTCCTTTGAGGAGATGGGGATGTCAAGGCTCTCTGGAGAAGGTCAGATGGCCTCTGCTGCTGCCTCAGCCGGAGGATGCTGAAGTGGCATGGTTCTGTTTTGTCTTCGTGTCCCTTCTGTAAGTCTGGACCAAAGGCAACCAAGGACCCTCACTCTCTCTCATTTGCATATTAAAAATATCCCCACCAATAGCATCATGAGAAAACAGCTGTTCCCCAATCCTGCATTCACAGGATATGATATTACTGGACCAATCATGTCTGACTACATCGCATCTCCATTTTTCCAAAAGCATAAAATTTATATTTGAAATCCTCCACTTTTGGAGAACAAGAATATGACCCCACTTTGCAGACAAGATTGTGGGCTGGCTGCTTTGTCCTCCCCAGAGCAGCAACACTGCTTTGTTAAGCTCTGCACCTCTCCAAACTGCATTGGAGTATAACCTGGGAGTGTCTGTACATAGCACTATACACCTATATTTTGTAGACCTAGTGCATTTATCACAGGTTACCTAACAAGAACCTATGTGATAAATTTGGAAACAATCCATGCTGATTGCAAATATGGTATAACTGTGGAAATTAAAAAAAAAGGGTACAGAAATGAAGACCAAATAAAGCATGGAACAAAATAGGATGTTGGCAGAATAAGGATGGGCCAACAGCCCACAATAAATTCCTTAAAATATTGCCTAAGTATGCAATCCACATGTGAAATAACAACATTGAGCAGGAAGACACTGAGGAAGGAGACAGGTATCTTATCTTCACGACCACCAGATGTAATCACAACACTGAGCAGGAAGACCCTGAGGAAGCTGAGGTATCTTCAGGACCACCAGATGTAATCACAACACTGAGCAGGAAGACCCTGAGGAAGCTGAGATATCTTCACTACCACCAAAGAAAGACCACTGGAAGCCTCAGAAGGAGCATGCTCAAGAAGAATGACGTGAAGTGGATATCAGGAAACAAAAAAGGGGAGGGGAGTTGAAGAAATGAGGGCTGTAAAAAATAAAAAAGGTCTAGGGGGTAAAACTCTCAGTGTGTGTGTTGGCAGAGTGGTGACTCCCCACGCACCCAGCACTGTTTGCTTGCTTTTTATCCCCTGCACGCTGATAAAAGACAATGCTGGAACTACTGGTGTATTGTCATTTATAACAACCTATAACCTGCTGCTTGAATAAACTGCACTTTTTGTTAATGTGTGATCATGAAAGTTCTTATTTAACATGATCTGTAGTGCCAAATAGGTTATAATCAGAAATTAAAATATGCCTCACCCAGCCCCTCTAATCTCTGAATGCAAGGGGCTTTATTTTCTGCCTAATTTCATACACTTATCACAATCTATCACATAGCCCAATTCTTTACTTTAAATCTCTTTCAGTGTGTGATCCCTTGCTGATTCATTCTACACCACACAAAACCAGTATCTTCAATCCTTTCTGTTTGTGGTTATCTGAATGAAGAAAATATTCTGCTAATGGAAGTGACCTGCTCTCAGGCTTGTGCTGCATCTCAACTCTTACCATATGGGGCTGTGACCTGAACGCTGAGTCACAGGGCCTGCCAAGGGGGCAAGCTGCAGGCAACAAACAAATACATATATTTTTATAGTCAGCTCTGATGAAAGTTATGATGAGGGAGAATGGGGCCCTGATGAAACAAATCTTTAATTTGTTTTATTTATAACAATTTTTATTTTGTTTTATTAATACTTGCTACAGTGAAAAGCAGTTAAGATGAATGCCCATTGTACAGCTTTTCATTCTAGCTTAAAACTGTGAGCAAATAAAGTCCTACTTGGTAGAGAAAGAGACCAAGCCCAGAAGAATCCACCCCTAAACTTGCAGTGAACTCCATATTTCAGGAGATGGGTTCTAAATCAGTTCTGTGTGCTCTTATGATGAGGTTCAGACACAATCAATAAAACTGACAGTTCTCCCCCACATTACAAGGTGTCAGTTGTTTGATTCAAGGTGACCCAGGCCCTACAGATCATGACTGAAAAGCAACTCCCCATTTTGAGCCATTGCTACTGTAAGTAATAACTGTTAAAAAGCAATTAATAAACTTAGAATAATAAAAGAATAATAATAATTAGAAAAATAATTATAACCCCCAACTCCGCTCTGCTAACTCAGTGATTACAGCTCTATTGATTAATCTTGCAGAACTTCTTTCAGCAAAAGTGAATAATTTTACTTTAGTGAGTGAATAGAATGTCTAACTTCACCTATTACTTTTATTGTGCTCATAAAAAGTGTGAAGTACATCCATTTAGAGACAAGCTGGCTAGCAAATCAGATCCACTGTCCAAAATTAAGTTAAATATTTGAAGAGTCCATCACGGAAGAAAGATGCACCTCACTCAAAAGAGAGAAGCTGTAGGAAGAATGATGATTTATTAACAAAGTTTGATGGAATATGACAAAGTTCAATGGCAAAGTTCACTTCATTAATTACTGCATGGAGGAGACAGACAAGGAAAAATTGAATTAGAATGGCTTATACAGGGACTGGTGGTATGAAGAGTTAAGAAGGACCCTTCTGTTGAGCCACGAGGTGCAGAGCAGACCCATTGGTCCTTTCCAGAGCCTATGTACAGCTGGATCCTGTCTTGGTCTGTCAATAGTTCACTTCTAATGGAATCACCCAGACTCTAACACCTCATAGCTACAGAGGTCAGTAATCCTTCACAGTATGAATTCAGCACACTCTCAGTCCCTTTGCCAGGACCTGTCATGGCTACAGGATCTCTCGAGCCCAAGGAGTAACCTCAGGGAGGTTCCATTGCCAAGCAGCCTCCGCTTCAGCACAGGGAGCTCATAGCTTTGTACAGGCTGTCCGCGCTTGTGTGCTGAGGTAGTTGGCTGCCAGTCAACAGCAATAACAAGACAAATATCTTGGTTTAGCTCTGATATCTCATTCTGTACTTTTGGTAATCTTGAACCTTTGGGTTTTGAAACCATCTTTTGAAACATATTTTCAGAATGCCTTTACTCCCTTGTAGGTGAGACAGGGACTTTGCAGCTTGCAAGTGCACCCCAAGGACGTGAGGCCGGTTGTGGGTGAGTCTGAACCAAAGGACAGGTAGGGGTCAAGTGTGTCCATCACATTACCCCACCCCTGCAAGGTAAACCTCAGAATATGCAAGTCTGCTATACCACTGAGGAAACTTCCCTATCTGACTATGCAGGAGCCACTCTGGCAGTCACACTCCCACCACCAGAGGCTTTCACTGCTGGGACTGAGGCCCCCTCGCAGAGGTGGCTCCAGTGACCCCACGGGTCCCCACTTGACTCCCCACACACCCCACTCACACAGCCAGACAAGTTTTCCTTCCTTACTGGTTCAACTCTGGGTTTCCCGTAGCAGAGTCTCAGACATCTGGTTCCTTTAAGTAACTTAATTGTGGTGCAGCAACAATTAGTTTGAGTAAGGGCAGGAGTAACAGCTCGAGCTGGTGCTGCCAAGGGACCCCAAACAAAAGAATCCCCTCTGCTCTCTCAGTCTATGCCTGTCTGGGGTTTTTGAGTCCTGGGCTCCTGGCATTTCTCTGGGTGTCCAGTTACCATATGTCCCTGTGTGCCCTTTGTCATGCAGAGGGTTGGAGACAGGTCACTGCTCATTGCCTGAGGCTCCCAGCAACCAGAGCTCAACCTGCACCTTGCAACACGACCTACTTGCACTACAGGTATCCCTCAACATTTATGCTCTTGTAACTTAACACTACAATACTTCTGGTAATTTTTAGACACAAAGAATTGTAACAGGTAATGTGGCTTTGCACAAGACAAAAGTAGGCAGTAGATAAAGCAGAGTGTGAACAAGTCTGTGGTTGGTTAAGAGTCATAAGACTAGACTTTTCTAAAAGGAGGATTACTCAATCTATGTTCAAGGAGAAGTAGCCTTTTTCCATTGTTTTTTGTGGTTAGTTTTTGTAAAACAGTTCTTCATTTTTCTTTCTTCCCCCCCTCCTCCCACCACCACCAAAGAGGAAGACACTTAAAAAAAATTTTTTTAAGTTTCACTCTTACGTAACTATGCAGTTAACAGGAAGCTTCTCCTTATTTAAACTAAAATAGGTTAGGTTGTTCTTACAGATCTCACAGATGTCTAAGCAGTCAAAAGCATATGTTCTCTGACCTTCATCCTCAAATCTCTATCCTGTGGTTTCTTTCCCATGACACACCTAACTGTTGTCTCCTACCTAGTGCATAACTATTGGCAACCACATCCCAACAGCTTTTCCTACAGCAACCATTAATTAAACATTCCATGGAGCTGTTTCTGCAAGCTTTTCTTTTACTTTAAACAGAATATCCCAGAAATGTTTGTATTAACATCTGGCACAGAATACATATTTCCGTATGGCATGAACAGGCAGCATCATCCACCTTTCCCTGTCTTGCTGGTATGTTATTTCCTCAACAGCACTACAAGTTTGGTGACAATTTAACAGAAACAAATCAGGCTGGGAGTATGATTGATATAGAATTTCTCTCAATTACACAACATATGTCAGCTAATTGGATTTAAAAGGGGAAGGCCAAGGACAGGATAGTCAGGCTGGCAGTTTCAAAGGGTTAAGCTTAAGCTTAAGAAATGCAAAGCAGAGAACAGAGGATCAAGACAAGTGCAGAAATTCCTGAGGGATGCCATCCTTAGAGAAACAGTGAGGTTGAAAAACATGTTTCTTTCCTTCACATCTGTACTTGGTCAGCCAACAGTTTGCCAGCCATTTCCCTGCAATTACTTGTAAACTCTAGGGTGTTCTGTGAAAATTCAGTTTATGTTAATTGTAAGTTTAATTAAAGAACAGAACTTTATTTATGAGAATTTTCAAGCTTTGTCATCTTTGACAGTTTCCAAACTAAGCAGAAAGAGCAGAGCAAAAAATTACTTGTTGCAAAGATTTTGGTCAAAATAACTCACTTGCAACCAGTATCAAGTCCTGAAATTGTTCTCAGACATACTTTTTCCTGTTCCTCTCCAACTGCATCTCTTAAAAGACCTGCATTACTCCAATTACTCTCCACTTCCCTCACACAGCTACATGCTATGCCCTTTAAGTTTTACTTCCTTTGAGAGCCTTTGCAGTGTGCCAAATATTCAATTGCCTCCAATTTCTGCTTACATAACTCCTAGCAGTAGCCGATGTTATTTCCCAAGAGAAATTTATTCTGCACATAATGTGAGCAGCATTGCCTTGCTTCTGTTTGAGACTTGCATACCACACAGTAGATCTACATTTGCCTCACAAATCATTTCTTTATTGCTGCCTGTTGTTATCCACAAAACACCTGAGCAGCAGGGGCATCTTGTTCAGCTTAAGTTACCACCCTCATGAACAACCACAAGCACTTAAAGATTGTAACAGGCCTGAAAAAATTAGGAAGTGCCTTGGCACATCTAGACCACAGTTTAGCAAACAAAACTTTGTTTACTGCTCAGTACTGGGAACTTATGTCCACCAGCTGGGCCCATGAACCAAGCAACTTCCTGCATCCAGGGAAAAGAGCAATTTGGGGAGCTTTCCCCCTTACATGCTCCTGGTGACAAGCAATTGATAAAAGGAACGAAACATAACGATGCCTTACTTATCCAAGTACAGGAACAATGAGTTTCAAAGAAGTAGATAACAGAATGTGAAAGCAGACACACAGGATGCTAAAAGCAGCTGGAGCCAGTGGATAATGAGGGATATAGTGGCTTTTATGGCAAAGCCATGAAATGAGAAACAACAGCGCTAAGAGAAACTTATGGCAGAATCATCTGTAACATTGGGGGCACTTGGTGACCAATGAAGACCCTTCAGACGACCTCTAGGACCATAGAAAGACTGCCAGTAAGAGGCAGATGCCTGCAAATTAGTTCTAGGGAAAGTGATGTTTATGTATTAGCCAGGAAGTACACTGTAATCAATACGTACACTCATGATTGAATAAATGCCCTGTTGTGAAGTTTTATGACACACCAGATAAGAAGAGATATCCTCCAGGTGTCCAGCGTGCTGCAATAAAGAATGTCTGCTTTCTAATACTTCAAAACTGTGTTAGAAAGCCTCTTCCCTAGCTGATTTCAGTATCATACTGCAGCCCCAACATTCTCACCGCCACACAGAGGGACAGAGAAACGTCAACCAGCTCCAAGCCCTCACTGGACACCACAAAATTTCTATAGTTCATAGATATTAATATTCCCATGATATCCCTTCTCGCGCCTGTCCCATTTACACAATTTTGCTTTAAATTTGTTCTCCTTTCACATTACAGTCAAATTCATTATTATTCCCAGTGGTAAAGCTCTATTTCCTACCCGCCTTGTTAGAATTCACAAGATTTATGACTGGTTGTAGGGATCAACTCTCAACAGAGGTCCAAACTAAATCTAAACATTTACAATTCAGACCACCACTGAGATAATTGTAGTTGTCATCTCACCATCATTTCAGAGATAGCATCATTGACTAGACACAAAATAATCAGTGAGTTTGTGAATTAGTGAGAGCTCATGGAAATTACACTAATTACTTACTCCTACCAGGACCAAGCAATTGAGCACTTCTAGCTATTTTTTGTGAATGAACCTAATATAAGTGTTTAAGGGAGACAGAGCATTTTAAGCAAGGGCTACAGCATGAGCAAGTCAAACACCTGCAAAATAAAAGGAAACAAGAACGGCTGGAAAATGTCTGTTAACAAGATGTACAAGGTGGATAATCTATGCACAAAGTGGATAATTGTTGATTGGACCATTATAAGGAGATTATGTAAAACAGTGTGAGTGTGGGACCACTGGGGTGAGCAGAAAGGAGTTCAAGTGAAGCCCAAGTAGCAATAGGAGAATGAGTGAAAAGGAACAAGAGAGAAAAGCTACTCCAAGAGAATCAGCTCCACCTCCTCTAAAACACTTCACCACAGTGACACCACTGGCTGCCTTAGGATGCCTGATCAGATTCTGCCCCAGCAAAGCCTTCCTTCACAAGCCCTGCCCATGATCCATCTCAGTGGCACATTCCTCTGTGCTGCTGGACTTCTCCAGGCCAACTTCAGCTCTTTGGCTTCCTGAACTATTCTTGCCCTAATTTCTCCATACCTGAACTCTTAACACTAAACAATTCAGGGTTAACTAACTCATTAGATTACTTTATCTCTTTAGGTTAGGCCATTTCTGGAATTGTTGGAGACAAAACCTGGTTCTCTCTAGAATTCACTGTACTGCAGCCCTGCTTGTGGTCTCCTAGACAAATCCCACCTCAGCTCCAGCTCTAAAATGAGAGCTGTATAAACTACCTTCCCCTTATCTGCCCTGTGATTTGGCCCTGTGCTTTGGGCCCACCATCACTGACTTGCAGTCACCCTTTGAAGGGACAAAAGCAGGACACAAGGTCTGCTCTCTTACTGCTATGCAGCAAGTCCAGTTTCAAGTGACAGAGACCACTGATCAGACACAAACTACACTGGCTAAGAACATGGGACACTTTTCCTAAGAAAAATACCATGCTTGTTAGCATGGAAAGAGCATCTTACAATTCCTACAGGCTGATGAACCAGAAAGCAGTAGCAGTTAGTGACTGCTAGGCAAAGAAACCTTCTGGCATCTGAGTTAAAGCACATGCTGTACCCTTGAACAGTGTGTTCCTTGGTGCTTACCAGTTTTACTGCTCTTAGTCATCTTCCTACTTAGAGACCAACACAAGGCATTCTTTTAACCCTTCCTCTATTGTTTTTCCTGCTCCTTTCACATACAAATGTTATGTTCATAATCCATTCAGAGTAATTGCCATACTCTTACTACAAATATCAGCTGGGAAGTCAAAGCAATACACCTCTATGTTAAGTTAATGTAAGATGGAATATCTTTCAGAATCCCCATGAACTGTCATTGTCTGGTAAATTGTTCAAGCAGTCTAATGCTATCTCCCTATAATTGTATATTACAACAATAAAAAAGCAAGTGCTTTTGGAAAGGACATGACATTTTTAGATTACCTTTTTTTCAATCTTCATACCACACGATACCTGTGATGAACTATCCATGGAAGTATCATAAATATTATTTTCAAAATCAAATTAAGCAGTGAGACTATTCTTGTTGACCTCAAAGAATATAAGAGGTTACATTTGCTGCATCACTCTGAAGAACCCAGGGTGGTTTTATATGGGGTAGTTCAAGAAAACTAGAACTTACATGAGTAATTAGAAACTCCTTAATACATGCTAAGGGCTAAAAGGCACTATGTAAGAAAAATACTGTAATATATAGATAGCTAACAGTCACAAGATTTGAAGTATTAAAAAAAATGGAAGCCATTCTGAAGGTTTCAAGCTGAGCATGATAGATGAATAAGATTTAATCTGTGGTATAATAGAAGTCTGCCAGTTGTAAATAAATAATCAATTGAAAATTACTTCGGGGTGTCTAAATATCCCTTCTTTGCTAGGAGGCTATTTATGCAGATGTCCTTATCTGTGTATCTTATTCCAAGACAGGAAAAGATTTCACCCTTTACAATGAAACATTCCAGGCCCCCTGAATATGTGATGCATTAACTATGTCTGAGAACTGCAGTCTCCCACACAGGCATGTCTGTATGGATCCCTCATTATGTCTGTCATGCTGAAGCTCTGCAGCTGAGCTGGGCTGGCTAGAGCTTTCAAGACCCCACACAATACATGGGTTCAAAATCATGGAAAATGAAGTTCACACTGAGTGAATCCTATCATCTCTTGTGCCTGGAGAACCAAGCCATCCCTGTGTAAGTGGAAAAAAAAAAGCTATCAAACAAGACAGAGTAGAAACTATAAAATTGCTCTACTGCTATTTAAATTCTGTCAATGTTTCCTTTTTTTTTTATACAGCTCAGTGACCTCCTGACTCCTTAAGCAGTAAACAGAGCTCTGAATTGCAAATCAAGTGAGATTTATGATTACTCACTTCAGCATAGGTCCTTCTGGTGTCAGAACCTGAAGGGAATCAAATACATTTAGGTAAACCTGATACATCACTGACAGTAACACTGCCATAATTAAACAAATAGTAGTAACTATAATGCAAAAGCTCTGTGTGTGTGTGTATATACATAGTATATACATAGTATATACATAGTGTATACATAGTCTCTAAAAATATTAAACCTGGGACATGCATGCACAATCTATTCACTGACCCTAAATGAGGAGTGTCTGTTGTGCATAAATAACATGAGCAAAGATTGTCACACCTGCAAAACACTGTCTATGTTATTAGCAAACTGTATCTTGAAGGATGTCTAAGAGAGACAGGCACTGCCTGTTGGAATATCAGCCAACCACTGAGTCACATAACTTTTGGACAAGAATTGTATAACAGCCAGTGTAAACAGCATGATCTTTATGTTCTAAAAGGAACTAGTGCCTGCCATTGTTTCACAGCTAGGGATGCAGAATCCATCTGGAGTTCTTTAATGCTGTTTGCAAGTGTTATCTTGCTATCTTTAAAGAAAACAAACCACAAATGCCTGTATAGGATCAAGTATCCAGCTCTTGAGGCCAGTCCTGAGAAGTGGGCCACCATCCCCTGACCAACTCCCCCCCAGTTTTATTGTTGAACATGACACCATATGGTGTGGAATATCCCCTGGGTCAGTTGGGATCAGCTGTCCCAGCTGTGTCCCCTCCCAGCTCCTTGTTTTGTATCCAGATGTCAGCACAGGCTGCCAGTCACATCAGATCACGGTGATATTGCAAGATACCTTTCCAGCTGTTTCGAGTTTTCAAACTTAGTATTCCAACATGCATGCTGGTACCTTGTTCCTTGCCAACATAATTCTCAGTTATGTTAATACTGAGCAATAACAAGGTTTAGCACCACTGCTAGCAAAACTTAATAGTCCCAAGAATCTCCTTTGTTAAGGACAGCTAAAAGAGGCGGTGAAGAGTTAGAGCAGCAGTGTGTGGGCTCGTGTTTCTAGATCTGGGCCCTTCTGGGATCATTGTCAAGGGACATCTAAGAAGCATTTGGGAAGCTTGAGGTTGCCTAACGCGGTTGGGAATAGACAGCGACACGAGGCCTTGACTTCTAGCAAGGCTAGCAGAGCTAAAGAGCTGTGTCAGTTCTCTTTGATTAAAGGGGCCCTTGGAGGTTTTATTTCAGCTGACACTGGTTAGGGAGAATCTGGCCCCCCACCCTGAGTGGGGGGCTAGAAGAGGGGCTATAAGAGCTGGGCCAGAAGCACACAGGTTTTTTAGGGCATTTGGTGTGGGAAGGGCTGGTGCCTTATCTCATAATAGCACACACTTCCTCAGCAGTGGTGAGGGTGTGCTACAAGCTGGTGTCCTCAGCAACCCTTGGAAAAACTTCCCCAGTCATACTGGAGGTCTTGACCCTAACAGACCTTCAGAAGGTGGGTGCTGGTGTGGAGCAGAAGGAGAGACACACCTTTTGAAATGTTTCATTGAGCAAAAGTGCTGCAGGAGGACATTAGTGTGCTATGCATCATCAGAGGTTGTGAAAGAGACTGGATCTTCTCTGAGGCCCTACAGCTTCAAGAACCCATACAGTTATGCACTAAAGGAGGGGCAGGCTGAGCCTATCTGTCAGGCTGGGAAGTAAAAAACTCTCAGGATGGTGAAAGCTGGAAGCTTCTCATTCCTGCTGCTAGGAGGAAGGCTTTTGCTCTGCCTGCACATTTTAAAGTACAAAATATGCTCAGTGCTCTGGTTGGAGTTAGGAGGCTGGGAGCTCTGCCAAGTGGGCTGCCTGAGCCCTACAGGAGCAGCAGAAGGAAGCACTGAGGGCTGCTTCCTTCATGCTGACCCATCTGCTGCAGGGAATGGGCCTGTCTGTTGACCTGTTGTCTGGGGGAACTTTGCTGCTTTTCAAGGACTCTGATTTATCATGGAGAGCCTGCAGAGGCCCCCCTGGCTCTCTGATCATTGATGCCTGCTGCTTTTTCATGTGGGCATCAAATGCTTTCTAATTACTAGAGAGACCTGGACAGCACCAAATGATACATATAGCTCTGGAGTGATGGTGAGGGGCATAAGAGCCCATCTGGTGTATTCTCAGCCCTACTGGTCAACTATGATGGGGTTTTGGTTTCTATGAACATGGTTTACTCTTTGAGGCCTGAATGTTATTTGGAAGAGCTGGGATACACTGGACTAAGGTGGGGAGGACATCTTGCCAATGGGATAATGAAGCTGGTAAGAAAAGCTTTAGATGAAGAATGATGAGGAAGAGAGGATGACAATCAAATGAAGATGTGATGGATGAGCAAATTATGAGGACTTATGCAAACAGAGGGGACTTTATCATCACCTTGGGTGTCACCCAAGTACATACATATAAAGACAAGGTTCAGAAAGGATTCCCTTGCTTTCTAAACTTTGAAACTAAGTTTAAAATTTGTCTTAATAATTAGCAAGTGGATTGATATTATCCATACTGATGACTGTGGACAAATATTTTTTGCTCAGGCTCAGGGATTAACCTTGAGGGGCTTCCCCATTAAAGGAAGGCATCTCCACACACACTCCTACAAATCCTCCCTGCTGGAAGATGGACAATGCCTTTATAGCACAAAGTGATTGGTTGTCAGTCTTTTGTTGCTAGACTAGTCCCTGCCATGCCAGCTTTATTTTTAATTAAGATGTTGTCACTTTGTTTTTCTCCTTCTGTACACATCTGTCTTTCACATCCTTGTCCATGCCAGTTTTTGTCAGGAAACATCTATCTTTCACATCCCTGTGATGGGTTTAATTTAGGATTGTTTGGGTTAGGCTGATATCAGCATCATTCAACACTAAACCCAGTGTTTTTACTGGAAAAGAACTCCATTGAAATGGAGTTCAGGATCTTGAAAGGAGGAAAGAAGACAAAAGCTTGGACTGCTGTCCTGGACTTCAAAAGGCTTCAGCACGTTCAGGGATCTACTTGGGTGAATCCACTTGATATGGTCCTGAAAAGAGAACAGGTTCAGAAAACCTGGTTTTGATTCTCACAAGGAATTGACTTTCTGCAAGCTCAAGAATGGCCCATTCTGGTGTGCAGGAGAACCTGCAAGGATGGCAGCAGGGTCTGCATGGATGTGCAAGGACAGCTTGACTGAATTCAAGCATGAAAAGGAAGCATACAACAGATGGACATAAGCACAGGTGACTCAGAAGGAATAGAGCCACTGTCTAACTGTGCAAGGATGAGTTAGGAAAACCAAATCAGTCTGGCAAAGGGGTGTGAAAGGCAGTAAGAAGTGCTTCCACAATAGAAAACTTGCACCTGCCCCAAATGTGACTAGGACCTGGTAAAAAAGAATGCTGCAGTGGGCCAGCACGAGAGGTATTGTAAAGGTGGGTGATTTCAAGTAGAACTTGGGCAGAATTTAATGCACTGCTGAACCTGAGCATATGACGTGTGCTGCCACTAACAATGCAGTCTGTGTGTACCCTTTGTAAGGGCTTTTTTTCCACGGGAATGTGTGAAAGTAAAATGCTTTCAGCAAACCTCAGTGCGTACCCCCTAGAACATTCAGTACTGGACAGTAAGAGATGGATGGATTTGCTTTACTTGGAAGAATACTGTACAGATATGAGGAACAATGAGGCTATTGAGCCTTGCCACAGAACTCTGCACAGCCGTGGCTCCAGCAGTGGAGAGGACTGTCCAGGTCTGCAGCACTGCATGTTTCCCAGCATTGCAGGAGACATGCAAGACTAGCTTTTGAAACCACCTTTTTCTCTTAAGCACCTTGTGCTTTTTTTCCTTTTGAGAGCCAACAGAATCAGAACTTCACACTACAAAGCAGACATAGAAAGATTGAGGTTCTCAATGCCTTATTTGCCTTGGTCTTTATAACACAGTTTGGGTTGAAAGGGATCTTTAAAGGTCACCTAGTGCAACACCTGTGCAATGAGCAGGCACATGTTTAGCTAGATCAGGTTTCCACTGAGCTTGATCAGGTTTCTCTCCAGACCAGTACAGACTGGATAATTATACAGTGAGGTAGATTGGAAACAGCTTCAACTTCTGAGTTCAAAGGATCAAGAGCATACAGACAAGCTGGAGACCAGGCCCTTGTATCAATACTATGGTCGTATTACTCAACATGTTCCTTAAGGACCTTGACAATGGGACATGCAAACTGCATGCTCACGAGTTTGTAGATGATTCAAAACCGGGAATAGTGATGATCTTACTGATTGTTTCTAAAAACAGGTAAAAATTAAAAAAACCCTTAACACCAATGTAGTATTAAGAAGCAGGTATTCTTTATTCAGTGCTGGATGCACAAGGGGCTATCTCCTCTGAACTGTGCATGCTGAGTATAGAAAAGCTCCTGTTTATAGACTGTATTTTACACACACATTCACTGAATTTCCAGAATAAAAATACATATGACAGTCATTTCCCTGAATCATTAACATATTTTCCCACCTCTTTATGCGTGTATTCTTCTGTCCTGCGGGTCTCTTAGGTGGTCCCTGGTTGTTGACCCCAAAGTGATAGATGACTGCCCAGTGAACTGGTAAAAGCTGGCACATGGGCTGCTTGCTTTCCAGTTCTTCTTGAAGAATGGGCACTATGCAGTTCCATAGGCCAGTGGTTTTGGAAGAATAAGCATTGTGTTAGCCCACCAGGTGCAGATGATTTTTCATCAGGCAGCATCATGATGTCCCTCTGAACAAGGACAACTGACAGATTGGAGAAATCAGCAGATAGGAGCCTAATGAAGTTCAGCCAGGGCAAGTGCTGTTCTGCACCTAGGGAGGAATAACCCCATATACCAGTACAAGCTGAGGCCTCACTCTTTGCAGAGAGTCTCTGTTCAAGCACTTCCTGAGCCACTCTTTATAGCCTGGTGCTTTATCAGTACAGTTCTGCCACATGTTCAGGCTGATGTGGCTGAAGTCCTTCCTGCAGCTGCCTGCAGTCAAACCAGTGTAAGAGCAGCCTGTGTCTGTTCCTTGGGGTAACCTGATTCTAGCTTGAGACACAGCATAGGCGTGTGACGTTCAGCAGTTCGTGAGCTGCTTCAGAAGCAGCTCCTGAGGTTAGACTGTTAAAGTCACTGTGCTAGTAATTATTTAATTACTTGCAGCTGAGGAACAGTAAACCTACCCTCAGCACAACCCTAGCTGTATTATTACTCACTTCCAGACTCACTGATGGGGAAAGTGGTGAATTGAATCTCGTGAAAAATAGGAAAAGAATTGGTTGCTCATTAGCCAGGCCAGGCCTGTGTGCCATTTAGTTTGTCACTCAGGCACACTGAATATGTCAGTATCACACAGTTTGCTACAGCTTTATCATGTCTCATGATCCCAGGTGAAAGGAATGAGAGACTTGTCTTTACAAACAAGCTATGGGTCTGCTGGTTGATGAAATTAGCATTGAGAGATAAGAGAAATAATGGGAAGAGATTCCATAGGAATTCCAGTGATTAACACAAGGAATAGACAGGAAGATGTGTGTGTATTTGGAATATACAGTAGAAAGGAGTTTTAGGTATTAGGCATTCCGGGAAGTCTGTACCTCTCAAGGACCTCAGACAATGGGGAAAGAGAGAGGGACATGCGGCCGGGAAATTAGGATAAAAAGAAGGCTGCGTCCTCCAAAAATTTGAGAGATCCCAGGGGAAATGCCCCATGGCCTCTCCTTTTATTTGAATAAAGTTACAGGACTCCTCTGTCTCCTTTTTGGACATAAACCTCTGGTGTCCGTGGATTAATTTTCCTGACACCAGGTAAGGGATCTCCACGGAGGTGTGTCAATGGAACCAGGAGCTTGTAATTAATACATGTGAATTAAAGTATTGACATGACTATAATTTAACAAAATAAAGACTTTAAATTCAGGATAACAGAATAGCTAACAATGGGAAGGAAATTTAGTAAGCAAAACTAGTTAAACAGGAAGGCAAGAAGCTGGATGTAATATATACCTATACCCCTGTGCAGGGAAGAGATAAGGAAGACTGGCTGGTTTTGCATAAGCAATAAGTTAAAAATATGGTAGCTTAATGCAATGTATATGTAACCACTTGCTTGTTGAATATTAACCAAAAAATAAAATAGGGAAATGTAAAAATGCTGTATAAACCCACTGAAATCTATATGGAACAGAGAAGCATTTCTTAGAGCACAGGCTCTAATGCTTTCTCTCAGCTGGCTTAATAAATGCATTTTTAACAGATGAAAATTGTTTGTCTGTTGGCCTTTGTTTCAATAAGTGGCTCAAGATGACTGAATATCATTGCAAGGATAAATATTTAATTATGTGCATGAGGTGTTGCAGCCAAACTGGTCACATACAAGCAATTTTTCTTTAATAGCTTTCACCATAATGGTATGATTTGAATCATCCAATTACCTACTAATGCATATTTCTAATTATCCAATCACAAAGTACATTTTGTAGGCCTTGCAGCAGAATCATGCATCAGCATCCTTGTGGTTTATTTGTTAATCCAGATGTTTCAGCTGTTGACTTAACAAAGTTATCAGGCATCAGCAGCAGCCTGTGTTTCTCCTCGATACGGATCCTTCGGTTAATTTTGTGAGAACAGGCGTTCCCTTCTGTTAGTCAATCACTTGCTCTTTTTGGTAGGGGTGCGTGGTGGGTCTTGGGGCCGACGATGCTGATTTAAGTGTTTATATACTCAAAATGCTGCTAGCTTCTAAGGACTGTGTGGTCTCAATGTATATCACAGCACCTAGACAGAAATGTAAAAAGGAGTAAACAAAGATAAGATTAATTGCAGGATGAAAGACCTGGCAGACAGCAGATGGATGCCGCTAATAGGAAATCCAGTGCTGCGGAATGACCACTGACGGCGGCAAGGAGGGAAAGGGCCCTTAAAACCACTGTGCCCCTTGCCTGAAGGCTCCCAGCCTCCCCTGTACTTCTTCCAGGCTTGGCAGAACACGTTCTCCTAACGCTTAAGCTCTGGAAATGGAGACGAGAGCCCCTTTGTGCGGCCGCGGCGGCAGGCGCTGCCCGAGCAGCGCGCGGGGAGCGGGACTACAGCTCCCGTCA